>CM017196.1:26687713-26995439 GCA_004837865.1 Musa balbisiana | reverse complement strand
GACTCCAAAGTTTGATGCTTTTGGGTTTAACGATTGCGGCGGTGCCAACCGACTATCAATGTCTAATATGAAATATCTAGCGGTTGCCACCACCAGAACTCTCGGGGTATGGCGGGTGCCACCGCATTCAGCTCACTGGTTGGGCTCCAAACTTGGCCAAAACAGTCTGAACTCAGACCCAAATTGGCCCCCAACTCGAGTTATAGGATAACCCTTAACCTAACCCTATTATATGTAAACTATGAAATTACAGCAAAGTTTAGAGCAGGTTTTTTAAATGGCAACATCAAGTTCCCTGTCGTGAGCTTCCAGCGAAAGTAGATGAACCCTCGGCGATGAGCCGGAGGGAATTCGGAAACTCCTGGACTTGAGACGATCTATTGGCGAGAGTTCCGACGAGGCTTCTTTAGCAAGCTCATAGATTTCTCAAATTTGTTCCGCAGAACCTGATGACCGGTCTGTTGAATCTCGGATTTGATATGACGTGTCATTGTCATTTGTTATCTATCCATAGGTGAGATAAGTGTGCGGAAAACTACGATGAACGTAAGACATGCAGAGAGTTGCACGAATCAATGACTATGAGCACGTTGGGGGGTCGAGCGGTTCGACGGAAGTCCGGGACGGTCTCGGAGGTTCTGCGGGAAAAAATCAGAGAAGCCAGGAGTTGCCAAAAGAAGCTCTCGGAAATAGCCAAGTGGATGTCGCAAGTCCAGAAGTTTTGACGGAAGTCCGCCGGAGCTCGCGAGGGTTCGTCGGATGATCGCCGGAAGTTCGCGGAGGAAGCGCGAAGGCGAAGAAAGCGATTAAAGCACAGAGCAAGTTGCAGTAAAGTCGGAAAGGTTAATCTAGTTGAATGATGATTAAGTTAGAAATGGGAGGTGATCCCATTAACTTAATCTTGGGGCAATTGGGGCCCTTGACAGACCCAAATGGGTCGAATGGATCAGCCCATTCGGACCCAGATTCCTGGCCGGCGGGTGGCACCGCCTGGGTCAGCGGTGGCCACCGCCCAGCAGCCGAGACTCGGAGTGAGGCTGGGCGGTGGTACGCCCCTGTCAGGCGATGGCACCGCCTGAGCTCAATCTCCGAGTGAGACTAGGCGGTGGCACCGCTTGGGCTTAGTCTCCGAGTGAGACTGGGCGGTAGCACCGCCCCTGACAAGCGGTGGTACCGCCCGAGCTCGGTCTCCGAGCTCTGTCAGGCGGTAGTACCGCCAATTTATGGCGGTAGTACTGCCAGGACCCGAAACATGGGATATGACATTTTTGAGCTCCAATTCAAATCAGTTTGGGGCCTATATAAACCCCACCCTTTCATGCATGAAAGGGCACCGAAACTTAGCATTTATTCTGAGATTTTGAGAGCTTAAAAGTGTTTTAAAGGCTAGAAGTTCTTCTCCCTCTTTTCTTCAAAGTTTTGATCATTCAAGAGAGGACGTGAAAAATCTGTAAGGGTTGTCTCCTAAGCCCGTCAAAAGGAGTGAAACTGTAAACGGGTGGTTGGCCTTCGCCTATTGAAGGAAGGCCTCTAGTAGACGTCGGTGACCTCATCAGAGGAGGAAGCCAAAAGTGGATGTAGGTCAAGATTGACCGAACCACTCTAAATCTCGGTTGCATTTACATTTTGTTCTCTATCTTAACTACAATTACTTCCATATCTTTACTTTAACTGCACTTTGCTTGATCTTAAGTTAAAGCAATTTCCGAATCGACTTTCATACCGAAATCGTTCTTATCGTACGAACATCGTTTTAATCGTCAAAAGTTTTCCGCTGCCACTAATTCACCCCCCCCCTCTTAGTGCTCTTGATCCTAACAATTGGTATCAGAGCGGGGTTAACTCTCACTCGGATTAAAACCCAAGAGAGATGGCTTACGTCGGAAATCAAGAGGGCCACTCTATTACACGTCCACCCATGTTCAATGGGACGGACTACACCTATTGGAAGACTCGAATGAGGATCTTCCTTATTTCAATGGATTTTGAACTTTGGAATCTTGTCGAAATGGATTTTCGAAGTCTTCTCTTCCAATGATCGATTGGAATGCATTGGAGAAGAGACTTTCGCTCATAATGCAAAGGCTATGAATGCCTTATTTTGTGCGCTTGATAAAATGAGTTCAATCGTGTTTCGGTTTGTGAACCGCATTTGATATTTGGCATATACTCGAAGTGACTCACGAAGGCACAAGTAGAGTGAAAGAGTCAAAATCAATCTTTTGATACATTTCTTTTGAACTTTTCCGAATGAAACAAGCGAGACTATTGGCGATATGTACACCCGTTTCACGGATGTCGTCAATGGTCTAAAGGACTCGGCAAAGTTTTTCGGATTTTGAGCTCGTAAATAAGATTCTAAGATCCCTTCCTAAGAGTTGGGACCCTAAAGTCACTACTATTCAAGAGGCTAAAGATCTAAACAATTTCCCTCTTGAAGAATTAATCGGGTCATTAATGACCTACGAAATGACTTGCAAAACTCATGAAGAGCCAGAAGACATCCTTCCAAAGAACAGAAAGGATATGGCACTTAGAACTTTCGAAGACCACTTGAGAGAAAACTCAAGTGATGAAGACTGTGACGATGACTTAGCACTTCTAACATGGAAATTCAAAAAATTCATTAAAAGAAACAAGTTTAAAAATGACTCAAAAAATAAATTTGAACCCAAAAGGACCAAGTTATTTGCTACGAATGCAAGAAGCCGGGACACTACAAAAGTGATTGTCCCCAAGCCAAGAAGAGAACACCAAAGAAGAAGGCGCTCAAAGCAACGTGGGATGACTCGAGCGCGTCCGAAGAAGAGGAGTCCAACACCGAGCAAGTTGCTCATTATGCCCTAATGGCCATCGGAGATGAGGTAACAAATTTAATTGATGCAGATTTATCATTTGATGAATTACTAAATGCCTTCCATGACTTATTTGATGAATGCAAAACTATTAGTAGAAAATACAAATTGCTAAAAAAGGAGCATGATAGTCTTACTTGTAATTTCGATAAATTAGAAATTCAATATCATGATAGTTTAGCTCCATGTAAAAATGTCATGATCTAGAAATTCTCTAAAAGTAGAACTTGCTACTTAAGGACACCTTGAAGAAATTCGAGGTTGGTAGCAAGTCTTTGAATATGAACCTTACAAATAAGGGTCATGTTCCTAAAAGAAGTGGAATCGATTGTGAGAAGTCCTCACCAAAATCCAACCACCTTCATTAAAGGCCCTATCTTATATGTTCAGCACCAAAGCAAATGCAACTTTTGTTGCCAACATGGACATAGAACTTATCATTGTCCACTCAAGAAAGTTAGTCCAAACAAATTGATTGGGTTCCTAAAGGAACCACAATAAATTCTATGCAACATGATAAACAATTTAGATCAATGTTTGAGGCACCCAATGTTGGGCTGACAGCCCATGGTCAGCCCATGGTGGGCTTTATCAGCCCACAGCCGACAACCCATACCCCCTCTTAACCTAACCCTAGGTCAATATAAGGAGGTGTCGTGGCTGCGTTTTAGAGGGTGGACAAAATGCAGAAAGAGGCAGTAACGAGGGCAGCAACGTAGATCATCCTCGCAGCAGCAAAGAGGAGAAGAAGGGCAGAAAAACAAAGAAAGAAAGGGAAGAAGATAAGGACAACGCAGAGAGACTGTTCTCAATCATTTAGCAGTGTTCTCATCTCAGGTTAGATCAAATCTACAGTAGACTCTTGCTGTGATTACTTGGGAAGGTTTTAGATATTGTGGGCAGTGACGTGATCCTTGTATCCCAGTTATTCTCTTGTGGTTGTTGTTAGGGTTAGAGCAAGAGATTGAGATTTGTATATTCATTATTCTAATAGTAGATTATCTCTAGTTTGCCCCGTGGTTTTTACCCTTCACATTGAAGGGGTTTTCCACGTATATCTTGGTGTTTTGTTTGATTGTGTTTCCATTTAATTCTGCTGCATATTATGGTCTTCTAGTATTTGTTCCTATACAAAGGTTATTTCTGCGATATATTCCCATCAACTGGTATCAGAGCAGGGTTTTGGTGATTTAATTTTGTATTTGAACATGGAGGCTAGTAATGTTTCTCGCATGATTAGTTTAAATGGAAACAATTGGATGATATGGAAACCAAGAATGGAAGATCTCTTGTATTGCAAAGATTTGTATGGACCTTTGCAGGGTGATAGTGCAAAACCTACAACTATGACAGATGATGAGTGGAAGAGGTTAGATCAAAAAACAATTGGGTTTATTCGATAATGGCTTGATGATAGTGTCTTTCACCATGTTTCTACTGAAATTTCTGCATATTCTCTTTGGAAAAAGTTGGAAAGTCTCTATGAAAGAAAAACAGCTGGCAACAAAGCCTTTTTTATCAGAAAACTTGTGAACCTAAAATATAGAGAGGGTGCTTCTATTGCTGAGCATTTAAATGAAATGCAGAGTATTACTAACTAGTTATCCTTTATGAAAATGTCTCTTGATGATGAGTTGCAGGCATTGTTACTTCTCAGTTCATTACCAGAAAGTTGGGAGACATTAGTGGTTTCCCTCAGTAATTCTGCGCCAAATGGTGTTGTCACCATGAGTCAAGTAACAAGCAATTTGTTGAATGAGGAGTTGAGAAGGAAGAGTTCAGCAATATCTCAGAATGATTCACATGCACTTATCTCAAAGAACAGAGGAAGGTCAAAGTCTAGAAGCAGTTCACGCATGGGTAGGAGCAAGTCAAGATCAAGAAAAGATATTGTTTGCTATAATTGTGGTGAGAAAGGACATTACAAGAACCAATGTAAGCAACCTAAGAAGAGCAAGAAAAAGGGAAAAGAAGTGGAGTCTATAGAGTCAAAGAATAATACTACAGCTACATTGCAGGATGGTGATTATTTGATTTTGTCTCCTTCTGATGATATTTTTTCTTGTGTGTGTCAGGATCTTGAGTGGGTGATTGACACAGGTGCTTCTTATCACGCTACACCACGGAGGGAGTTTTTTGCTACATACAGGTCTGGAAATTTTGGTGTTGTCAAGATGGGTAACTATGGCACAGCAGACATCATTGGCATGGGTGATATCCATTTAAAGACCAACCTTGGCTATAAGTTGGTGCTTAAGGATGTGAGGCATGTGGTTGACTTGAGGCTGAATTTAATTTCAGTTGGAAGGTTAGATGATGAAGACTATGATAGTGGAAAGAAATGTCATAGCTAGTGGAAAGAAATGTCACAAAGGGCAATGGAAGCTCAGTAAGGGTTCTCTTGTTATAGCTAGTGGAAAGAAATGTCATACTTTGTACAAGTTGCAGGCTAAAGCTTATGGCGAGCAGTTAAATGCTATAGAGAAAGACTTCAGCATGGAGTTGTGGCATAGGCGACTGGGACACATGAGCGAGAAGGGGCTGCAAGCTCTTTCCAAGAGAGAGGTATTACCAGATCTCAGAGGTATACATCTAAACCCTTGTATTGATTGTTTGACTGGTAAACAACATAGAGTTTCATTTGCTAGTCCTGCTTTGTCTAGAAAAATGCATACCTTAGACCGTGTTTATACATATGTATGTGGTCCTTTGAGGACAAAAACTCCTGGTGGATCTGTTGATGTTATTGGTATAAGTAGTGCACTTTATTTTGTCACTTTTATAGATGATTTTTCCAGAAAAGTTTGGGCCTATGTTTTGAAGACCAAAGATCAGGTGATTAATGTCTTCAAAGAGTTTCATGCTAGGGTTGAAAGGGAGAAAGAAAGGAAATTGAAATGCATAAGGTCAGATAATGGTGGTGAGTATATAGGATTATTTAATGATTATTGCAGGTCACATGGGATCCAACATGAGATGACAGTTCCTGGTACACTTCAGCATAATGCTATTGCAGAGAGGATGAACCGCACCATCATGGAAAAGATCAGATATATGCTTTCACAGGCCAAGCTACCCAAAAGGTTTTGGGATGAGGCTTTGAGGACTACAGTTGATGTGATCAACTTATCACCATATACAGCCCTAGATGGTGATGTTGCAGAGCATGTATGGTCAGGAAAAGATGTTTTCTACAGGCATTTGAGAGTGTTTGGTTGTCGTGCATTTGCACATGTTCCATACAATGAGAGGTCCAAGCTGGATGGTAAGTCTAAAGAATGTATTTTTCTTGGTTACTCACATGATCAGTTTGGTTATAGGCTTTGGGATCCAGAAAAACAGAAGGTGTTCAGAAGCAGAGATGTAGTTTTCTTTGAGGATCAAACCTTTGAAGATTTGAATAAGAAGACACCGGCCAAGACTTCTGCAGAAGGATTAGCAGATTATGACCAGTATTCCTCTAGTATATCAGGGTGATGGGGGAGATGTGCAGGAAGATAGTGTAGAGCCTAATGTTGATCTACCTGTAAGACATGTTGAGCAAGAAGAAGTTGGAGAGCAAGTTCCAACAGAACCTCAGTTGAGAAGATCTTCTAGACAACGTCAACCTTCCAGAAGATATTCTACAGATGAGTATGTGATGCTTACTGATGCAGGTGAACCAGAGAGTTACTAGGAAGCAGTTGAAAGTGAGTAGAAAGAGAAGTGGTTAGTTGCTATGCATGAAGAGAAGCAGTTGCAACTTCAGAAAATTCATACAGATGATAATGGAGCAGACATATTCACAAAGACCTTACCAAAAGAAAAACAAGAGATATGCCGACAGTTGATCGGCATTGCTTCACATTGAGGAGTGGGACAGCCTCCCTTATGGGCTGAAGGCGGAGGTTGTTGGGCTGACAGCCCATGTTCAGCCCATGGTGGGCTTTATCAGCCTACAGCCCACAACCCATACCCCCTCTTAACCTAACCCTAGGTCAATATAAGGGGGTGTGGTGGCTGCGTTTTAGAGGGCGGAAAAAATACAGAAAGAGGCAGCAACGAGGGCAGTAACGCAGATCATCCTCGCAGCAGCAAAGAGGAGAAGAAGGGCAGAAAAACAAGAGAAAGAAAGGGAAGAAGACAAGGACAATGCAGAGAGACTGTTCTCAATCATCTAGCAGTGTTCTCATCTCAGGTTAGATCAAATCTACAGTAGACTCTTGCTGTGATTACTTGGGGAGGTTTTAGATATTGTGGGCAGTGACGTGATCCTTGTATCCCAGTTATTCTCTTGTGGTTGTTGCTAGAGTTTAGGGCAAGAGATTGAGATTTGTATATTCATTATTCTAATAGTGGATTATCTCTAGTTTGCCCCGTGGTTTTTACCCTTCACATTGAAGGGGTTTTCCACGTATATCTTGGTGTTCTGTTTGATTGTGTTTCCATTTAATTCCACTGCGTATTATGGTCGTCTAGTATTTGTTCCAATACAAAGATTATTTCTGCGATATATTCCCATCACCCAAAAGTAAATGGGTACCTAAAAATCATCCTTTCTTGTAGAAACATACATCATCACAAGCTAGGAGCAAGAGATGGTACCTTGATAGTGGATGCTCAAGGCATATGACCGGAGATCCATCTCAATTCTCTAAACTCACTAGCATAAATGAAGGCTATGTCACCTTCGGAGACAACAACAAGGGTAAAATCATTGGCAAAGGGACCATAGGTAACAAATCCAACTTCTTTATTGAAGATGTTTTGTTAGTTGATGGTTTAAAACATAACCTCTTGAGCATTAGTCAATTGTGTGATAAAGGATATGTTGTCAAATTCGAATCTAATGCGTGCATCATTGAAAAACCACACAAAAACACATCTATGATTGTATTAAAACAAAATAACGTACACACTATTGACATCAATGATCTTTGTAATGAAATGTGTGTTGAATCTCGGATTTTGATGATGAAACTAATTGATTGTGTTTAGATGTTTAACTACATTTTGAGTGATGTAGGTCTACTCGATCAGGATTAGACAGTTGACGCAGAAGGAATTGACGTTGCGTTGGAGGAGATCACGTCAGGATATTGGACGGCAGAATGCTTCGGACGTTGGGCATCGGGCCAAGGAGAGCGGAATTGCACCAAGGATATCGGGGTTGCGGAGGTCAACCGCCGATTGGGCAATAAGCCGCAAGAGAGAACGATGCGCTGAAGAATCGGACGAAGCGCCAACCAATGACGTGCCGGGCAACAGCATGTCAATTCGCGTTATAATAATTGTCTAGATAGGAGTAGAGTTTTGGCTTGTGTGTGCAGGATTAACTACGATAATGATGAAGACATAAAGCGAAACAAAGTGCCGGAGTCAAGCGCGAAGGATTCATTGGGAGTTTGAGAGTTCGACGGAAGTCCGAAGGTTCGTCGGGAATGCTGCTGGAACTAGTCGAGAATGAGTAGGGAGCTTGCTGAAGGGTTTTTCGGAAGCTCGCCAAAAGGTTCGTCGGAAGTTCACAGAGCTCACCGAGAAAGATCGGAGCTTGCCGAAGAAGCTCGTCGGAACTCGCCAACATCAAATCGTGAAGTCTAGGAGCTTGTTGGGAGTCCGCAGAATGGTTTCCGAGAGTTTATCGGAAGACCGCCGGAAGTTTGCCGAAAGCTCATCGGAAGAAGTCTTGACTTATGGACTTTGTAATAGCTTAGAAAATGTCTTTAAATTTGTAGTTAGCACGTTAATTAGGGCTAGGATTAGGTGTTAATCCTATGACCCAAGTAGGGGCCAATTCGGCCCAAGTTCGGACTGGTTTGGGCCAATTTTGGAGCCCAACCAGTGAGCTGAAATAGTGTAGGCGGTGCCACCGCCTATACTAGGCGGTGGCACCGCCCAGAGGCCGAGAGCTGGGCGGTGGCACCACCTGGGCTGGGCGGTTGCACCGCCCAGCACCCGAGAGCTGGGCGGTGGCACCGCTTGGCTTGGCGGTGGCACCGCCAGCATCGGGAACATAAGAGAATTCAAATTTTTGGAGCCCAAATTTGAATCCTCTTGAGGCCTATAAATACCCCTCAATTCTCAGCAGAGAGAACAACTTTTTAAGCAGCAAGTGATTGAGAGAAAGGTCTTAGAAAAGTCTTAGCAATCCTTGGTTTTCAATTTGCTAGTGTTCACCTCCTTCTTTCTTGAAAATCTGTAAGAGTGTGAACTGCTTGTAAAGAGTTGTAAGAGCGGTATTTACCCTTCCATTTCAAGAGATTTGCTAGTGGAAGGTGGGAGCCTCGTCGAAGAGGGGCCTCGCAAGTGGATGTAGGTCATTTGACCGAACCACTTTAAAAACGGCGTTATCTCTAGTTTGCATTTCATTGTTGCTATTCACATTACTGCAAACTTTCTTACTTGCTTTATTTACTCATTACCTTAGCTGCTCTACTATACGAATACGCTTTCAAGTTCAATTTTTACCGTACGAAAGATTTATCAAAACCGACGTTTTAATCCGCTGCACTAATTCACCCCCCCCCCTCTTAGTGCTCTTGATCCTAACAATTGGTATCAGAGCCCGGTATTTCTCATTTCGGATTTACACCCGAGAGAAATGGCTCTTCATGGCTTTCAAGAGGGCTTTTCGGTTTTTCGTCCACCGTTGTTTAACGGATTGGACTACACTTATTGGAAAACTCGAATGAGAGTTTTCTTGATTTCTATGAATTTGGATTTATGGAATATTATTGAAAACGGTTTTCAACTTCCCTCTAAACCGATGAACGAATGGTCGGATTTGGAGAAGAAATATTTTTCTTTAAACGCAAAGGCTATGAATGCCTTATTTTGCGCTTTGGACAAAAATGTGTTCAATCAGATTTCTCTGTGCAAAACGGCTTTTGATATTTGGCGAACACTTGAAATCACACACGAGGGAACTAGTAGAGTCAAAGACTCGAAAGTTAACATTTTATTGCATGATTTTGAGCTTTTTCGAATGCAACCAAGCGAGACTATAGGCGACATGTACACCCGTTTCACGGATGTCGTCAATAATCTAAGAGTTCTTGGTAAATCTTTTTCGAATTTTGACCTCGTAAGTAAGATCTTAAGATCCCTTCCAAAAAGGTGGGATCCTAAAATAACCGCAATACAAGAGACAAAAAATTTAAATGATTT
The DNA here is from genome assembly GCA_004837865.1 of Musa balbisiana. Lineage (NCBI taxonomy): Eukaryota > Viridiplantae > Streptophyta > Magnoliopsida > Zingiberales > Musaceae > Musa > Musa balbisiana. The sequence goes on along the minus strand of CM017196.1, from coordinate 26,985,438 downwards.
TTCATTAGAAGAATTAATCGGGTCATTAATGACCTATGAAATGACACTCTTGGAACATTTTGAACCCGATGAGTACTTGAACCACCTTCCAAAGAATAGGAAGGATTTGGAACTCCGGACAAATGAATACCACTTAAGTGATGACTCAAGTGATGAGGACAATGATGAACTTGAACTTCGAACACTAAATCTTAATAAGTTCATTAAACAAAAATCTAAAATAAACAATGAACTTGAACGGAGGAAGAGGCCAAAGAAGAGGAAGGCAACCAAGGATGAATCAAGAACTTCCAAAGGTGAAATGGCGAATTGGGCTTTGACGGGCTTCGACTACAAGGTAAGTAACTCAACTCCCTTAATTTATTTTGAAATTACGTGATGCTTTTTATGATGCATTTTCCTCTTTTATTTAGTTTAGAATTAATTTTCTTGAAAATTACATGTCTAATAATTTAATAATGAAAATGCAAAAATTAGGAATCATGGTTATGATTCTAGTAATTTTAAAAATAATCATGAAAATTGCATGTTTATGATAAATAAAATGATTTTGATTAAAAATGCCTTATGAAATTATGATATATGTGGTTAAGAAGTAATAATGTGTATCATGTTGATTTCCATTGTTATTTCTCGATTTTGATTATATGAAATCATGTTTGATTTGAAGTAATGCATAATGATATAATGAAAATATTAAATGTTTTGATACCATGATTGACGATTTTATGCATGAGATTTTAAAGTTATACATGATAATTTTTGTGATTTATGAATTATTGATATTTGCCGTAATGAAAGCTTTTTTTTTTGTTTAAATGATGATAAATGTTTTTCAAGAAGAAATAATGTGTATTTTGATGATTTTCAATTTTGATTGAAACCATGCTTGATGTCTTAATGAAAATATAAAGAAGTTTGATATCATGCTTAATGATGATGTATGGATTTTGTATCAAAAACTAAGCTTGAAAAGTTAGATTCACCTAAAAAGAAAAATGCATGACTACAACAAACAAAATGATCTCGATGGAAAATACTTTATGAAATCAATTTCGATGATGCATAATGATGTAATTATGTAATGAAAATACTAAATGAGCTTTATCTTGATTTCTCAAAATTTTTAAATTGAGATTTCTTATGCTTAAGTCAAGATTTATATGCTTGAATTGAAATCTTTTTCTCCTAAGGTTCTTTTACGATTTACTAAAGAGAATATCTTTTTCGAAATTCATGACTTAAAATTTCTTTTGAATATCTTTTATTATTTGATCTCCTAAGATTTTCTTTTGATTATTTAAGAGGAGGTTTTTCAAAAGAAATCATGCCTTTTGGTATACACATATTCTAATCCTTCATGATATGATTTTTATGCAATTGCTTGTATTCATGAAAATATTCATCTCATCACCCAATTAATTCTTCTTGATATTCCTAATGTGATGAATGAAATTATGCATAAAATACAAATGAGAAGTTAATTATCATGCATGATAGGATGTAATGAATTTTGACATTTAGATACTATCATTTGAAATGTTTATGATTTGAAATGATGCATATGCTTTTTATTATGATGATGTATGTGATGCTGTGTATCATGAATGCTTTAAATGATAATGTTTGGTACCAACAATCATGAAGAGATTAATACTTAAAAATGTTGATTTAATGTTCGGTATCATGAATACTTTATTATCATACATGAAAATAGTGATAAATATTTTGAAAATAAATGTTTGAATCATGTTAGATGATTTAATATTTTGTGCATGATGAGTTATAGTGATGATTGAAACAATGATTGAAATAATATGAATGATAAAACATGAGATTGTCTATAATGCAAATTTATTGATCTCATGATGTGTAAACTGAAATAATGATTGGAATATTGATGTAATTATAAATGATGATTTGATAATATGCATGAAATACTCTTGATATTATTTTGATGCATACAAATGAAAAGTTTTGATCATGCATGGTAGGATATAATTTGACAAGTTGATACCATCATGATATGAAACATTTATGATTTACAATGATCCATGCAATACTTGTGCTTTCTAATTATGATGTGATATATTGCATATGATGTAAATCATGATTTAAAATACTATGAATTGTTGCTAAAATGATGTATTATAAATGTTGATTTAATGTTTTGTGTCATGAATGCTCTAAATGATGAATGTTTGGTATTATGACAAAATGTTTATAAATAGTTAAAAAAATTTAGTATCATGTATGATATCCTCATAATGTTGATCGATTTATTCAATATCGTGCATGAATGAAATATAAGGTTTTTTGAAAATGTGCATATTCTAATTTGAAAATATAATGATGCACAAATAAGATTGATACTTACCTTTGTCATAATTGATGTAAAAGGTCTTCCCTCCCTTTTGACAATGACAAAGAGGGAGATAGCTAGTTTGCACAAGTCAAGAAGATGCAAAAACTTGATTGCTAGCTTGCTTATCTTAAGTAGCAAAGATTGCTAACTTACTTATTTCAAGAAGCAAAAGTTATCTTCTTGAACATCACTATCTTGCCTATCTCAATAAGCAAAACATGCTAATGTGCACATCTAGCAAACTTGTATATTTTAAGAAGCAAGGGTTGCTTTCTTGAACATCTCAAAACTGCTAGCTTGCATGTTCTAAAAATATTGTAAAATTTGCTAGCTTGTATGTTATAAAAATTGCTATCATACTACCTTGCATATCTATGATGATAGCAAAATTGCATAATGATAAAACTAGGAGATTATGTTAATTATGCAATGTGTTGAACTTGGATATTTCAAAAACTTGCAAATTGCAATAGGAAGCAAGAATCATGGGCTTACACAAGCAAGCTATCTTGCATTTGCTTTCGAAATTTTTGCTAGCTTGTATGTAGCAAAACTTACATATCGTAAAAATTGCTAGCTTGTAGTCTAAAGAGAAGCAAATAGTTGTTGTCTCTAGAAAAGCAAACATGCTAAACTTGCATATCTTTAATTGCTAAATTGCATAATGATAAAATGGGATACTATGTTTATTATGCAATGTTTAGAACTCATATCTCTAAACACATAAGAGTTGGGACTTCTCCTTTTTGTTGATGACAAAGGGGGAGAAGTAAGTTGATGACATGTATGATTTGATCATGACATGTTGCTTGGATTTTTGAATCCAAGTGTTCTATCAATGGCATATTGATAGGGGGAGTTTGGTTAAACTCCGGGGAGTTAAGGTTAACTCCGGTAGTCATCAATTAGTTGTCATCATCAAAAAGGAGGAGATTGTTGAATCTCGGATTTTGATGATGAAACTAATTGATTGTGTTTAGATGTTTAACTGCATTTTGAGTGATGTAGGTCTACTCGATCAGGATTAGACAGTTGATGCAGAAGGAATTGACGTTGCGCTGGAGGAGATCACGTCAGGATATTGGACGGCAGAATGCTTCGGACAATGGGCATCGGGCCAAGGAGAGCGGAATTGCACTAAGGATATCGGGGTTGCGGAGGTCAACCGCCGATTGGGCAATAAGCCGCAAGAGAGAACGATGCGCTGAAGAATCGGACGAAGCGCCAACCAATGACGTGCCGGGCAACAGCATGTCAATTCGCGTTATAATAATTGTCTAGATAGGAGTAGAGTTTTGGCTTGTGTGTGCAGGATTAACTACGATAACGATGAAGACATAAAGCGAAACAAAGTGCCGGAGTCAAGCGCGAAGGATTCATTGGGAGTTCGAGAGTTCGACGGAAGTCCGAAGGTTCGTCAGGAATGCTGCCGGAACTAGCCGAGAATAAGTAGGGTGCTTGCTGGAGGGTTTTTCGGAAGCTCGCCAAAAGGTTCGTCGGAAGTTCACGGAGCTCACCGAGAAAGATCGGAGCTTGCCGAAGAAGCTCGTCGGAACTTGCCAAGATCAAATCGTGAAGTCTAGGAGCTTGCCAGGAGTCCGCAGAATGGTTTCCGAGAGTTTATCGGAAGACCGCCGGAAGTTTGCCGAAAGCTCACCGGAAGAAGTCTTGACTTATGGACTTTGTAATAGCTTAGAAAATGTCTTTAAATTTGTAGTTAGCACATTAATTAGGGCTAGGATTAGGTGTTAATCCTATGACCCAAGTAGGGGCCAATTCGACCCAAGTTCGGACTGGTTTGGGCCAATTTTGGAGCCCAACCAGTGAGCTGAAATAGTGTAGGCGGTGGCACCGCCCAGAGGCCGAGAGCTGGGCGGTGGCACCACCTGGCTTGGCGATGGCACCCCAAGGGCTTGGTATGAGAGACTTAGTTCTTTTCTTATTAAAAATAATTTTATAAAAGGCAAGGTTGATACTACATTGTTTATCAAGAATTTTGAAAATAATTTTCTCATTGTTCAGATTTATGTTGATGATATTATCTTTGGTTCTACAAACGAATCTCTTTGTGAATCCTTTGCTAAAACCATGAGTTTAGAATTTGAAATGAGTTTGATGGGAGAATTAACCTTTTTCTTAGGCTTACAAATTAAGCAACTAAGAAATGATATCTTTATTAGTCAAATTAAATATGCTTTAGATTTGCTAAAGAGATTTAATATGGAAAGCTCAAAAGCTATTAACACTCCTATGAGCACATCCACTAAGTTAGAAGTTGATGAAAGTGGAGAAAACTTCGATCAAAAAACTTATAGGGGTATGATAGGAAGTTTACTTTACCTCACTGCAACTAGACTAGATATCATGTTCAGTGTAGGACTTTGTGCTAGGTTTCAATCGAACCCTAAGATATCTCATCTCAAAGCGGTTAAAAGAATACTTAGATATCTTAAAGGTACCACAAATCTAGGATTATGGTATCCAAAAACCGAGAAGTTTGAGTTAATTGCTTATGCTGATGCAGATTTTGCTGGATGTAGATTAGATAGAAAAAGCACATCAGGAACATGTCAATTTTTGGGACATGCTCTTGTTTCCTGGTCATCTAAGAAACAAAACTCGGTTGCACTGTCAACAACCAAAGCTGAGTATATTGCAGCTAGTGCATGCTGTGCACAAGTTGTGTGGATGAAGAACACCTTAGAAGATTATAAAGTTCATCTTAAAAATATTCCCATTAAATGTGATAACACAAGTGCTATATGTTTAACAAAGAATCCCATTCAACACTCAAGAACAAAACATATTGATATTAGACATCACTTTATACGAGATCATGTCACTAATCATGATATAGTTATAGAGTTCATTGATACTAAACATCAACTAGCTGATATTTTTACAAAGCCTTTAAGTGAAGAACAATTTAATTTCATTAGAAGAGAATTAGGAATGTTAATGTGTCTGAATGCTTGAACTCATTAAATTTATTTTTCGGACTTTCTTGATTCAATAATCAAATCACTCAATTGCTATGATGATTTTACATGATTACATGCCTTAATAATATGTTGGAAATTATGTGTTTTGGATATAAAAATTTTCATGATAATGAGCATGTTTTATCTTCATGATTATATTGGAAAATCTATAGCAAAACCTTGTCCGAATGCATGAAAGTGTTAAATTTTATTTTCGGATTTTCTTGATACCTTATTCTCTTCCGAACTTAATGTAGCTCTCATAAGCATATGTCATATCGAGTTTGATTCATATCATTGATTTTTGACATATGGAATCAATTAGCAAATACATCCTTCATAGGCTTATAATGTGAAAAATATTTTCGAGAAATGGATTTGATAAAATGATTCCTTCTTATAATTTCCTTTTTGAAAAAGGAAGATTTTTTACTTGCAAGGATATTGATTCAACAATTGGTGTTGCAAGGATATTGATTCACATACATATCTTGATCCTTGTAAAAATGAAGCGTGATTTAATCTTTCCTTGAGATGTTTGTATAATTGGTATCCTATCACTCATTGTTACCAATCACTCACTTGTGTTTAAAATTTGCTTATATCGTTCTCCTTTTTGTTGATGACAAAGGGGGAGAAATATATGAATTGATGCTATGAGTACCATATTTGAATTTGAATTATGTTAAATTGATGATAGAAATGCAATGATTGCTAAACACTTTGAAATATTTACATTATGTTAAGATATCAAGAACTTGCATCGTAATTTTACATGTTGATATCTTACCATATGATGAATTGCTACCACTATTATCATTCACATTTGAAATGTAAAACTTGAAAATGGATGTCAAACCTTGACATCATTTTCAGAGAGATACATCATGATAGGAATCATGATGGAAGTATTGATAAGATTAAACAATCTTAACTTATCAATATGTCTCTTGAATTCAAAGGCTTTGAATTCAAGAATGACTTATCTTGAGTATGGCATATAGATAGGGGGAGTTAAAGTTAACTCCGTTATCAATTGATTGTCATCATCAAAAAGGGGGAGATTGTTGAATCTCGGATTTTGATGATGAAGTCAATTGTCATTTGTTATCTAATCCATATGTTGAGATAAGTGTGCAGGATTAACTACGATGAAAGTAAGACATGCAGCAGGAGTTGCGCCGAAGTCAAGACTATGATCACGTTGGGGGTTCGAGAGTTCGACGGAAGTCCGGACGGTCATCGGAGGTTCTGCGGGAACAAATCCGAGAAGTCCAGGAGCTTGCCAAAGAAGCTCATCGAAACTCGCCAAGTGGCTTGTCGCAAGTCCAGAAGTTTGCCGGAAGTCCGCCGGAGCATCGCCGAGGGTTCGTCGGATGATCGCCGGAAGTTCGCCAGAAGCTCGACGGAAGAAGCGATTGACGCACCGGAGCAAGTTGCAGTAAATGTCTTGAAAGTTATCGTAGTTAGCATGATGATTAAGTTAGAAATGGGAGGTGATTGTTGAATCTCGGATTTTGATGATGAAGTCAATTGTCATTTGTGATCTAATCCATATGTTGAGATAAGTGTGCAGGATTAACTACGATGAAAGTAAGACATGCAGCAGGAGTTGCGCCGAAGTCAAGACTATGATCACGTTGGGGGTTCGAGAGTTCGATAGAAGTCCGGACGGTCATCGGAGGTTCTACGGGAACAAATCCGAGAAGTCCAGGAGCTTGCCAAAGAAGCTCATCGAAACTCGCCAAGTGGATCGTCGCAAGTCCAGGAGTTTGCCGGAAGTCCGCCGGAGCATCGCCGAGGGTTCGTCGGATGATCGCCGGAAGTTCGCCGGAAGCTCGACGGAAGAAGCGATTGACGCACTGGAGCAAGTTGCAGTAAATGTCTTGAAAATTATCGTAGTTAGCATGATGATTAAGTTAGAAATGGGAGGTGATCCCATTAACTTAATCTTGGGGCAATTGGGCCCTTGACAGACCCAAATTGGGCCGTAAGGATCAGCCCATTTGGACCCAGATTCCTTGGCCGGCGGTGGCACCGCCTGGGTCGGCGGTGGCACCGCCCAGCAGCCGAGACTCGAGTGAGGCTGGGCGGTGGTACCGCCCCTGTCAAGCGGTGGCACCGCCTGGGCTCAGTCTCCGAGTGAGACTGGGCGGTAGCACCGCCCCTGACAGGCGGTGGTACCGCCCGAGCTCGGTCTCCGAGCTCTGTCAGGCGGTAGTACCGCCCATTTATGGCGGTAGTACCGCCAGGACCCCGAAAACATGGGATATAACATTTTTGAGCTCCAAATTCAAATCAGTTTGGGGCCTATATAAACCCCACCCTTTCATGCATGAAAGGGCATCGAAACTTAGCATTTATTCTGAGATTTTGAGAGCTTAAAAGTGTTGTAAAAGGCTAGAAGTTCTTCTCCCTCTTTTCTTCAAAGTTTTGATCATTCAAGAGATGAGTGAAAAATCTGTAAGGGTTGTCTCCTAAGCCCGTCAAAAGGAGTGAAACTGTAAAAGGGTGGTTGGCCTTCGCCTATTGAAGGAATGCCTCTAGTGGACGTCGGTGACCTCATCGGAGGAGGAAGCCAAAAGTGGATGTAGGTCAAGATTGACCGAACCACTCTAAATCTCGGTTTGCATTTACATTTTGTTCTCTATCTTAACTGCAATTACTTTCATAGCTTTACTTTAACTGCACTTTGCTTGATCTTAAGTTAAAGCAATTTCCGAATCGACTTTCATACCGAAATCGTTCTTATCGTACGAACGTCGTTTTAATCGTCAAAAGTTTTCCGCTGCACTAATTCACCCCCCCCTCTTAGTGCTCTTGATCCTAACACGTTCAGACTTCCGTCGAACTCTCGAACCCCCAACATGATTATAGTCTTGACTCCAGCGCAACTTTTGCTGTATGTCTTACTTTCATCGTAATTAATCATGCACACTTATTTCAACATATAGATTAGATAACAATTAACAATTGACTTCGTCATCAAAATCCGAGATTCAACAATCTCCCCCTTTTTGATGATGATAATCAATTGATAACGGAGTTAACCTTAACTCCCCTTATCTATACGTCATACTCAAGATAAGTCATCCTTGAATTTCAAAGCCTTTGAATTCAAGAGACATATTGATAAGTTAAGATCGTTTAACCTTATCAATACTCCCATCATGATTCCTATCATGATGTATTTCTCTGAAAATGATGTCAAGGCTTGACATCCATTTTCAAGTCTTACATTTCAAGTGTGAATGATAGTAATAGTAGCACTTCATCATATGGTAAGATATCAAAATGTAAAATTGCGATGCAAGTTCTTGATATCTTAAGATGATGCATATATGGCATAATGCAAATATGGCAATCATAACATTTCTATCATCAATATATCATATATTTCGATGCAAGCTTCTTTTGATATCTTAACATTATTCAAATTCAAATATGGCACTCATAGCATCAACTCATATATTTCTCCCCCTTTGTCATCAACAAAAAGGAGAACGATATAAACAAATTTTAAACATAAGTGCGGTAATGATTCATGCCATAATTAGGTTCATGTCATTTTTCAACAATGAGTGATAGGATACCAATTATACAAACATTTTTAAGGAAAACATGACATGGAGATTACTTCTTCCTTTTTATTTGGTATTATCTTTTTGCATGAAGGAGGAAAGCCATTTGTGAGATTACTTGAATGAAATTAAAATTAATAAGAGATTTAAATCACATTTCATTTTTACAAGGATCAAGATATGTATGTGAATCAAATCCTTGCTTAAAAAAAAGATTCCCTTTTCAAGAAGAAATTTATAAGAAAGAATCATTTCATCAAATCCATTTCTCGAAAAAAAATAATTTTTACATGATAAGTCTATGAGAGATGCACTTGCTAATTGACTCTATATGTCAAAAATCAATGATATGAATTAAACTTTATATGGCATGCTTATGAAAGCTGCATTAAGTCCAAAAGAGAATAATGTATCGTTAGGATCAAGAAAATCCAAAAATAAAATTTAACACTTTCATGCATTCGGACAAGGTTTTGCTATAGATTTTCAAACACAATCATGAAGATAAAACATGCTTATTATCATAGAAATTTTTGTATCCAAAACATATAATTTCCAACATGTTATTAAGGCATGTAATCGTGTAAATCATCATAGCAATTAAGTGATTTAATCATTGAATCAAGAACATCCAAAAAATAATTTTAATAAGTTCATGCGTTCGGACACATCTTTGCCATAGTTTTTCAATGAAGATAAATATGCTCATCAATATAGAAATTTAAGGTGTTTTTCATCCACACAACTTGTGCACAGCATGCACTAGCTGTAATATACTCAGCTTCAATTAGTTCTTCAAGAGGAAAATTATTTAGATATTTGGCCTCTTGAATAGCCATTACTTTAGGATCCCAACTCTTTGGAAGGGATCTTAAAACTTTATTAATGAGTTCAAAATCTGAGAAACCTTTACCAAGTCCTTTTAAACCATTGACGACATCCGTAAATCGGGTGTACATGTCTCCAATGGTCTCACTCAGTTTCATTTGAAATAACTCATAAGAATGAACTAAAAGATTAATTTTTGACTCTTTCACTCTACTAGTGCCTTCATGAGTCACTTCGAGTGTGTGCCAAATATCAAAAGTTGTTTCACAAATTGACACTCGATTAAATTTGTTTTTATCTAGTGCACAAAACAAGACATTCATAGCCTTGGCATTTAAAGTGAAAGTCTTCTTCTCCAACTCATTCCCATCGTTTATTGGAAGAGAAGACTTTTAAAAACCGTTTTCGACAATGTTCCAAAGCTCAAAATTCATTGAAATTAGAAAGATCCTCATTCTAGTCTTCCAATATGTGTAATCCATCCCATTGAATATGGGTGGACGTGTAATTGAATGACCCTCTTGGTTGCCAGCAAATGTCATCTCTCTTGGGTTTTAAACTAAACGAGAGTGAATCTTGCTCTGATACCAATTATTAGGATCAAGAGCGGCACTAAAAGGGGGGGTGAATTAGTGCAGTGGAAAAGTTTCGCTATTTAAAAAAACTTGTTTCGATTAAAACCAATTACAATGAGAATGGTTTCGATTCAATCCGTTTCAAAAGGAATTTGAACTTGAAACCTTTCATGAAAGTGCAAGAGAAGACTAAGGTGATTTGCAGCAATGTAAATTGCATAAATGAAAAGCATCGGTTTCGTAAGTCTTCATACGATTAAAGCCGATCTCAAAAGATGTTTACGTGAAAGCTTATGTAGACGTAGTTAAAGCACAATAAGTAGGAGAGGTAGTTTGCTATAAAAGAAAGTTGCTCAAAGTAAATGTAAACCGAGTTTTAGAGTGGTTCGATCAATGTGACCTACATCCACTTTTGGTTTCCTCCTCCGACAAGGTCACCAGCGTCCACTAGAGGCCTTCCTTCAATAGGCGAAGGCCAACCACCTTTTACAGCTTTTCTCCTTTTGCCGGGTTTAGGAGACAACCCTTACAATTCTTACTCCTCTTTCTTGGATGGTTACAAGGCTAAGAGATGAAGGAGGAGAACTCAAATTTTTACAACACTTTAAGGCTCAAGAACTCAAGATTATACTAATAGGTTTCAAACCCTTTCATGTAGGAAAGGGTGAGGTTTTTATAGCCCCTAATGGCTTCAAAAATGGAGCCAAAAAGTGTCTAATCCCAAATTTCCAAGGTCCTTGTGGTACCACTGCCATTACTGGGCGGTACCACCATCTGGCACTTGACACTGGACAGTACCACCGTCCAATCTGGGCGATACCACCGCCCAATGGGGGCGGTACCACCGCCGGTAGCAATAACTGCCAATGGTACCACTGCCTAGTCTGGGCGGTACCACCACCCAGAATTCCTAGGAGGGCACTGCTTTCCAAGCGGTGCCACCGTTAGCCAACTTTTCAGGGTCCCGGTTGGGCCTTGAATTCAGCCCAAACCAGCCCTATTTAGGGCCCAATTGGCCCCTAATTAAGTTAGTGGGATTATCTCCTAATCCTAACTTAATTTATGATCTAACTATGATATTTAAGACATGATTACTGCACTTCTTATTCTGGTGTGTCAATTGCTCTTCCGGTGAGCTTCCGGCGTACTTCCGGTGAACATCCGACGAACTCTCGATAATGCTCCGACGGACTCCCGGCAAGCTCCTAGACTTTGCGACGATCTTCTTGGCAAGTTTCGATAAGTTTCTATGGCAAGCTTCTAGACTCCTCGGTTGGTTCCCGCAAAACTTCCGACGACATTCGGACTTCCGTCGAACTCTCAAACTCCCAACATGATCTCGATCTTGACTCCGGCACAACACCTGCTTTATGTCTTATTGCTATCATAGTTAATCCTGCACACTTTTCTCAACATATAGATTAGATCAAATAAATTACAATTGACTTTATCATCAAAATCCGAGATTCAACAATCTCGAGGGACTTGACCAACCATGATGTTCGGTTAAGTCAACACCATCGTTACAAGATGAGTTTGATTCGATGATATACCCTCAAGAGACTCGACCAAGTATGTCATGTCCTCTGGTCACTGGTGACATCTCTATGTCATACGCAAGATAGCGAATCACGATATAGGTGAGCCTCGAGGGACTTGACCAACTCAACCTACACCGAAAATCGGTCCCTACTTATAACGATGGAAGGGCATGTGGGTCAATCTAATTACCTCACGTTTACCGACTTAATATTGTCTAGATAGGGGTTTCTTTGATTTGATCTCCTAATATGACATGTCACGCACATACATATTTAATATATATCTACATCGCATGCAAATATATATATATATATATATATATATATATATATATATATATATATATATATATACATATCTAGTAGGTGTGTAAACAATCACACATCACATGAGTAATTACACCAGATGATCATGGACCACAGCCTAATATGATCAACCCTGAGTCAGTGGGCCTAATCACTCACATCAAGATCTATGTGTACAACGATGCATCTCCATACCCTGTGATTGTCCATCTCATCCTCGTCGGTTTCGTCGGAATCTCCATGCATCGTGATCGTTTGTCTTGTGAGTCCCACTATTACATCCACGCTCTTGCTGTGCCTCCTCATGTGATTATAGCTTAATCATAGGCATGTAGGCCCAACAATAAATGATAAATATAATAGAGACTCGTAGACCCAAATAATAATAATCATAAATACACACATCACACATTCCATGATCATCCATCCACATATCATATATCATATGTATAAATCATCATCATGTAGGACTACTAGATAATAATAAAAATAATAATCAATTAAATATTTTAATTAATTAATATTTTCTGAAATCAGGGATATGTAGGGAATTTTCCTACTTCTGGGGGTGGGGGGTGGTTCTTCCTGCGGGCACAACGGTTGCAGCCCCGTGGTGCCACACCCCGCAAGCACAACGGTCGTAGGCGCCGCTGCCCCGCGACGCCCCTGCACATGGGCGGCTAGTGGCAGATCCAACTAGCTATTGGCCCCCATATTGGGCATGGTGCTGTCAATCACATGGGATATTCCTCTCATGACACCGAGATTGGATGATCCTCTATCGACACTCAATAGCCCTCGTAAGGTTAACTGCCGCTCCCAATGACCGGCTGTGCTAAATCTAAGACTGTTAGGATCAAGAGCACTAAGAGGGGGGGGGGTGAATTAGTGCAGCGGAAAACTTTCGACGATTTACAACGACGTTCGTACGATAAAAATGATTTCGGTATGAAAGCCGATTCGGAAATTACTTTAACTTAAGATCAACCGAAGTGCAGTTAAAGTAAAGCTATGGAAGCAGTTTGTAGTTAAGATAGAGAACATAATGTAAATGCAAACCGAGATTTAGAGTGGTTCGGTCAATCTTGACCGACATCCACTTTTGGCTTCCTCCTCCGATGAGGTCACCGACGTCCACTAGAGGCCTTCCTTCAATAGGCGAAGGCCAACTACCCTTTTACAGTTTCACTCCTTTTGACGGGCTTAGGAGACAACCCTTACAAATTTTTCACTCCTCTCTTGAATGATCAAAACTTGGAAGAAAAGAAGGAGAAAAACTTTTAGCCTTTACAATATTTTTGAGCTCTAAAAATCATAGAGTAAGATTAAGCTTTCGGTGCCCTTTCATGTAGGAAAGGGTGGGGTATTATAGGCCCCAAACTGGTTTGAATTTGGAGCTCAAAAATGTCATCTCCCAGATTTTCGGAGTCCTGGTTGTACTACCACCATAACTAGGCGGTACTACCGCCTGATAGAGCTCGGAGACCGAGTTTAGGCGGTACCACTGCCCAGCCTCACTCGGAGACCAAGCCCAGGTGGTGCCACCACCTGACATGGGTGGTTCCACCGCCCAGCTTTCTTGGGAGATTGAGCTCCTAGGCGGTGCCACCGCCGGCTAGGAAATCTGGGTCTGAATGGGCTGATCCATTTGGCCCAATTTGGGTCTGTCAAGGGCCCAATTACCCTAAGATTAAGTTAATGGGATCACCTCCCATTTGTAACTTAATCATCATGCTAACTACGATATTTTAAAGACATTTACTGCAACTTGCTCCGGTGCGTCAGTCGCTTCTTCTGGTGAGCTTCCGGTGAACTTCCAGTGAACATCCGACGAACCCTCGGCGATGCTCCGACGGACTTCTGGCAAACTCTTGGACTTGCGACGATCCACTTGGCGAGTTCCGACAAGCTTCTTTGGCAAGGTCCTTGACTTCTCAGATTTGTTCCCTCAGAACCTCCGACGACCATCGGACTTCCGTCGAACTCTCGAACCCCCAACGTGATCATAGTCTTGACTCTGGTGCAACTCCTACAATATGTCTTACTTTCATCGTAGTTAATCCTGCACACTTATCTCAACATATGGATTAGATAACAAATGACAATTGACTTCATCATCAAAATCCGAGATTCAACAATCTCCCCTTTTTTGATGGTGACAATCAATTGATAATGGATTTAACCTTAACTCCCCCTATCTATATGCTATACTCGAGATAAGTCATTCTTAAATTCAAAGACTTTGAATTTAAGAGACATATTGATAAGTTAAGATCGTTTAACCTTATCAATACTCCCATCATGATTCCTATCATGATGTATCTCTCTGAAAATGATGTCAAGACTTGACATCCATTTTCAAGTCTTACATTTCAAGTGTGAATGATAGTAATGGTAGCACTTCATCATATGGTAAGATATCAACATGTAAAATTGTAATGTAAGCTTTTGATATCTTAACATAACGCAAGCATTTCAAGTGTTTAGTAATCATAGCATCTCATCACATGGTAAGATATCAACATGTAAAATTGTGATGCAAGTTCTTGACATCTTAACATGATGCATATATGACATAATGCAAATATGGCAATCATAACATTTCTATCATCAATTTACCATATATTTCGAAGTAAGCTTCTTTTGATATCTTAACATAATTAAAATTCAAATATGGCACTCATAGCATCAATTCATATATTTCTCCCCCTTTGTCATTAATAAAAAGGAGAACGATATAAGCAAATTTTAAACATAAGTGCGGTAATGATTCATGCCGGTTCATGTCATTTTTCAATAATGAGTGATAGGATACCAATTATACAAACATCTCAAAGAAAACATGACATTGAGATTACTTCTTCCTTTTTATTTAGTATTATCTATTTGCACGAAGGAGGAAAGCCATTTGTGTGATTACTCGAATGAAGTTAAAATCGATAAGAGACTTAAAGCACTCTTCATTTTTACAAGGATCAGATATGTATGTGAATCAAATCCTTGCAAGTAAAAAATATCTTCCCTTTTTTTTTTTTTAAGAAGGAGTTTATAAAAAGGAACCATCAAATCCATTTCTCGAAAAATATTTTTCACATGATAAGTCTGAGAGATGCATTTGCTAGTTAATTCCATATGTCAAAAATCAATGATATGAATCAAACTCGATATGACATATGCTTATTAAGTCCGGAAGAGAATACTGTATCAAGAAAATCCAAAAATAAAATTTAACACTTTTATGCATTCGGATAAGGTTTTGCTATAGATTTTCAAACACAATCATGAAGATAAAACATGCTTATTATTATGAAAATTTTATATTCAAAACACATAATTTCCAAAATGTTATTAAGGCATGTAATAGTGTAAAATCATCATAACCATTAAGTGATTTGATCATTGAATCAAGAACATCCGAGAAATAATTTTAATAAGTTCATGCATTCTGACACATTAACATACCTAATTCTCTTCTAATGAAATCAAATTGTTCTTCACTTAAAGGTTTTGTAAAAATATCAGCTAGTTGATGTTTAGTATCAATGAACTCTATAACTATATCATGATTAGTGACATGATCTTGTATAAAGTGATGTCTAATATCAATATGTTTTGTTCTTGAGTATTGAATATGATTCTTTATTAAACATATAGCACTTGTGTTATCACATTTAATGGAAATATTTTTAAGATGAACTTTATAATCTTCTAAGGTGTTTTTCATCCACACAACTTGTGCACAGCATGTACTAGCTGCAATATACTCAGCTTCGGTTGTTGATAGTGCAATCGAGTTTTGTTTCTTAGATGACCAAGAAACAAGAGTATGTCCCAAAAATTGGCATGTTCCTGATGTGCTTTTTCTATCTAGTCTACACCCAACAAAATTCGCATCAGCATAAGTAATTAACTCAAACTTCTTGATTTTTGGATATCATAATCCTAGATTTGTGGTACCTTTAAGATATCTAAGTATTTTTTTAACCGCTTTGAGATGAGATATCTTAGGGTTTGATTGAAACCTAGCACAAAGTCCTACACTGAACATGATATCCGGTCTAGTTGCAGTGAGGTAAAGTAAACTTCCTATCATACACCTATAAGTTTTATATGTGCAGGATTAACTATGATACCAAGGCATAAAGCAAAATGAAGTCCCAAAGTCAAGAACGCGATTTCGTTGGGAGTTCGAGAGTTCGTCGGAAGTTCGGACGTTTATCGTAAGTTCTGCCGAAACCAACCAAGAAGTCTAGGAGCTTGCCAAAGAAGCTCATCGGAACTAGCCAAGAAGATAATCGTGAAGTCCAAGAGCTTGCCGAAAGTCCGTTGGAACTTTGTCGAGAGATCGTTAGAAGATCACCGGAAGAAACCTTGACTTATCGGACTTATCTAGCTTAGTGTATGCCTTAGAATTTGTAGTTAGTACATAATTATGATTGGAATTGGGCCAACCCAATTAGGGGCCAGTTGGGCCCATGTAAGCACTGTGTTGGGCTTAATGAAAGGCCAAAACAATGACCCAAGAGGTGGCACTATTGTGGCATAGTCTCCGAGACTATGTCAGGTGATGGTACCGCCCAGATATAGTCTCTGAGAGACTATCAGGCGATGGTATCGCCCAGTGCAGTGTCAATGTCAAATTGACACTAGCGGTGATACCACCCGTACCCAGGAAACCCGGGATGGGATATTTTTATGCTCCAAGTTTGAATCAACTTGAAGCCTATAAATACCTCTCTTATCCCTAGTTAACATACACAAGCACAGAGTATTTAAAAGTGAGAAAACACTACTATAATCTTGTGTGAACTCCTCTCCCTCTTCTAAGTGTTAGAATAGTTTGAGAGAGGAGTAAGTGGGGGGTGTAAGGGTTATCTCCTAAACCCGGTAAAAGGAGAATCGAGCTATAAAAGGTGGTTGGTCTTCGCCTATTGAAGGAAGACCGATAGTGGATGCCGATGGCCTCGACGAAAGAGAAATCGATAGAGTTGATGTAGGTCACGACGACTGAACTACTATAAAATCTGGTTTACATTTACTTCTTGCAATTTATATTAACTGCAAACTACCTACAATACGTTTATGAACATGCTTTCAATCTAAGCATATTTTCAAGATCAGTTTTCAATGAATGAAAAGATTTCAGAACCGATGTATTTTACCGCTACACTAATTCACCCCCCCCCTCCCTCTTAGTGTCGACTCATTCCTAACAATTGGTATCAAAGCCTCATTTTTCTCATTTGGTTTAACATTCAAGAGAAATGACTCTTTTCGGCTTTCAAGAGAGTCACTCTCTCATTTGTCCTCCCATGTTCAATGAGTCGAACTACACATATTGGAAAACTTGAATGAGAGTTTTTTTGCTTTCATTGAATCTCGATTTATGGAATATAGTCAAATTTGGTTTTCAAAGGTCTTCTCTTCCAATGAACCATTGGAATAATTTAGAGAAGAAGACTTTTTCTTTAAATGCTAGAGCTATGAATGCTCTATTTTGCGTCTTATATAAAATTGAGTTTAATCGAATTTCTATATACGAAACGACTTTCGATATTTGGCACACTCTTGAAATCACACATGAAGGTACTACTAGAGTTAAAGATTCTAAAGTCAATCTTTTAATGCATGATTTTGAATTATTTTGAATGAAGTCGAGCGAAACTATTGTTGACATATACATCTGTTTGACAAATGTCGTCAATAGTCTAAAAGCTCTTGGCAAATGTTTGTCGAATCTTGAACTTGTTAATAAAGTTTTACGTTCACTTTCTAATAATTAGGATTCTAAAATAATGGTCATTTAAAAGGCCAAGAATTTGAATACTTTCCCCTCGAAGAACTTATCGAGTCACTTACGACCTATGAGATGGTGTGTATGGCTCATGAAGAGCTTGAGAATAACCTTCCAAAGAACAGGAAGGATTTAGCACTTAAAACAAATGAAGACCACTCAAGCGAAAGCTCAAGTGATGAGGATTGATTTTGAACTCTTAACTATGAAGCTTACAAAATTCTTAAAACAAGAATCAAATAACAAAAATAAACCTAAAAAGAAGAAGCTACAAAAGAAGAAGAGAGCACTCAAAGTGACTTGGGATGAAACGAGTGCATCCGAAGAAGAGGAGCAAACCGATGAAGACGAAACGACGAACTTTGCGTTGATGACTCTCGACAATGAGGTAAACAATTCAAACAAAACTCCTTTACTTTATTTCAAAATTACATGATGCTTTTCATGTGTTATTTTTAATTTAGTTTAGAAATTTTTTTAAAAAAATTGTATGTCTAATAATGTAATGGGATAATGCTTATCTTTCTTTTATTTTAAAAATGATCATGAAAATTGCATGCTTTATGATAAAGGAATAAAATATTATATTTCATGATTAATCTTATGTATGTATTTAAGAAGAAATAATGTGTATCTTGATGATTTCTGCATTGCTTTTTGATTTTCATTCAAGATGCTTTATATTCAATGAAACCATGTTGATGATTTAATGATTTTATATTTTGAAATTATGTATGATGATTGATCCATCATAATAAAAGTTGCTTTTCGGTTTTAGACATGATGTATGGTTTTCATATGAAAAACTTGGGCATACTTATATGAAATCAATCACATAAAATGAAACACATAAAAAGGAAAATGTATTGTCATTGGAATTAAAATGATAAATCAAATCTCTAGTTTAAATAAGCCTTATATTTAATGTGTTATATTTTTAGTCATGAAGATTTTTATGATGAATCTTGTCTTTGTCTTTTGATCCTAAACGACGATGAATGTTTTTATTTAGCAAAGTCATGCTTATATGAAATTAATCATATAAATTGAAACAACTAAAAAGAAGAAAATATTTTTCTTAAAAAATTTCTTTTTCTCTATCTTATCGATTTTTCACTAAGAGATTGATAAAGTTATTTATGCCATTTTGAATCTCTTGAAAGTAATTGTGATGATTTCATGTTTTGAAATTGAATGAATTTTGTCTATATCATGATCTTGATTTTTTGAAATTATAATTTGGGATTTTTTTTATGAATCAAGATTTCCTATTTGATCTCTTATGTTTCTTTTTGCCATTTACTAAAGAGGAAAAAAATCTAATTCATGATCTTGATTTCTCGATTTGTAATACTTGAAATCTTTCTATGAATCAATATCATTTTTTTCATATTTATTTTTATTATTCACTAAAGAGAATATTTGTCAAAATGAATCATGTGTTTTGGTATTCACATGATCTCATCTTTTATGATATGATTTTTCTATTATGTAAAATTTCTTGTATTCATGAAGTATATTTCATCACCAAAATTCTCTTGATATTTTTCATGTGATGATATGAAACTATGCATGAAATACTCATGAATTTATGTTGATGAATGAGAAGTTAAGATCATGCATGGTAGGATGTAATGTAATTTGACATTTTTGATACTATCATAATTTGAATTGTTTATGATTTAGAATGATGCATGCAATACTATGATTTGTTGCTAAAATGATATATCATGAATGTTTGAGTATCATGTATGATATGTTTGATGATTTATGTTTGGTATCATGCATGAAGTAAGGATTAAATATAAGGTTTTGAAATTGTATGTTTTAATTTGAAACTATAATGATGCACAAATATATTGAAATAAGAATGACACTTTATCTTTATCATAATTTGAGAATTAATGTAAAGGGAAACAACTTGCATCATTGTATTTTTATTCCCTTCTTTTTGACATTGACAAAGGGGGAGCTCAAAATGCAAAATTTGAAAACTTACAAATTATAAAAGAAGCAAAGTTACTAACTTGCTCATCTCAAAAGAGAAGCAAGAAGTGCTATCTTGCAAATCTCAAGAGAAATAATGTGTGCTAAGTTACACATTTTAAGAAAATACAAAAATAGTCTATCTTGCACATCTCAAAAGATGTAAAATTTTGCTAACTTTCATATGTGTAAAATTTGCTAGCTTACATCTAAAATGTTCACTAGCTTGCATGATGTAGAACTTGTTATCTTGAACATCACCAAGAATTGCTAGCTTGTAATCTTAAGAGAAGCAAAAGTGCTATCTTGCCTATCTCAAGAAGCAAAACATGCTAACTTGTATATCTAGAAAAATTTATAAACTTACAAAACTCAAAATTATTGCTAGCTTGATTATGCATGATTTTATGTTGCAATGATTTGATGATTATTAAAACTTAAGATTATTAAACACTTGCATGATGATAAAACTTGAGATTATGTTTATTATGTAATGATTTGAAATTATGTCTAAACACTTACTAGTTGTACTTCTCCTTTTTGTTGATGACAAAGGGGGAGAAGTTATGATGACAATCATGCATGGAATGATGTATTATGCATGATGATGTATTGTAATAATTTAATGATTAAATTTGCTTTGACTTGAATTCAAGAGTTTTCTCAAATATGGTATATTAATAGGGAGAGTTTGTTTAAACTCCATCATCAATTGGTTGTCATCATCAAAAAATGGGAGATTATTGAATCTCATATTTTGATGATGAAACCAATTGATAGTATTTATGATTTGATATGCATTTTGAGTGATGCAAGAAGTTTTGATCAGGATGAGACAATTAAAGTAGGAAGAATCATGTTGGGCCAATGGAAAACATGTCAGAAGATTGGATGTCGCGCCGAAGGATCGATCGACATATCGACAGAAGGCTTTGGGTCATGAGTTCGGGCATTGGGTAAAAAAGAGTAGATATTACACCAAGGAAATCAGAGTTACGGAGGTCAACTGGCTGATTGGGTAATAGGCCGTAAGAGAGGACGATGCATCGAAGAATTGAACAAAGCATCAATGGACCAATGACATGCTGGACAACATGATTCATGCTTAGTAATAATTGTCTAAATCGAAGTGTATTTTACATGTGCAGGATTAACTACGATACCAAGTTATAAAGTAAAATGAAGTCCCAAAGTCAAGAACGTGATTTCGATGGGAGTTCGAGAGTTCGTCGGAAATTCGGACATTCGTCGGAAGTTTTGCTAGAACTAACCGAAAAGTCCAAGAGCTTGCCAAAGAAGCTTGTTGGAACTAGCCAAGAAGATCATTGCAAAGTCCAGGAGCTTGCTAGGAGTCCGTTGGAACATTGCTGAGAGATCGTCGAAAGTTTGCCGGAAGCTCACTAGAAGCTCGCCAAAAGAAACCTTGACTTATCAGAGTTATTTAGCTTAGTGTATGCCTTAGAATTCGTAGTTAGTACATAATTGGGATTGGAATTGGGCTAACCTAATTATGGGCCAGTTGGGCCTATGTAAGGACTATGTTGGGCCTATAAAAGGCCCAAAAAGTGACCCGAGAGGTGGCACAATCTCCGAAACTGTGTCAGGCGATGGTACCGCCCATTGGTAGGGTGCCATGCAGTGGTACCACCTCCACCTAGTGTAGTTTCAGTGTCAAACTGACACTAGCGGTGGTACCACCTAGCACAGGCAGTGGTACCGCCCATACCTAGGAAACCTGGGATGATATATTTTTAGGTTTCAAGTTTGAATCAACTTGAGGCCTATAAATACCCCTCTCATCCTTAGTTAACACACACAAGCACAAAGTATTTAAAAGTGAGAAAACACTGTTGTAATCTTGTGTGAACTCCTCTCCCTCTTTTAAGTGTTAGAATAGTTTGAGAGAGGAGTAAGTGGGGGTGTAAGGGTTTCAGTGTCAAACTGACACTAGCGGTGGTACCACCTAGTGTAGTTTCAGTGTCAAACTGACACTAGCGGTGGTACCACCTAGTGTAGTTTCAGTGTCAAACTGACACTAGCGGTGGTACCACCTAGTGTAGTTTCAGTGTCAAACTGACACTAGCGGTGGTACCACCTAGTGTAGTTTCAGTGTCAAACTGACACTAGCGGTGGTACCACCTAGTGTAGTTTCAGTGTCAAACTGACACTAGCGGTGGTACCACCTAGTGTAGTTTCAGTGTCAAACTGACACTAGCGGTGGTACCACCTAGTGTAGTTTCAGTGTCAAACTGACACTAGCGGTGGTACCACCTAGTGTAGTTTCAGTGTCAAACTGACACTAGCGGTGGTACCACCTAGTGTAGTTTCAGTGTCAAACTGACACTAGCGGTGGTACCACCTAGTGTAGTTTCAGTGTCAAACTGACACTAGCGGTGGTACCACCTAGTGTAGTTTCAGTGTCAAACTGACACTAGCGGTGGTACCACCTAGTGTAGTTTCAGTGTCAAACTGACACTAGCGGTGGTACCACCTAGTGTAGTTTCAGTGTCAAACTGACACTAGCGGTGGTACCACCTAGTGTAGTTTCAGTGTCAAACTGACACTAGCGGTGGTACCACCTAGTGTAGTTTCAGTGTCAAACTGACACTAGCGGTGGTACCACCTAGTGTAGTTTCAGTGTCAAACTGACACTAGCGGTGGTACCACCTAGTGTAGTTTCAGTGTCAAACTGACACTAGCGGTGGTACCACCTAGTGTAGTTTCAGTGTCAAACTGACACTAGCGGTGGTACCACCTAGTGTAGTTTCAGTGTCAAACTGACACTAGCGGTGGTACCACCTAGTGTAGTTTCAGTGTCAAACTGACACTAGCGGTGGTACCACCTAGTGTAGTTTCAGTGTCAAACTGACACTAGCGGTGGTACCACCTAGTGTAGTTTCAGTGTCAAACTGACACTAGCGGTGGTACCACCTAGCACAGGCAGTGGTACCGCCATACCTAGGAAACCTGGGATGATATATTTTTAGGTTTCAAGTTTGAATCAACTTGAGGCCTATAAATACCCCTCTCATCCTTAGTTAACACACACAAGCACAAAGTATTTAAAAGTGAGAAAACACTGTTGTAATCTTGTGTGAACTCTCTCCCTCTTTTAAGTGTTAGAATAGTTTGAGAGGAGTAGTGGGGGTGTAAGGGTTATCTCCTAAACCTGGTAAAAGGAGAATCGAGCTGTAAAAGGTAGTTGGTCTTTACCTATTAAAGGAAGACCGATAGTGGATGCTAGTGGCCTCGACGAAAGAGGAATCGACAAAGTGAATGTAGGTCATGATGACCAAACCACTATAAAATCTGGTTTGCATTTACTCCTTGCAATTTACATTAACTGCAAACTGCCTTCAATACATTTATGAACATGCTTTCAATCTAAGCATATTTTCAAGATCGATTTTCAACGAACGAAAAGATTTCAGAATCGACGTATTTTACCACTGCACTAATTCACCCCCCCTCTTAGTGCCAACTCATTCCTAACAGAGACAATTAAAACAAGAAGAATCATGTTGGAATGGAGTTGGACATGTTAGAAAATTAGACGTCGAGCTGGAGGATCAGTCGACGTATTGATAGAAGGCTTCGGGCCATGGGTTTGGGCATTGGCCCAAGAAGAGTGAAAATTATGCCAAGGAAATCAGAGTTATGGAAGTCAACTAGTTGATTAGGTAATAGGCCGCAAGAGAGGACGATGCGCCGAAGAATTAGACAAAGTGTCGATGAACCAATGACATGCCAAACAATATTTGATTCAAGCTTTGTAATAATTGTTTAGATCAAAGTAGGTTTTAAGTGTGCAGGATTAACTACGATAGTGATTAAGGCATAAAGAAAAATGAAGTCATGGATTCAAGAACGAGATTTCGTTAGGAGTTTGAGAGTTTGTTGGAAGTCTGGATGTTCGTCGGAAGTTCTATCGGAATTGACTGAGAAGTTCAGGAGCTTATCAAAGAAGCTCGTTGGAACTCACCAAGAAGATCATTATGAAGTCCAGGAGCTTGTCGGGAGTCCGTTGGAATACTATCGAGAGATCATCGGAAGTTCACCGGAAGATTATCGAAAGAAACCTAAACTTACCGGACTTATTTAGTTTAGTGTAAGCCTTAAAATTCGTAATTAGTACATAATTGGGTTGGAATTAGGCTAACTCAATTAGGAGCCAATTGAGCATTAGGAGCCAATTGAGCCTAAGTCAAGGCTGAGTTGGGCTGAATGGAAGGCCCACTCAGCCACTTAGACCCATGACAGGCGGTGGCATCACCTAGGGTGGGTAGTGGAACCGCTTGAGGCATACCCTCCGAGGTGGTCTGGGCGGTGGTACCGCTAGATTCAATCTCCGAGATTATCAAGTGGTGGTATCGCTAGTCTGGGCGATGGTACCGCCTAGTGTCAGTGCACAAGCGGTGGTACCGCCCAACACAAGTAGTGGTACCGCTAGGACTCAGAATGAAACATTTTTTTGTTCCAATTTTAAAGCCATTTGGGGTCTATAAATACCCTAACTATTGCTGCATGGAGTAGCAAGAATTGAGCATGAAATTGAGTTGAAAAAGAGGGAAAAACACTTGAGAAAAAAATTGGGAAACTCTCTAAGGATTTAGGATCACTTCTTCCTAGTATTTAGAAGTTTGTCTAAAGTGAAAAGTGAGATCTAAAAAGAGAGGCTTGTAAGGGTTGTCTCCTAAATATGTGAAAAGGAGAAAGAGTGTAAGAGGGTAGTTGATCTTCGCCCATTGAAGGAAGATCATTAGTGGATGCCGATGGCCTCGACAGAAGAGGAATCAGCGAAGTGGATGTAGGTCATGACGACTGAACTACTATAAAAATCTAGTTTGTATTTCTATATATGCAATTTACCTTATTGCAAACTTCCTTACTTGCTTTACTATATATGAATACTTTTAAGTTTAATATCTTTCCGAAACAAGTCTAATCGAAATGAAGATTTTAGAACCGATGATGTTTTTATCCACTACACTAATTCACCCCCCCTCTTAGTGCTGACTCGATCCTAATATCTATATGTTGAGAAAAGTGTGTAAAATTAATTACGATAGCAATCAAGGCATAAAGCAAAACGAAGTGCTAGAGTCAAGATCGAGAATTCGTTGAGAGTTCGAGAGTTCGTCAAGAGTTCGGAGGTTCATCAAAAGTGCTGCCAGAATTGGCCGAGAAGCTCGTCGAAACTCACCAAGAAAATCAATGTGAAATCCAGGAGCTTACCAAGAGTCCATTGGAAGGTTGCCGAGAGATCGTCGGAAGTCCGCCGGAAGATCACCGGAAGCTCGCTGGAAGAAACCAAGGCTTACCAAACTTGTTTTGTTTAGTGTATGTCTTAAAAATCATAGTTAGCATATAATTAGGCTTAGGTTTGGGAGATAATCCCATTAAACCTATTAAGGGCCAATTGGGCCCATAATTGGACTAGTTTGGGCTAGTTTTAAGGCCCAACCAGGTTACTGATCCCTGTCTGACGGTGGCACTGCTAGATTCAATCCCCTCTTCTCTACTCACTTACAAACTTATTCGAGTCAAACAACATTTCAATACGGTTTTCATCGAACTAAGAGTTTTATCATACGAAATTTTTTGAAATTGATTAAATTTATCGTTTTTATCTGCTACACTAATTCACCCACCCTCTCTTAGTGTCGTTCTTGATCCTAACATCACCACCTAACCCAATCCTAAGTCACTGAATTAGCCTTCCAATAGGCCCAATTTGACTCTAGTTCAGACTCAATGGGCTCCTAATTAAGTTGACATGGTTACACCTGAAAACCAACTTAATTAGACTCTAAACGACTTCGATCAAGACTTAGCAACTCTAATTATAATCATGAAGCCTTCAGCATGTCATCCGACATGTCATCTATTCATCCAGCACTTCATCCGAACCTTCGGTACATCATCCTTTCCTTTGGTATATTGCTCGATCCATCACCATGTTAATCTTTCATAACATCTTATCTTCTTGGTGCAGTATCCGATCCTTTCGGCTCGATGCCCAAACTCATAACATGAAGTCCTTCCTTGGACATGTCGATCAATCCTCCGATCCGTCCTCTTCTCTTTCTATCTTTCCTCTTTCCTCTCTCAATCTACTATTTTTTAACTCCGTTTACAACGTAGACGCTTGTTTCCTTTGACTTATAAATACAATAAAAAAAAAAAACTTGTACAGCATAGATTAAGTATATGTTATTGAGTAATGTGTGCAGCATGAGTACCCAAGTACTCAAAATTATTTAAGTACCAATATAGTCATGCAACAAAGATGGACAGTAAGACTATATGTGTGAAATATTAAAACTTAGAGCAAATATAGGATTCTAAAAACTTAGAGCAAACTCAGTAGCATATAGTGCAAATATTTTGTTTTTCATCTTAATGAACAGTTAACAACTATATGTAATACATCATCTCTCCCGTTGCTACATGAGATAACCATTTTATTGGTAGTGTTTTTTCATATGTTTATTTTTATTATAGCGATTTTTTGCAATATTTGTTGTGCCTTACTGTCTTTGTTAAAATATTTGGCTCCAAGAAACAAATGTTTTTAGAAATAGAATAGATATTGGATGGGAGTATTAGACAGACCTTAAAAACAATCCATGGAAAATCAAATGTAAATTCTATGATAAGATCATCTCAAGTGAGATCTACAATTTTAAACATGCATTTGACATGTACTCGAAAAGATATTTGAGGCTTGTAAAAGTGTCACCAATGATGATAGAAAATAAATGATACAAATATTGAGAAAAAAAATGAAACAAAGCAAAAGAGATTTATGAAATGAGCAGGATGATGAAGAAGATGAAATTGCTTTATAAAGAAAGGAAAGAATATCATGAAATCTTCTGTTTAAAAGACTACTAGGTCTAATTGGAGCAATGATCAAACAACCAATTTACCATTTGCCGAAAAGATCTTTTTCACACAAGTGTGATTCCAACAAATTGTCAGATGTAAGAGATGACATCTCTTTAATACTCAATGATCTTTTGTAATCCTTCTTCCAGTATTTACGTGCGCACACACACATTATATATATATATATGAAAAATCTGTGTTATAGCATCTTTTGCTGTTTTAGCCTTCTCATGCTGATGTCAAACTCAACTACTCGTAATTTGAACTTTGCACGGGAAATTGGACGAACTATTCCAAAAGGATTTCAAGACAAGGAAGATATTTGTTGGTGGAATTCCAGCAACGCGTCTTTATTATATATTTATGTATGTAGATGCACAGGGTTGAACTTTAGCGCTTTAAACTGAAAAGATGAATTAAGGAATTCTTGTGTGAGTTTGGAAGCGTAGACGATCAGAAAATGATACATGACCATACATGTAACGGTTCTCGTGGTGACAGATTTATATTTTTTGATAAAAAGAAATCGACGTCCATGATTTATCAGCAAAATAGGGCAGCGTTGGATGGGAAGTGCAAACTTTGGGGCATGCCTTTTTGTTTTGCATGCTCGTGCATTATATTTTTATTCCTGCAAAAAGGTGGCATGATGATGAAACACCGTGGCACAGGGTTCTCTTTGTCTTTGGTTGGGGAGGTTAGTGCAGCACCTGCCGACGCATGGATACCACCCACTTCTCTTTGTTCACATCTAAACGCAATATAAATGCCGTGCCCGGGTTTTTCAAATCAGTGGTTCATCCAATCAGGGGTTGCTGAGTGTGAGGCAGCAAGAGTTATTTGTTGTTGTTGTCGCCGTGAATTCTTTATCAGCAAGAGTTATTTGTCGTTGTTGTTGTTGCCGTGAGTTATTTGTTCTTGTTCTTGATCGCATTGTTTCAGGCCCTTCCTAAACTAAGCTTTTATATTATATTAGTATTTAATTTCATGTATATTAGTCTAAGTTTTTTTTTTCATGTAAACCAAGGAATTATATATGTATATGATAATTTTTTAAAAATATTTTCATTTTAGATTTTTCTCATAAAATACCTTCTATTTTCAGAATTTCTAACGACATCCTTTTTTCTGCCTAATACCTGCTATATTATTTTCTCTTTTTTTCTTCATTTATATATAAATTGATTTGAATTAGTCTAGTTATAGTGTCTTCAATAATACCATATATATACATTGTAACATAATACAAATATATTATAAAATAATATTTTTATATAAATTTTATAAAAATATTATATTTATAGTATTTTTACATTGTATTTCATTGTATTGTTGATATTACAGCAATACTAGGAAAACATTATAACACATTATAAATATATTATGTACTGTATCCTAGTATTATAAAAAATATTATAACATAATATAAAAATACCGTAATCTGATCAGTTTACCCTGTGGATCGGTCTATAGGAAAAAGAAGCGAAACAGAGAAAAAATATGATAGGTGACTAGGATATTTTAGGTATTAAAAAATTTTATTAGAAAATTTTAAAAATAAGAATACTTTTGAGAAAAGGTCAATTTTTTTTAAAGAATTTATACACACATATATATATATATATAGATACTACAAATGAATTTAAAAAAAGTTAGTGTTTTGGAGGAAATAATTAATTACTACATGGTTCAATATACAAACGTTTTCTATGTATAACATTACTTGTTCACAAATTTTAAGTTTGGAGGGGGTGGCATGCGAAACTCCATTGGAAATCCTTGGTGCTCCTCTTTCATGGGTGCCGATATAGCGATGATATCTATGTGCCTCAAATCCCCTGCCGTCCTCACAAAACTTCCTCTTGCGCCGTCCCAAATCCCAAGCCAGGGGTTGCCTCTCCCTCTTCCTCTTCCCTCTTCCTCTTCTCTCCCGCTTCGTCCGGTAAGCACTCTTCTTCCACCTTTGCTCTCTTGTCGATTAATCGTTAAAAGATGTGGAAAAATCCAAGATTTCGGTCTTCTGTTCTCTAACCCCAATCAGATTCAGTTGAAAATTTCACTACTTTTTTGTTGGATAACTTTTGTTGTTATTATCTTCTCAGATTCTGGTTTTCTTCTGAAGCTTTCTCCCGTTCTTGAAGCTTATCGTTTTTTCTGTTCTCAAGAACTCAAAGAAGTGAGCTCAAGATCTGTTTTTTGTGGCGATCGATCTCTTTGGAATGTCTTCACCTACAGAATTAGTTTCCGGGATACCTAGAATCACTTGATTGAGCCCTCCTAGATACCAAGCCTTTGGAAACAAACCCGAGACTTGCAATTTTTCATAGTTCATCGCTTGTTCCATCCGATGGATACGCTGCTTAGAACTCACAGTAGAATTGAGTTGCTCCACCGAGGTTATGGGGTTGCCGAAAGGCATGGCCTTTCTTCCACCCCGAAACTTCAGAACAGTGAAAACAAGCTTTCGTGTAGGAGAGACTACAAGAGAAGGCCCAAAAGGGGTTTTGTTAGAGCTAGCAGCTGTCAACTCCTCGAGCTTGTTCCAGAGATCAAGAAAGAGAATCTCGAATTCGACCTCCCCTTGTATGACCCATCTAAAGGTCTTACCTTGGACCTCGCTGTCGTTGGCGGTGGTCCGGCTGGGCTCGCCATCGCCCAGCAGGTGTCTGAGGCAGGTCTTTCGGTGTGCTCCATCGACCCCTCACCCAAACTTATATGGCCAAATAACTATGGTGTTTGGGTTGATGAGTTCGAAGCCATGGATCTCCTTGATTGTCTCGATGCCACCTGGCCTGGTGCTGTGGTTTATGTTGATGATCAGAAGAAGAAGCTCCTCGGACGGCCTTATGGTCGGGTGAATCGCAAGCAGCTCAAATCAAAGATGATGCAGAGATGCATATTGAATGGTGTTCAGTTCCACCAGGCCAAGGTTGTCAAGGTCATCCACGAGGAGACCAAATCGTTCTTGATTTGCAGCGATGGGGTCACAATTCAAGCAGCTGTTGTTCTTGATGCAACGGGCTTCTCAAGGTGCCTGGTGCAGTATGACAAGCCATACAATCCTGGTTACCAGGTAGCTTATGGCATCTTGGCCGAAGTAGAAGAACACCCTTTTGATTTGGATAAGATGGTTTTCATGGATTGGAGAGATTCACACCTCAAAGATGGAACAGAGTTGAAAGAGAGGAACAGCAGAATTCCGACATTTCTGTATGCAATGCCATTTTCTTCCACAAGGATTTTTCTGGAAGAAACTTCCTTAGTCGCACGTCCGGGATTGCAGATGGAAGACATACAGGAGAGGATGGTGGCTAGACTGAAACATTTGGGCATAAAAGTGAAAAGCATTGAAGAGGATGAGAGATGTGTGATTCCAATGGGTGGGCCGCTCCCTGTGCTTCCCCAAAGGGTTGTGGGAATTGGAGGCACTGCAGGCATGGTTCATCCGTCCACTGGGTACATGGTGGCCAGGACCCTTGCGGCGGCTCCCATCGTTGCAAACTCAATCGTTCAATTCCTAGGTCCTAACCATGGCCTCTTGGGTAGTGAACTCTCGTCACAAGTTTGGAAGGATCTGTGGCCTATTGAAAGGAGAAGGCAGAGAGAATTCTTCTGCTTTGGTATGGATATCCTGCTTAAACTTGACTTGCAAGCAACAAGGAGATTTTTCGATACGTTTTTCAATCTGGAACCACACTACTGGCATGGTTTTCTGTCATCTAGATTATTTCTTCCAGAGCTTGTGACTTTTGGGCTATCTTTATTCTCACATGCTTCAAATACTTCTAGGTTAGAGATCATGTCCAAGGGCACTCTTCCTTTGGTGAATATGATCAATAACTTGCTACGAGAGAAAAATTAGGTTTACAATCATTTTAGTGTAACTGTAATAATGTATTTGTAATATGTACCTGCACGTCATTTCACAATCAATTTATATGTAGAAGTGATTTTGTGGTTTTTGAGTTTCAGTTGTGTGATGGACTTTGTGTTGGCATAATACACTTGTTATGGGATAAAATATGAGTTCATGGATTACTTTTTTGTATCAGTAGGTGAACGGGTTTGTTTGACTAGTCATTAGCCTATAATAAAGACTTGTTTCAGAGGATTAGCTAATTGCATATTAGACTCGTGAATTTTGATTTATTCTGAAACATAGATGTGAACAAGGTCTCAACTCTCCAAGCTAATCGATGTTGTACGGATATTTATTCTTCTGTTGGCCAGTTATTGTACAAAAGTTGGCCAGTTATTCTGAAACATAGATGTGAACAAGGTCTCAACTCTCCAAGCTAAACTCTGAGCGGAACTCTCTACTAGTTTCACTTCAGATGTATGCTTAGTTGACATTCTATTCAAGTGTCACATCCCAGATTTATAAAAAAAATAAAGAATTTTTATTTTTGAATTCAAATTTTATTTTTATAATAATAAATATATTTTTTCATTAGAAAAAGAATAATTGGTAGGACCAGCATGAAAATAAATATTTATAGAAAAATATTTTTAGAGTAGGTTATTTTAAAAATAGATATAAAATAAAAACATATCAGTAACTAGGCATATATCATAAAAATAATTTTAATATTTATGAAATATATATAAATATCAATAATTTAATATAAAATGATAATATATTTACTCATGTATTAAAAAATAATGATAATTTTTATGTAACTAATAAAATCATGTATCAATCACATGTAACATATCTCGATGATATATCTAAAAGTCAAATAACAAAGGTTTATATCACACTCGATGATGCATACTCCTAACAGTGGATGGAGAGACATACTCTATGGGATGAATTCCTCTCAACAACGATGAATTAAGAAAACTCATATTGCACTCCTAATTATGGATAGAGTGGTATCTTTCACCTAGTCAAGTGAGAACATGTTTCTCGCAACAATAGATGAAGGAATCATCTAACTATCACATTTGATGGCTCACTAATCTCCGAAAAAAATTGTCATACCTGTCTTTCATAGGGATACATAGTCAACCATAATCATTCATTTACATACATTAATTCATTCCTTCATGCATCCAAGAAAAAATATAATAAAATATTATGAGGGTCATGATGTATGATCTGCTAGACTATGTTCATTGGTGGCTCCATACTGTGATGGGCCCTAACTCCTTTCACATATTGTACTTCTAATGTGGATCACTAACATAGGCACATATACTATACGGTAATAATCACATCAATATCATAAACTAAAAAAATAAAAAAATTAAATAATCATCTTCAAATAATACCTTCAGATAGGTCTTTTAAATTTATCAAATCATTAAGATACGAGATATCAATCTCTCAATAGTCCTTAATCAACCAGAACTCTAATTGGAATAGTCCAATTCACTTGAACCAAACTCAATTCAATTAGGACTTAACGAATTAATCTCAAATCCTTATAGAATTGGTATGAAATCTGTTAGGATCGTAAAGAAACTAAGAGGGGGGGGTGAATTAGTGTTTTCAAAATAAAGCTTCAATTTGAAAAACTTCGATAAAAAATACGTATCGAAAATGCGTTTAACTTAGAATGTGAGTAAGAGTAATAAGCAACTAAATCAATTAGTAATAGCAAGAAAAAGCATAAGGAGAAATGCAAATCATATTTATAATGGTTCGATGATCCCGACCTACGTCCACTCCCGATTTCTCTTTCCTCGAGGCCACCAGTTTTAACTATCGATCTTCATTTCAATGGGTGAAGATCAACTACTCCTGTTACAACTCTTTCTTCTTTTCACAAGCTTAGGAGAGAACTTTTACATCTTTCTTTTACAAGAAAACCTTACACCTCCCTTAGAATGACCTCTAAACTTAAGGAGGAAAAGACTCAATACTTTTCAAGAGAGTTTACACACTTCAAATCTCAAGTTTTTGTACTTTTATCAAGCAAGCATGAGTGGGGTATTTATAGACCCCAAATGACTTAAAAAACAGAGCCAAAAATTTAAATCCTCAGGTTTTTGGGGCACTGGTGGTACTACCACTTGCGTCTGGCATCGCTACCGCCTAACATAGCTTGGGCTCTACCGGTACCACCACTTGCTTGTGCGGTACTACTATCGAGATTTTTAGAAAAGTACAACCCATACTTTCTAGCTCACAAATGGTACCATCGCCTGCTTGGGTGGTACCACCGCTTAGCCTAATCTCAAGTCATTGAATTGGCCTTCTAATAAGCCCAATTCAATCCTGGTTCATGCCCAATATTTTCCTAACCAAGTTGGCATAGTTATGCCCCAAAACCAACACAATTAGACTTTAATGACTTGATAAAAGTAGCTCGAGTAAAGTGAGAAGATGAAAATTGAAAGCTTGCTGTTGTGTAAATAACGATTTCAGAAAGGTAAGTACTCACACATTCAAGGAACACACCAATTTAAAGTGGTTCGGTCAAATGACCTACATCCACTTATGAAGCCTTCTTCGATGAGGCTCCCAACTTCCACTAGCAAATCACTTTGAAGGGGAAGGACAAATACCCCTTTTACAACCTTTTACAAGTGGTTCACACTCTTACAAATTTTCAAAGAGAAAGAAGGAGGTGAACACTTAAGCTATTGAAAACAAGACTTGCTAAAGATTTTGCTAAGGCTTTATCTCAATCTCTAACTTCTCAAAAGGTTGTATTCTCTGCTGAGAATTGAGGGGTATTTATAGACCCCAAGAGGATTCAAATTTAGGCTCCAAATTTTGAATTCCTTTAGGTTCCCGGAGCTGGCGGTGCCACCGCCTGTCGATGGTGGTGCTACCGCTAGTCAATGTCATATTGACCGTTTACAAGTGATGCCACCGCCCGACCTTTCGGGTGCTGGGCGGTGCCACCACCCAACCTTTTGGATGATGGTTGAATCTTGGATTTTGATGATGAAATCAATTGATAAATTATTGATCTAATCCATATGTTGAGAAGAGTGTTGCAAGATTAACTATGATAATGAATAAGGCATAAAATAGATGTTAGGCCAGAGTCAAAGATCAGATGATACGTCGAAGATTTGGACGATGTGCCGGAAGCTCACCGAGAGTTCTTCGGGAGCTTGTCGAGAGTTCATCAGGAGTTCGCCAAGAATTCATTAGGAGTTCACCAAAAGCTTGTTGAGAGTTCACTGAAATTTCGTCGAGATTTCGTTAGAAGAACAATTGACATACCAGACAAAAATTGCTTAGTTAATGCCTTAATTGTCATAGTTAGAATTTAGATTGAGTTAGGATTGAGAGGTAATCCCATTAAATCAGTTAGGGGCCAATTAGGCCCAATTTAAGGTTGGTTTGAGCCAGACTGATGGCCCAAACAGTGACTTGGAGCCCAGTTAGGCGGTGGCATCGCTAGAGTTGGTAGTGGAACTATTTGAGGCTCAGCCTGCTAGGTGGTCTGGGCGATGGTATCGGCCAAACTAGGCGTTGGTACCGTTGATAGTTAATGTTGTCAAGCAGTGGTACCACCCTATCAGGCGATGGTACCACCAGAGCTCAATCTCTGAGGCTCTATTAGGCGGTAGTATCGTCATATTGGGCGGTGGTGCTGTCTAGTGTTAGAGTGTCAGGCGGTGGTACAACCCAATAATGGCGGTGGTACCGCTAATACCCCTGAAACACAGGATGAGACTCTTTTTTACTTTATTTTTGAAACCGTTGAAGCTTATAAATACCCCACTCTTTCCTGCATGAAAGAGTAACAAAGTGTGAACAAAAATCTTAAAGTGTTGGGGTGTGAAAGTGTTATAAAAATGCTAAATGTCATCTTCCTCTCTTTCTAAGTCTTGTGATCATTCAAGTGAGATGTGAGGCTTGTAAGGGTTGTCTCCTAAACTCATGAAAAGGAGAAAGTGTTGTAAGAGGATGGTTGGTCTTCACCCATTAAAGAAAGACTATTAGTGGATGCTAGTGACCTCGACGAAGGAGGAATTAGAAGTGGACATAGGTCAAAACGACTGAACCACTATAAATCCAGTGTGTTCTTTCCTTACTACTTACTTTCATTACTTAGCTACACTCTACATTATACATTTACTTCAAGTCAGCATTTTCTAGATACGATTTTTTTCGTTATGCTTTTATCAACTCGGAAAGATTTGGAATCGCAACCGTTATTTTTATCGCTACACTAATTCACCCCCCCCTTCTCTTAGTGTCATATTGATCCTAACAGTTGGTATCAGAGCAAGGTTACTCTCAACTTGAACAACTTTCCACTCCAAGAACTTATCAGGTCTTTGATGACCTACAAAAATACAATACATATGAAGAACTTAAGAACAATCTTCCAAAGAATAGGACGGATTTAGCAATTAGAACTCAAGAAGACCACTTGAGAGAAAACTCAAGTGATGATGATGATGATGATGATGATGATGATGACTTGGCACTCCTAACAAGAAAATTTAAAAAAATTATAAAAAGGAATAAAACTAAACATGACATTAAAAATAAAAATAAACTTAAAAAGGATCAAATAATTTACTACAAATGTAAGAAGTCGGAGCATTTCAAAAGTGAATGTCCCCAATTGAAAAAGAAGCAGCCAAAGAAGAAGAAAGCACTAAAAGCTACTTGGGATGATTTAAGCACATCCGAAGATGAGGAGCCAACCAATAAAGAAGTTGCTAACTTCGCTTTAATGACGCTTGGCGATGAGGTAAGTAACTCAACCAAAGCTCATTTATCCTTTGATGAATTGTTGAATGCTTTTCATAATTTATTTGATGAATGTAAATTAGTTAGTAAAAAGTATAAATTATTAAAAAAGGAGTATGCCTCTCTTGTTAGTGAATTCAATAGATTCAATATTAAGCATAAATGACTCAATACAAAATGTAAAGAATTAGAGAAACTTAAAAAGGAAAATTTGCTACTATATGAAACCTTAAAAAAATTTGAAATAGGAAGCAAATCCATAAACATGATCCTTGCAAAAAGGGATTATGATAATAAAAGAGATAAAATCGGCTTTGTGAGTAATACTCACCAAAAGCCAACCATTTTTGTTAAAGACTCAACTTTGCATGTTTCACCCCAAAACAAATATAACTTTTGTTGCAAATTTGGACATTATGCTTATAAATATCCATTTAAGAGGTATAGTCCACATAAGCTAATTTGGGCCCCTAAAGGAACCATAAATGACTCAATACAAAATGTAAAGAATTAGAGAAACTTAAAAAGGAAAATTTGCTACTATATGAAACCTTAAAAAAATTTGAAATAGGAAGCAAATCCATAAACATGATCCTTGCAAAAAGGGATTATGATAATAAAAGAGATAAAATCGGCTTTGTGAGTAATACTCACCAAAACAAAAGCCAACCATTTTTGTTAAAGACTCAACTTTGCATGTTTCACCCCAAAACAAATATAACTTTTGTTGCAAATTTGGACATTATGCTTATAAATATCCATTTAAGAGGTATAGTCCACATAAGCTAATTTGGGCCCCTAAAGGAACCATAAATGACTCAATACAAAATGATAAGTTAGGTAGATCGATTAATGAGGCACCCAGAATCAAATGAGTACCTAAAAGAAAACCCCCTTTCTTGTAGATATGTTTACAATCATAAGCTAGGAGCAAGAGATGGTACCTTGATAGTGGTTGCTCAAGGCACATGACCGGAGATCCAACTCAATTCTCTAATCTCACTAGTCAAGATAAAGGGTTTGTCACATTCGGAGATAACAATAGAGATAAAATCATTGGCAAAGAAACTATAGGTAATAAATCAAACCTCTTGATTGAAGATATGTTATTAGTGTTGAATCTCGAATTTTGATGATGAAACCAATTGATAGTGTTTATGATTTAATATGCATTTTGAATGACATAGGAAGCTTCGATCAGAATGAGACAATTAAAGTTGGAAGAATAATGTTGGGCCGGAGAAAAACATGTAAGAAGATTGGACGTCGAGCAGAAGGATCGATCGACGTATCGACAGAAGGCTTCAGGCCAAGAAGAGCAGAAATTGTGCTAAGGAAATCGAAGTTGCAGAGGTCAACTGGCCAATTGGAAAATAGGCTACAAGAGAGGATGATGCGTCGAAGAATCGGACGAAGCGTCGATGAACCAATGACATGTCGGACAACTTTGATTCAAGCTTTGTAATAATTGTTTAGATCAAAGTAGGTTTTAAGTATGCAGGATTAACTAAGTATATAGGATTAACTAAGTATGTAGGATTAACTACGATACCAAGAAAATGAAGTTCCAAAGTTAAAAATGAAATTTCGTTGGGAGTTCGAGAGATCGTCGGAAGTCCAAATGTTCATTAAAAGTTCTTCCAGAATTGACTGAGAAGTCCAGGAGCTTGCTAAAGAAGCTCATCGGAACTTACCAAGAAGATCGTCGTGAAGTCCAGGTGCTTGCTGGGAATCCACGATAAAATTGCCGAAAGATTGTCGAAAGTTCGCTAGAAGATCGTTAGAAGAAACCTATACTTACAGACTTATTTAGCTTAATAAATGTCTTAAAATTCGTAGTTAGCACATAATTGAGTTGGAATTGGGCCAACTCAATTAGAGGTCAATTGGGCCCAAGTTTGGGCTGTGTTGGGCCAAGTGCAAGGCCTAAATAGTGACCCAATAGGTGGCACCATCATGGCATAGTCTCCGAGACAATGTCAAGTGGTGGTACCACTAGACTAGGGGGTGGTACCACCCAATAGCAGTGTTTGGCAGTGGTACCGTCAGTTTGGGTGGTGGTACCGCCTAGACACAGTCTTCCAAGCGGTGGTACCGCTAGACTAGGCGATGGTACCACTAGACTAAGCGGTGGTACCACCCAGTGTTAGTATTGTAGGCGGTAGTACTGCCCAACACAAGCGGTGGTATTGCCAGGACTCGGGAAACTTGGGATGAGACCTTTTTTGGCTCCAATTTTGAAGCCAATTAGGGTCTATAAATACCCTAGCTATTACTGCATGGAGTAGCAAGAAAGATTGAACAAAACTCTATGATTCTAAAGTTGTAAACCCTATTAGAAAGTTAAGTTTCCTCCTCCTAAAGCTTAGAGAGAGTTCTAAGAGAGGTGTGAGAGGGATACATTGTAAAAGAGTATTATAAAAGGTTGTCTTCTAAACCTATGAAAAGGAGAATAGGGGTGTAAAAGGGTAGTTGGTCTTCACTCATTGAAGGAAGACCGTTAGTGGATGCTAGTGGCCTCGCGGGAAGAGGAATCAAGAGTGGATATATGTCACGATGACCAAACTACTATAAAATCTGGTTGTATTTCTACTTTGCTATTTACATTTATTGCAAACTGCCATACTTCCTCTTTACTCTAACTGCACACCCTTACGAATGTGTTTTAAGTTAAACACATTTCCAAAATTGGTTTTAATCGAAACAAAAGATTTACAAAATTGATGTTTGTACCATTGCACTAATTCACCCCCCCCCCCCCCCCCCCCCCCTCTTAGTGCCGACTCATTTCTAATAGTTGGTATCAGAGCCTTGTTATTTCTCGTTTGGTTTAACACCTAAGAGTAATAGCTCTTTTTGACTTTCAAGAGGACTTTTCTATCATTCGTCCACCCATGTTTAATGGGACGGACTACACTTATTGGAAAAATCGGATGAGAGTTTTCTTGCTTTCCTTGGATTTAAATTTATGGAATATTATTGAAAATAGCTTTCAAAAGTTTTCTACTCCAATGAACGAATGGAATGATTTGGAGAAGAA
This sequence comes from Musa balbisiana, assembly GCA_004837865.1. NCBI lineage: Eukaryota > Viridiplantae > Streptophyta > Magnoliopsida > Zingiberales > Musaceae > Musa > Musa balbisiana. Next base: position 26,946,882 of record CM017196.1, on the reverse strand, counting down.
AACGTTTTCTTTAAATGCTAGAGCTATGAATTCAATTGGGTTTCTACTTGCGAAACAGCTTTTGATATTTGGCACACACTCGAAATCACACACGAAGGCACTGGTAGAGCTAAAGACTCTAAAATAAATATTTTGATGAGTGATTTTGAATTATTTTGTATGAAACCAAGTGAGACTATTGGAGACATATATACCCATTTTACAGATATCGTCAATAGTATAAAAGCCCTTGGTAAAAGTTTTTTGAATCTTGAACTTGTGAATAAAGTTTTACGATCACTTTCTAAAAATTGGGATTCGAAAGTAACGGCAATATAAGAATCACAGAATTTGAACTATTTTTCGATTGAAGAACTTATTGGGTCTTTGATGACCTATGAAATGACACATGATGAACTTGATAAACATGAGATCTACCTTATAAAGAAATGGAAGGATTTTGCACTTAGAATAAAAGAAGACCACTCGAGCGAAAGCTCAAGTGATGACAAACTTGAACTTCTCATAATAAAGCTTAAAAAATTCTTAAAACAAGAATCAAAGAACAAAAATAAACTTAAAAAGAATGAAACTACTTGCTATGAACGTAAAAAGAAGAAAGCACTCCTAGATGAATCGAGCTCATCCGAAGATGAGGAGCAAACCAACAAAGGCGAGGTGACAAATTACGCCTTAACGACTTTCAACAACGAGGTAACCAAAATCCCTTTGCTTTATTTTGAAATTACTTGATGCATTTTGTATGTTGTTTTTAAATTAGTATATAAAATATAAAAAATATATAAATAAATAAAAAGGGATCATGCTTTTCTTTTTCTAGCTAATTTTGAAAATGACAATTGCATGTTTTATGAAAATATAATAAAATATTAGATTTAAATCTAATGATTAATTTCTTGTATGTTATAAACAATTATATGTATCATGATGATTTTGTATTGCTTTTCGGTTTTAAATATGATGGATGGTTTTCATATGAAAAACTTAAGCATACTTATATGAAATCAATCATATAAAATGAAACACATAAAAGAAAAATGTATTATCATTGAAATTAAAATGATAAATCAAATCTTTTGTTTAATAAAGCCTTATGTTTAATGTGTTATATTTTTTGTCGTGATGATTTTGATTAAAGATGCTTTATGAAATCATGTTTGATTTGAAGTAATGATTTGAAATAATGCTTAATGAGTTTATTTTTTGAAATTATGTATGATGATTCTTGTAATTTATGACTTATCGATCTTTGTCGTAATAAAAGTTACTTATTCAGTTTTTGAACATGATATATGTTTTTATTTGGCATAAATGAAAAAGGCATGCTTCTATGAAATAAATCACATAAATTGAAATAACTAAAAAGAGTAAAGCATTTTTCTTGAAATTTTTTTTCTCTATCTTATTGATTTTTCACTAAGAGATTGATAAAGTTATTTATGCCATTTTGAATCTCTTGAAAGTGATCTTGATGATTTGAATTTGAATGAGATTTATCCAAATCATGATCTTGATTTTTTAGAATTACTTGAGATTTTTTTAATCAAAATCTCTTCTTTGTACTCCTATGATTTTTTCTTGGTATTTTATTTAAGAGGAGATTTACTATATGAATTATGTCTTTTGGTATTCACATGATCTTATCCTTCATGATATGATTTTTTTAATTCCTTGAATTCATGAAGTATATCTCATAACCAAATTTTTCTTAATATCTTCTATGTGATAACTTGAATATTTACACTTCTGTGCTATTCGCCTCTTTTTGCCTATGACTTAAGGGGGAGAAAATAAATGATGAATGTTTGGTACCAACATGCATGAAGTGATAAATGCTTAAAAATTTTAATATCTTAGCATCATGAATGTTATGCCTAAAATGATGTATCATGAATGCTTGAGTATCATGTATAATATGCTTATAGTGATGATTGATTTATTTTTGGTATCATGCATGAAGTAAGAATGAAATGAAAGATTTTAAAATTATGCATGTTTTCATTTGAAACTATAATGATGCATAACCATATTGAAAATAGATTGATACTTTAACTTTGTCATGATCTGAAAATTGATGTAAAGGGAAAAGAATTACAACATTATATTCTTCCCTTCTATTTGACAATGACAAAGGGGGAGTAAAGCTTGCTAGCTTTCTATCTTGAATTCTTTTTCAAAAGCTTGCTAGCCTTCATACTTCAAAGTGAAGTAACACTTGCCAAATTGCTAGTTTGCATATTTTAAAATAATATAAAATTTTGCTAGCTTACGCTTTGCAAAGAAAGTAAAAAAAATCGCACTTCTCAAAAGAGAAGAAAGAACTTGCTATCTTGAACATTACCAAAAACTGCTAGTTGTCTATCGTAAGAAATAAAAATGCAAACTTATAAAATTTGTAATCTTGCACATCTTTAAAATTAATGATGATTTAGTGATTATGCATGTTTTCATTTGAAACTATAATGATGCATAACCATATTGAAAATAGATTGATACTTTAACTTTGTCATGATCTGAAAATTGATGTAAAGGGAAAAGAATTACAACATTATATTCTTCCCTTCTATTTGACAATGACAAAGGGGGAGTAAAGCTTGCTAGCTTTCTATCTTGAATTCTTTTTCAAAAGCTTGCTAGCCTTCATACTTCAAAGTGAAGTAACACTTGCCAAATTGCTAGTTTGCATATTTTAAAATAATATAAAATTTTGCTAGCTTACGCTTTGCAAAGAAAGTAAAAAAAATCGCACTTCTCAAAAGAGAAGAAAGAACTTGCTATCTTGAACATTACCAAAAACTGCTAGTTGTCTATCGTAAGAAATAAAAATGCAAACTTATAAAATTTGTAATCTTGCACATCTTTAAAATTAATGATGATTTAGTGATTATGCATGTTTTCATTTGAAACTATAATGATGCATAACCATATTGAAAATAGATTGATACTTTAACTTTGTCATGATCTGAAAATTGATGTAAAGGGAAAAGAATTACAACATTATATTCTTCCCTTCTATTTGACAATGACAAAGGGGGAGTAAAGCTTGCTAGCTTTCTATCTTGAATTCTTTTTCAAAAGCTTGCTAGCCTTCATACTTCAAAGTGAAGTAACACTTGCCAAATTGCTAGTTTGCATATTTTAAAAAAGCTTACGCTTTGCAAAGAAGTAAAAAAAATCGCACTTCTCAAAAGAGAAGAAGAACTTGCTATCTTGAACATTACCAAAAACTGCTAGTTGTCTATCGTAAGAAATAAAAATGCAAACTTATAAAATTTGTAATCTTGCACATCTTTAAAATTAATGATGATTTAGTGATTATGCATGTTGTAACTTGAGATTATGTTTATAATGCAATGATTTGAAACTTGCTAAATATACTTCTCCTTTTTGTTGATGACAAAGGGGGAGAAGTTATGATAATCATGCATGGAATGATATATTGAAATTTTGATTATGCATGATTTTATGATGACATCTTATAAATATTCATGATGAAAGATTGCCTTGACTTAAATTTAACTTGAATTCAAGGTTCTATTAATATGACATATTGATAGGGGTAGTTAAGATTAACTTCGTCATCAATTGGTTGTCATCATCAAAAAGAGGGAGATTATTCAATCTCAGATTTTGATGATGAAACCAATTGATAGTGTTTATAATTTAATCTGCATTTTGAGTGATACAGGAAGCTTCGATCAGGATGAGACAATTAAAACAGAAAGAATCATGTTGGGCTAGAGAAAAACATGTTAGAAGATTGGACGTCAAGCCGAAGGATCGAACAACATATTGACAGAAGGCTTCAGGCCATGGATTCGAGCATCGGGCCAAGAAAAGCAAAATTTGTGCCAAGGAAATTGGAGTTGTAGAGGTCAACTGGATGATTGGGTAATAAGCCGTAAGAGAGGACGATGCACCGATGAATCGGACGAAGCGTCGACGAACCAATGACATGTCGGACAACTTTGATTCAAACTTTATAATAATTGTCTAGATCAAAGTAGGTTTGAAGTGTGTAGGATTAATTATGATAGCAAGGCATAAAGCAAAATGATCCCAAAGTCAAGAATGAGATTTCGTTAGGAGTTCGAGAGTTCGTTGGAAGTCTGGACGTTTGTCGGAAGTTCTGCTAGAACTGACCGAGAAGTCTAGGAGCTTGCCAAAAAAGCTCATCGGAACTCGCCAAAAAGATCATCATGAAGTCCAGGAGCTTGCTAGGAGTCCGCTAGAACATTACCGAAAGATCGTCGGAAGTTCGCCGGAAGATCGCTGGAAGCTCATGGAAGAAACCTAGACTGATGGACTATTTAGCTTAGTAAATGTCTTAAAATTTATAGTTAGCACATAATTGGGTTGGAATTGGGCCAACTCAATTAGAGGTCAATTGGGCCTAAGTTTGGGCTATGTTGGGCCAAGTGCAAGACCCAAACAGTGACCCAATATGTAGCACCATCATGGCATAGACTCTGAGATTGTGTTAGATGGTGGTATCACCAAACTGGGTAGTGGTATCGCAGGACTGGGTGGTGGTATCACCCAGTGGCAATGTTAGGTGGTGGTATCGCTAGTCTAAGCAATGGTATCGCCCAGACATAGTCTTCCAAGCGATGGGTGTCAATGCTACAAGCTGTGGTATCGCCTAGGACAAGCGGTGGTACCGCCATGACCTGGGAAACCAGGGATGAGACTTTTTTTGGCTTTAATTTCAAAGCCAATTGGGGTCTATAAATACCGTAGCTATTCCTGCATGGAGTAGCAAGAAAGATTGAGCAAAACTCTGTGATTCTAAAGTTATAAACCCTATTAGAAAGTTGAGTTCCCTCCTCCTAAAGCTTATAGAGAGTTCTAAGAGAGGTGTGAGAGGGATACCTTGTAAAAGAGGGTTGTAAAAGGTTGTCTCCTAAACATGTGAAAAGGAGAAGAGGGGTGTAAAAGGGTAGTTGGTCTTCGCCCATTAAAGGAAGACCGTTAGTAGATGCTGGTGGCCTCGACGGAAGAGGAATCGAGAGTAGATGTTGGTCACAATGACCGAACCACTATAAAATCTGGTTTATATTTCTGCTTTGCTATTTACATTTATTGCAAACTGCTATACTTCCTCTTTACTCTAACTACACACTCTTACAAACATGTTTTAAGTTAAATACATTTCCGAAATTAATTTTAATTGAAACAAAAATTTACAAAATTAATGTTTTTACCGCTGTACTAATTCACCCCCCACCCCCCTCTTAGTATTGACTCGTTCCTAACTATTAGTAGATACTTTAAAGTATAATCTTCTAAGCATTAGTCAATTGTGTGATAGAGGATATATCATAAGATTTGAATCTAATACTTGCATTGTTGAAAGACCACACAAAAATATATCTGTGATTGCCTTAAAATATAATAACATGTATACTATTAACATTGACGATCTTTGTAATGAAATGTGCTTTTCAACTTTAAGTGATGATGCTTGGCTTTAGCATAGTAGGTTAGGTCATGCTAGCATGAAACTAATCTCCTAAATTTCATCTAGAGAACTTGTAAGAGGAATCCCTAGCATCAAGTTCGTCAAAGATAAAGTGTGTGATGCATGTCAACTAGAAAAACAAATAAAAGGTAGTTTCAAGTCAAAGAATCAAATAAGCACCTCTAGACTGTTACAATTGATCAATATGGATTTATTTGGACCAATTGATACAACAAGCCTTGGAGATAGCAAAAATGCCTTTATAATTATTGATGATTATAGTAGATACACTTGGACATACTTCTTGGCACACAAAAGTGATTATTTTAAGTATTTTTCAAAATTTTATAAACTTGTTCAAAATGAAAAAGGCTTTATGATTGCATCTATACGTAGTGATTACGGTGGTGAGTTTTAAAACTATGATTTCCAAAACTTTTGTAAATCAAATAGGTACAACCATAATTTCTCTATTTCAAGAAACACACAACAAAATAAAGTAGTTGAAAGAAAAAATAAGAGCTTACAAGAAATGATAAGAACTATGTTAAATGAATATAGCCTACCCAAATATTTTTGGACTAAAGCCGTTAACATGGTATGCTATGTCATGAATAGGGTTCTAGTAAAACCATTACTTTTCAAAACTCCTTATGAATTATAGAATAACAAAAAACCCAATGTTATATATTTTAAAGTTTTCAGTTGTAAATGTTTGGTTTTAAACGAAAAAGATGCCTTCAGAAAATTTGATACAAAATTTGATGAAGACATTTTTCTTGAATATTCTTCTACTTCTAAAGCATTTTATGTTTAATAAAAGAACTTTAAGTCATAGAAAAATCTATTCATGTTATTTTCAATGAGATTTTCGAATATATGAAAAATGATTTTGATGATGATTTTGATTTTGATGCTTTAAATTTGAATGAAACCTTTCCTCCCACTAACAACTTGGATGCATCTTCTTCCAAAGAATCCTTACATAAGGATTGGAAGTATATAGATGCTCATTCTAAAGAGCTAATCATTGGAAACACATCAAAGTGTATTCAAACTCGTTTTTCTCTTAAAAATTTTTCTGCGAATGCAGCCTTTTTATCTTAAATTGAACCTAAATGCATTGATGAGTCCCTGAAAGATGATTCATGAATTATTATAATGCAATATATGAAAATATTTTGATGATATTTTGATTTGATGCTTTTAATTTGAATGAAACCTTTCCTCCCACTAACAACTTGGATGCATCTTCTTCCAAAGAATCCTTACATAAGGATTGGAAGTATATAGATGCTCATTCTAAAGAGCTAATCATTGGAAACACATCAAAGTGTATTCAAACTCGTTTTTCTCTTAAAAATTTTTCTGCGAATGCAGCCTTTTTATCTTAAATTGAACCTAAATGCATTGATGAGTCCCTGAAAGATGATTCATGAATTATTATAATGCACAAGAAATTAAATCAATTTGAGAAAAATGAGATATGGAAGCTTGTTCCTAGACCTAGTGACCATTTAGTAATTGATACTAAATGGGTCTTTAGAAACAAGCAAGATGAACATGATATCATGGTTAGAAACAAGGCTAAATTAGTGACAAAAGGTTTTAACTAAGAAGAAGGTATCGATTATAAAGAAGATTATTTTAAATGATATAAAGTACTTTTCTTAATGACTTTATTTCCAAAGAAGTTTATGTTGAACAACCTCCCGGATTTGAGAATGCTAACTTTTCGAATCATATGTTTAAGTTAACTAAGGCTCTCTATGGATTAAAATAAACCCCTAGGACTTGGTATGAGAGGCTTAGTTCTTTCCTTATTCAAATAATTTCATAAAAGGAAAGGTTGATACTACATTGTTTATTAAATGTTTTACAAATAATTTTCTCATTATTCAAAATTTATGTTGATGATATCATTTTTATTCTTCAAGTGAATCTTTGTGTGAATCATTTGTCAAAAGTATGAGTCAAGAGTTTGAAATGAGCTTAATGGGTGAATTAACTTTTTTTTAAGACTACAAATTAAACAAACAAGTGATGAAATTTTTACTAGTCAAACTAAGTATGCTTTAGATCTATTGAAATGATTTAATATAGATAGTGCTAAAGCTATTAATACACCAGTGAGCACTTCGACAAAACTAGATATGGACACTACTGGAGAATGTTTTAATTAAAAGACTTATAGGGGTATGATAGGTAGTTTATTATACCTTACAACAATAAGACCCGATATTATGTTTAGTGTTAGACTATGCTAGATTTCAATATAATCCCAAGAAATCTCACTTAAAAGCTATTAAAAGGATTTTTAGATATCTAAAAGGAACTCCTAATCTAGGACTATGGTATCCAAATTTAAAAAACTTTGAGTTACTTGCGTATGCCGATGCTGATTTTGTTGGTTGTCAAATAGATAGATAAAGCACATCAAGAACATGTCAACTCTTAGGTCATGCACTTGTCTCTTGATTTTCCAAGAAACAAAACTCGGTTGCATTATTTACAACTAAAGCTGAGTATATAGCAATAGGTGCATGTTGTGCACAAGTTATATGGATGAAAAACACTTTATAAGATTATGAAATTTATTCAAAAAATATTCCTATAAAATACAATAACACTAGTGCAATATGTTTAACCAAGTATCTCATTTAACATTCTAGAACTAAACATATTGACATTAGGCATCATTTTATTAGAAATCATATTAATAATCATGACATATCTTTAGAATTTATTGATACAAAGCATCAATTAGTAGATATTTTTACAAAGCCATTGATTGTGAAATAATTTAATTTTATTGGAAGAGAATTAGGGATGTTAAATCTTCCGAGTGCATGAGTTCCACTTGTACATTTTTCAGATTTCTCATTTTTTTTCATAACTTGAATTTTCCTTTTAAATTGTGATTGTTTCCTATGAATCTTTCCTCTTGCTATTTAAAAAATAAAAGATTTGATTCATAAACTTTTGGTATTCACAACTTGATTCCTTATTTTTCATGTGATGATCATGAGTCCTTCCTCCTTCTATTTGCAAAGAAAGAGCCTTGATTCATGGATCTTTGGATTAATAACTTGATCTTTTATTTGATAATCAATTTCTATGAATCCTTCTTTCTTCTATTTACAAGAAAAGGGATTTGGTATGCACATCTAAAGCAATAATGCTAGCTTGCCCATTTCAAAAAGCAAAAGGAGTTATCTTGCAAAGTTTTTGCTTAACTTCTCATTTTACAAATTTGCTAGCTTGCATAAATTAGTATAAAACTTACTTGAATAGTTTAAAATACTTGCATAAATTATTGAATGATTCTCTTTTTTGTTGATGACAAAGGGGGAGAAATGATAAATGAATGGTATCATGACCAAAATGTTGATTTAATTTTGGTATCATGCATGAAGTGATAAATACTTAAAATTTTAATATCTTAGCATCATGTATTATATTATATCCAAAAAGATGTTAATTTTGGTATCATGAATGCTTCAGTATCATGTGAGTTATGCCCAAAGTGATGTCGATTTATTTTTGGTATCATGCATGAAGTGAGGATGAATTGTAATGTCTTAAAATTATGCATGTTTTAATTTAAAATTATAATGATGCACAACATATGAAATTTTGATATGATATATTGCATTTGATCACTATAATTGAAAGTGTTTAACTTGAATTCAAAGGTTGTGATTTCTTTTGAATTCAAGTTTGCCTTATCTCATTATGACATCAGATAGGGGGAGTTAAGGTTAACTCCATCATCAATTAGTTATCATCATAAAAAAGGGGGAGATTGTTGAATCTCCGATTTTGATAATGAAATCAATTGATAAATTATTGATCTAATCCATATATATTGAGAAGAGTGTTGCAGGATTAACTGTGATAATGAATAAGGCATAAAGTAGATGTTGGGTCGGAGTCAAAGATCGGACGATACGTCGAAGATTTGGACGATGTGCCAAAAGCTCGCCGAGAGTTCATCGGGAGCTCGCTAAGAGTTGTCAAGAGTTCGCTGAGAGTTCCTAGGGAGTTCGCCAAAAGCTTACCGAGAGTTCATCGGAAGTTCGTCGAGATTTCACCAGAAGAACAATTGACATATGAACAAAGATTGCTTAGTTAATGCCTTAATTATTGTAGTTAGAACTTAGATTTCGTTAGGATTGGGAGGTAATCCCACTAACTCAGTTAGGGGCCAATTGGGCCCAATTCAAGGCTGGTTTGTCCCAAACTGTTGGCCCAAATAAAGACCTAGAGCCCAGTCAAGCGATGGCACCACCGGAGCTGGCGGTGGAACCACCTGAGGCTTAGCCTCCCAAGTGGTTTGGGTAGTGGTACCATTGATAGTTAATGTTGTCAGACGATGGTACAGTCGATAGTTAATGTTGTCAAGTGGTGGTACCACCATGTCAGGCGATGGTACCACTAGAGCCTAGTCTTCGAGGCTTTGTCAAGCGGTAGTACAGCTAGACTAGGTGCTAGTACCGCCTAGTATTAGAGTGTCAAGTGATGGTACCGCCCAATAATGATGATGGTATCGCTAGTACCCTAGAAACCCAGGATGAGATACTTTTTGACTCCATTTTTAAAGCCATTGGGGCCTATAAATATCCCACTCTTTCTTGCATGAATAAGTAACAAAGTTAAATATAAATATTGAAGTGTTGAGGTGTGAAAGTGTTGTAAAAGTGCTAAGTGTTCGCTTCCTCCCTTTCTAAGTCTTGTGATCATTCAAGTGAGGTGTGAGGCTTGTAAGGGTTGTCTCATAAACCCGTGAAAAAGAGAAAGTGTTGTAAGAGGGTGGTTGGTCTTCGCCCATTAAAGGAAGACCATTAGTGGATGCCGGTGATCTCGACGGAGGAGGAATCGGAAGTGGATGTAGGTCAAAACGATAAAACCACTATAAATCAAGTGTGTTCTTTTCTTACTACTTACTTTCATTACTTAGCTGCACTTTGCATTGTACATTTACTTCAAGTCAATAACTTCTCAATACGATTTCTTCATTATGTTTTTATCAACTCAGAAAGACTTGGAATCGCAATCGTCATTTTTATTGCTACACTAATTCACCTCCCCCCCCCTTAGTGTCATATTGATCCTAATAGTTATAACAAGATTAGTTAATCTTCACTTATTGAAAAGAAGATCGGTAATAAAAGTCGATGACTTCAAAGGAAGAGGAATCGGGAGTGAATGTAAGTCGGGACAACTGAACCATTATAAATCTGGTTTATATTTCTCTTTATACTTTTCCTTACATTACTATCTGATTTAGTTAATTACTACCCTTATTCATATTCTAAGTTAAATTCATTTCCGATATATTTTTTTAAATTGAAACTTTATTTTGAAAGCACTAATTCACCACCCTTCCTCTCTCTTAGTGCCTTTACAATCCTAATATGGATTATCACTAGAGAGGAGTTCGCGAGATCTCCTTTATCCCATGGACTAAAATATGTGATTAAGGGGATATACAATCCCTCCTAGGTAAGAATGTCTCAATCTTTTGATGCGGTTTTATCGCTTTAAGTTTTATACTCGTGGTTGTCACTTGGTGATCCAGTAAGATCTATTTTGGAAACAAATTTATTTTACTTTTAGCTATGCATGTGATGCTCTTTGAAGTTTCCCAATAGTGTAGACACTACCACCTTAGATGGAATTCTGTTCAAAAGGTAAGCTACGGACTCTAGGGCATAACCCTAGAAAGATACAGGTAGGTCGGTGACACTCATCATGAACCGCACCATGTCCAATAATGTGTGGTTTCTCCTTTCCAATATACCATCGAGTTGAGATATATGAGTAGAAGTCCATTAGGATAGGATTCCATGGTCCTTGAGAAATTATATGAACTCTATACTTAAGTACTCTCCTCCTCGATCTGATCAAAGAGTTTTGATACTCTTTTCAGTCTAGTTTTCCATCTCATTCTTGTATTCCTTAAATTTTTTAAAGGTTTCAAAATTGTACTTCATTAAGTACACATGCCTATACCTAGAGAAATCATTAGTAAATGTAATGAAGTATGAATAACCACCTATGGCCTGAGTTGACATAGGACCATATTGCAAGTTACAGGTGCTCAACAAACCAATCACATAAATGATGACGTGTGATATGCTGCACAATCTTTTGGTTATTATTATTTTGATACGGACTCTAGGGCATAACCCTAGAAAGATACAGGTAGGTCGGTGACACTCATCATGAACCGCACCATGTCCAATAATGTGTGGTTTCTCCTTTCCAATATACCATCGAGTTGAGATATATGAGTAGAAGTCCATTAGGATAGGATTCCATGGTCCTTGAGAAATTATATGAACTCTATACTTAAGTACTCTCCTCCTCGATCTGATCAAAGAGTTTTGATACTCTTTTCAGTCTAGTTTTCCATCTCATTCTTGTATTCCTTAAATTTTTTAAAGGTTTCAAAATTGTACTTCATTAAGTACACATGCCTATACCTAGAGAAATCATTAGTAAATGTAATGAAGTATGAATAACCACCTATGGCCTGAGTTGACATAGGACCATATTGCAAGTTACAGGTGCTCAACAAACCAATCACATAAATGATGACGTGTGATATGCTGCACAATCTTTTTGGTTATTATTATTTTGATATTTTTTTATTTTATATTATGTGATAAATATATATTATGATGTCTTTGGATCTATACAATGAGAATTGGATTATGATGAGATCATGATAATGAGACCACTATAAACATAGATCGCTAAATATTCTCGATCATAGATTGCTTGAGAGATATATCGAGATAACCGGATAGACCAATGTGCTATATACTCATCCATATGATGTAGATAGCTAGTCTCATAGCTGCTTATGTAAAAACACTAGAGATATAGTATAGGTGCTCATTGGAGAATGAGTTCATTGAATGATTTCCTTATAGAATGCTGGTTGGTTAATGATACCTCATCATCAGACAACAATTTCAAAATCTCAATTGCATGTCAGGTCCTTGACTTGAGACATCAAGAATATCTTGTATAACTCTTTGATACTAGACTTATAGGTTTAGAAGTTCCAAATCTAACACAGCTGGTCATTAGGAGTGACAACCAATCTTACGAGGGTAATTGGGTGTCAATAGAGGATCATATACTCTTGGTATTATAAGAAGAATATCCCATGTGTTCTCACTCGAGCAAATCCTTGGCCAAGGTTGATCGGATCATGATGAATCTAATAAGCATAAGATTTGGATTAAGAGAGAAGGAGTTCTCTAAGAGAATCCAATTAATGTGAGACTTTAATATATTTTGTATGAATCTGATAGCACCATGGCCGGTATTACAAGTCATAGGTGCTCTACAAGCCAATCATATGAGTGATGGTATGTGTGACATGACACACAATCTTTTTGCTTACTATTACGACTTTTTCTCACTTTATATTGTTTAATGCATAAATATATTATGATGTCCATTGATTTGTGCAATGGGAATTGGATCGTGATAAGATCATGATAATGAGACCGATTCACCTCTAAATACAAATCTTAAATAATCATAGTTATAGGTTATTCGAGAGGGACATTGAGATAACCAGACAGACTGGTATGCTGTATGCCTATCCATATGATGGAGGAAATTGGTCTCATAACTGCTCATGCGGGGACACTAGGGGTATAGTGTAGGTGCTTATTGGAGAATGAGTTCACTGATTGATCCACTCACGGAATGCTAGATGGTTGATGATACCTCATTATCAGACAATGATTCTGTCATCCCAATGGTGTACTTGGTCCTTAGATTTAAGACACTAAGGACGTCTTGTATGGATACTCTACTCTTTGATAGCAGACTTATAAGTTTAGAAGTTCTAAATCTAGTACAATCAATTTTTAGGAGTGGTAGCCAACCTTAAGAGGGCTATTGAGTGTTGATAGAGGATCATTCACTCTTGGTATCATAAGAGAAATATTTCATGTATTCTTCCTCAAGCAAATCCTTAGCTAAGGTCATTCGGATTGAAAGAGAAAAAGTTCTTCAGGAGAATCCGATTAGAGTGAGACTCAAGGAGAATTAATATGGGTCTAACAATACTATGCTCGGTATACAGTCTTTGGGATATTAGATGATGAGGGATTATAGGTACATAGTAACTGAGGACAGATAGGTCCAAAGGATTGGATTTCCTTATATTATCTAGGGATTATGGCGTAATGGCCTATTACATCCGTAGTTGATGAGTCAAGTGAATTATTATGGAGATAATAATTCACTAAGCCAGAAGGAGTTATGAAATGTATAACTCACGACTAGCTTGATATTGAGCCTAGAGAGTCACATGCATATGGTAGGTGTTGTGACGAGTAGATGTTCAGATATGAGATATCCATTGAAGCTTCTATCTTATTGGATATCTAATAAACCCCTAAATTATTAGATCATATAGATGAGAAATAATAAGAACTAATGAGATTATTGGATAGATATTAACTAATATAAGAGGTTGGATAATTTGATAGAGATTCAATACCCAATAGGGTGGAATCTATAAGGGTTAAGTTAACAATAGTCCTCTATAAATATGAGAGAACAAAAAAGTCATAGGCTAGGCTTCTTGGTTGCCATTTCCTATTCTCCTCTCCCCTTCTCCTCCTCAGATAGCAAATATGGAGATTTGGGCAGTGATTTAAGGAGCGTCTTCATAGCCCCCACTATGTGGATCACCTCTAGAGAATAGGACGCTTGACCTCTTTTATCCTCTCTCATAGATCTATAGGAAGTCAGGGATATATGATCTCCCTAGATAATATAACTATCTCATATGTGGTTTTCAGTTTTATGGGTTTTTATGCACTAATCTTCACACAACGATGAACATCTTTTGGAAAATTTGGGATTTTTATTTTATGTTCTTCCATTGCATATGTGATGTCGCCCCTAGATTTCCCTACATGTATATGATATCTGGGATATTAGATGATGAGGGATTATAGGTACATAGTAACTGAGGACAGATAGGTCCAAAGGATTGGATTTCCTTATATTATCTAGGGATTATGGCGTAATGGCCTATTACATCCGTAGTTGATGAGTCAAGTGAATTATTATGGAGATAATAATTCACTAAGCCAGAAGGAGTTATGAAATGTATAACTCACGACTAGCTTGATATTGAGCCTAGAGAGTCACATGCATATGGTAGGTGTTGTGACGAGTAGATGTTCAGATATGAGATATCCATTGAAGCTTCTATCTTATTGGATATCTAATAAACCCCTAAATTATTAGATCATATAGATGAGAAATAATAAGAACTAATGAGATTATTGGATAGATATTAACTAATATAAGAGGTTGGATAATTTGATAGAGATTCAATACCCAATAGGGTGGAATCTATAAGGGTTAAGTTAACAATAGTCCTCTATAAATATGAGAGAACAAAAAAGTCATAGGCTAGGCTTCTTGGTTGCCATTTCCTATTCTCCTCTCCCCTTCTCCTCCTCAGATAGCAAATATGGAGATTTGGGCAGTGATTTAAGGAGCGTCTTCATAGCCCCCACTATGTGGATCACCTCTAGAGAATAGGACGCTTGACCTCTTTTATCCTCTCTCATAGATCTATAGGAAGTCAGGGATATATGATCTCCCTAGATAATATAACTATCTCATATGTGGTTTCAGTTTTATGGGTTTTTATGCACTAATCTTCACACAACGATGAACATCTTTTGGAAAATTTGGGATTTTTATTTTATGTTCTTCCATTGCATATGTGATGTCGCCCCTAGATTTCCCTACATGTATATGATATCTGGGATATTAGATAGATGAAAGATTTTAGATATAAGGTAATTGAAGAAAGACAAGTTCAATGGACTATATCCTCCTGTATCATTTAGGGATTATGACATAGTGTTCTAGTATGTTCGTAGTCGATAAATTAAGTAAATTATTATGGAGATAATAATTCACTAAGCCAGAAGGAGTTATGAAATGTATAACTCACGACTAGCTTGATATTGAGCCTAGAGAGTCACATGCATATGGTAGGTGTTGTGACGAGTAGATGTTCAGATATGAGATATCCATTGAAGCTTCTATCTTATTGGATATCTAATAAACCCCTAAATTATTAGATCATATAGATGAGAAATAATAAGAACTAATGAGATTATTGGATAGATATTAACTAATATAAGAGGTTGGATAATTTGATAGAGATTCAATACCCAATAGGGTGGAATCTATAAGGGTTAAGTTAACAATAGTCCTCTATAAATATGAGAGAACAAAAAAGTCATAGGCTAGGCTTCTTGGTTGCCATTTCCTATTCTCCTCTCCCCTTCTCCTCCTCAGATAGCAAATATGGAGATTTGGGCAGTGATTTAAGGAGCGTCTTCATAGCCCCCACTATGTGGATCACCTCTAGAGAATAGGACGCTTGACCTCTTTTATCCTCTCTCATAGATCTATAGGAAGTCAGGGATATATGATCTCCCTAGATAATATAACTATCTCATATGTGGTTTTCAGTTTTATGGGTTTTTATGCACTAATCTTCACACAACGATGAACATCTTTTGGAAAATTTGGGATTTTTATTTTATGTTCTTCCATTGCATATGTGATGTCGCCCCTAGATTTCCCTACATGTATATGATATCTGGGATATTAGATAGATGAAAGATTTTAGATATAAGGTAATTGAAGAAAGACAAGTTCAATGGACTATATCCTCCTGTATCATTTAGGGATTATGACATAGTGTTCTAGTATGTTCGTAGTCGATAAATTAAGTAAATTATTATGGAGATAATAATTCACTAAGTCAAAAAGAGTTCTGACAAGTGCATCTCATGGTCAACTCGGTATTGGGCTTAGAGGGACACACACATAGGGTGGACAAAGCGATGAATAGAGGATCAAATATGACATATCCGACAAGCCCCTATTTTAATGGATTCTTGGGAGAGACCCAATAGAGCTTAGGATGGTTATTGGATAGGGATCCAATATCCATTAAGTTAGGGGTTATTGGATGAAAATCTAATATTCGAAAAGATGGATCCTTTTGGATTAATTAAAGGAGGCTCGCTATAAATAGGAGTTGGGGCTAAAAGGGATCATAGGTTGGATTCTTGCTACTGCCACCTCTTACATCTCCTCCCTACCTCTTCCTCCAATTGACTACTCCCTCTTTGGTGTGAGAGGATAGTAAGAGGGACCAATCCCTTCTTGGTTGTTGGGAAATCTAGGGGAGACATCACATGCACAATGGAAGAACAAAAATCCCAAATTTTTCAAAAGGTGTTCATCATCGTACAATGATTGGTGCACAAAACTTATAAAACTAAAAACTATGTATGAGATAGTTGTGTTACTTAATGAGATCATATATTCTTGAAATCCTACACGTTTGTAGGAGATGATGAAGGAGGTCAAGTGTCCTCCGCTTTAACGGTGATCCACATGGCAGAGGTTACGAAGATGGTCCTCAAATCGCTATCCAAATCTCCACACCTACTATCTAAGGAGGAGAAGGGGAGAGGAGAATAGAAGGTGGCAACTAAGAAGCCTAGCCTATGACTCTTTGATTCTCTCCTATTTATAGTGGCCTCCTATCAACTTAACCCTAATGGATCCTGCCCTACTATGTATTGGATCTTCAACCAACTATCCAAGCCTCTTAGATTAGTAGATCTCTATCCAATAATCTCTCATTAGTTCTTATTGGATTTCATCCATAGGATCCAATAATTCAATGACTTATTGGATATCTAATAAGATAAGGGCTTCGACGGATATCTCATATCCAAATCTCTATTCGTTGCAAGACCTACAATATGTGTGACCCTTTAAGCCCAATATCGAGCTAGCCATGAGTTATATCTGTCAGAACTTCTTCTAGCTTAGTGAATTATTATCTTCATAATAATTTACTCTACTAAATGATTGCAGACGTACTAGGCCACTATGTTGTAGTCCCCAAATAATATAAGGGAATCCAATCCTTTGGACCTATCTATCCTTAGTTATTGTGTACCTACAGTCACTCATCCATCTAATATCATAAAGATCATATATCGAGCATGGTGCTGTCAAGCCCAAATGGTTTCTCCCCGAGTCTCGCTTTACTAGAATTCTCCCGGAGAACTCATTCTCTCTCAATCCGAATGACATTGTCTAAGGATTTGTTTTAGTAAGAACACATGAAATATTTCTCTCATGATACTGAGAGTGGATGATCCTTTGTCAATACTCAATGACCCTCGTAAGGTTGGCTACCACTCCCGATGATTGTCTCTACTAGATCTAGAACTTCCAAACCTATAAGCCCAATATCAAAGAGTGGAGTACTCATACAGAATATTCTTGGTGTCTCAAGTCTAAGGACCTAGTATATCACTGGGATGATAGAATCGCTATCTGACAATGAGGTTGCCCAAAAGCTGTTTATCATCGTGCGAAGATTGGTGCGCAAAACTCATGACACAGAAAAGCACGTGTAAGATAGTTGTGTTACCTAGGGAGATTGTATATCCTTGAATCCTTATAGATCTATTGGAGAAAATGGAGGTCAAGTGTCCTCCTTTTTAGCGGTAATCTATACAATAGGGCTGCGACGACGCTCCTCAAATCTCCATGGCTGCTATCTGAGGAGAAGGGGAAAGGAGAATACGAGGTGGCAACCAGGAAGCCTCAGCCTATAGGTTTTTGGTTCCCTCCTATTTATAGAGGCCCCCTAGTTAACCCTAATGGATCTTGCCCTATTAGGTACTGGATCTCCATCCAATTACTCAAGCCTCTTAAATTAGTAGATCTCTACCCAATAATATCTTATTAGCTCTTATTGAATCTCATTCATGGGATCTAATAATTCTTGGGCTTATTGGATATCCAATAAGATAGGGGCTCCTACGGATATCTCATATCTGAACCTCTACTCGTCGCAACACCTACCATAAGTTTGTGACTCTTTAGGCCCAATATCTAGATGGCTATAAGTTATACCTATCAGAACTCCTTCTGACTCAGTGAATTATTATCTCTATAATAATTCACTCGACTCATCGACTATGGACGTACTAGGCCACTACGTCGCAGTCCCTAGGCGATATAGGGGAATCCAATCCTTTGGACCTATCTATCCTTAGTTATTGTGTACCTATAGTCTCTCAACCATCTAATATCCTGGAGACCATATACCAAGTATGGTGCTGTTAGGCCCATATGGTTTCTCTTCGAGTCTCGCTCTAATCGGATTTTCCCAAAGAACTCTTTCCCACACGAGCAACTATGAGACCAACTACCTCTATCATGTGGATGGATATACAACACACCAGTTTATCCAGTTATCTCAATGTCTCTTTCGAGCAACATATGACCAGGATTATTTAGGGTCTATGTTTAAAGGTGAAATGGGCTCATTATTGTGATCTCATTATGACCCGATTCCCATTACACAGATCCATGGACATCACAATGTATATGCATATATGTAACAAGCAATATAAATGATAAAATATCAAAATATAATAAGCAAAAAGAATGTATATCATCTCACACGTGTCATCACTAATGTGATTGGCTTGCAAGGCACTTATGACTAACAATCTCCCACTTGACCTAACGTCAATCACCTATATGTCTGATCTTCATCAAACCTCTGTGATGCTCATAAATGATTTAAGACAATGATTTTGTCAGTGGATCTGTGATGTTATCTTCGGATGGAACTCTTTCCACTACTACATCTCCTCAAGCCACAATCTTTCTAATAAGCTAGAACCTCTTCAGAACACTTTTGATGAGACTCAGGTTCTCTCATTTGAGCAATCGCCCCGTAGTTATCGCAATATAAGGGAATTGACTCTTCGCTGCCTAGCTTGACTCCCAAAATATGTGATGAACTTCTTTATTCAGACTCTCTCCTTTGCTGCCTTAACTGCACTAATGTACTCCGCCTTTATGGTTGAGTCAGTAGTAATATCTTGCTTAGAACTCTTCTAGCATACTACTCTTCCATTCAGGGTGAATACAAACTATAAATTAGACTTGTTATCATCGACATCAAACTAGAAGCTCGAGTTCGTGTAGCCCTCAAACCTAAGACTACTACCTCTATATACTAGTAAAAGATCCTTGGTCCTTCTCAAGTACTTAAGGATACACTTTATTGTTTTCCAATGCTCCAAGCCTGGATCCGCCTAATACCTACTCGTGACACTCAAAGCATGTGCTATATAAGGCCTAGTATATAGCATAACATACATGATAGACCCTATTGCTGAGGCATAGGGTATCATATCCATATCTTCCCTTTCTTCAGGAGTCTTTAGGGACATACTCATAGAAAGTGATATCTTATGTCTCATTGGTATGAGATCTCTTTTGAAATTTTTCATGTCAAACCATTTGACAATAGTATATATATACTTAGATTGGGACAAGCCAAGCATCATCTTAGATATATCTCTATAGATCTGAATCCCCAATATTTAGAATACTTCCTCTAATTCTTTTATGGAGAAGTGTCTAGATAGCCAAGCCTTTACTGTGGAGAGCATTTCTATATTATTCTCAATAATCTGGATGTCATCCATATATAGCACCAAAAAGGTAATATTGCTCCCACTCACCTTCTTATACACATAAGGCTCATCTTCGTTCTTAACGAAGTCATAAGATATGATCGCCTCATCAAATCTTATGTTCCAACTTCAGAAAGCTTGCTTTAGTCTATAGATGGACATAAGAAACCTGCACACTTTATTTAGACTATCCTTAGACATGAATCCCTCGGGTTGTATCATATACACCTCCTCATCGAGATTGCCATTGAGAAACATGATTTTCACATCCATCTGCTAAATCTTATAATCATAGTGTCCTGCAATAGCCAATAAAATTTGAATGGATTTTAGCATGGCTATAAGTGAGAAGGTTTCGTCATAGTCAACACATTGCCTTTGACGATACTCCTTTGTTACTAGCCTTGCTTTATAGGTCTCTACCTTTCCATCTACTTTGATCTTCTTCTTGAAGATTTACTTACAACCAATGGGTACAATTCTCTTGGGTGCATCAATTAGGTTCTAAACCTTATTGGAGTACATGAAATCCATATCAGAATTCATGGCCTCTTGCCACTTCCTAGAGTCTATACTCGTAATAGCCTGATTATAGGTTTGACGATCAATATCCTCAACATCTTCTCTAATATGTCCCACATATCTCTCAGGAGTATGAGATACTCTGTCGAACCTACATAAAGTCGGAACTTGTGTGTTAGGTACCTGAACAAGCTTAAGCTATGGAATGGTGCTTGAGCTAGGTTCTCCAACCTCGTGCAATTCTACCACACTCTCACTATCTCCACCAAGAATGTGTTCCTTCTCAAGGAACACTGCTCTCTTGGATATAAAGACTTTTTTGGTCCATAAGGTGATAGAAATAATACCCATTAGTTTGCTTGTGGTATCCCATGAATATGCATAATTCCATTATGGATTTTAATTTGTCAAGGTTGTGTCTTTTGACGTGGGTAAGGTAACCCAAATCTTAACAACCTTAAGATCGGGCTTCTTCCCTTTCCATATCTTATATGGAATAGATACACTGACTTAGTTAGAATTCTATTCAGAAGGTAGGCTGCGGTCTCTAGGGTGTATCCCTAGAATGAGACGGGGAGGTCGACAAAACTCATCATGGACCACACCATGTCTAATAGTGTGTGATTCCTCCTTTTTGATACACCATTAAGTTGGGGTGTATAATGAGGTGTCCATTGGGATAGAATCCTATGGTCCTTGTGTTAGGATCGAGTCGGCACTAAGAGGGGGGGGTGAATTAGTGCAGCGGATAAAAACGTTGGTTTCAAAATATTCATACATTAAAATTCAATTTCGACGAAAATAACTTGAAAGTGTGTTTGTTTGTAAGAGTAGTGAAAACAAAGTAAGGAGGAAGTGAAGCAATAGCAAAATAAGTAAATGACAATAATAAAATGCAAATTAGAATTTATAGTAGTTCGGTTATTGTGACCTACATCCACTTCCAATTCCTCCTCCGTTGAGGTCACCGACGTCCATTAATGATCTTCTTTCAATGAGCAAAGATCAACTACTCTTTTATATCCCACTTCTCCTTTTCATAGGTTTAGGAGACAATGTTTTACAAGTTCTCACTCATCTCTAAACAGAATTCTAAACTTAGAGCTAGAGGGGATCTCTCAAGTAATTGCTATAGCATTTTATCACTTTTAAGTTCTTTGTGTTTTTTATATTAACTAAGGATAAGAGGGTTATTTATAGGCCTCAAGTGAATTCAAACTTAGAGCCTAAAAGTGTCTCAACCCTGATTTTCGAGGTACTAGCGGTACCACTGTTCAGTCTAGCGGTACCACCGCCCAGAAGATTGTGTCTTAGCAGTACCACCACCTGACATGAGGCAATAACATCGCTTGACATAGTCTTAGAGATTATGCCTCGTAGACTGAGCCACCGACGATGCCACATGTTGGGTCACTGTTTGGGCCTTTCACTTGGCCCAACACATCCCAAACTTAGGCCCAAATGACCCCTAATTGAGTTAGCCCAATTTCAACCCAGTTAGGTGCTAACTACGAATTTTAAGGCATACACTAAGCAAATCAAGTCCGGTTAGTCTAGGTTTCTTCCGGTGAGCTTCCGACAATCTTCCGGCGAGCTTCCGACGATCTCTCGACAATATTCTAGTGGACTGCCAATAAGCTTCTGGACTTTACGACGATCTTCTTGGTAAGTTACGACGAGCTTCTTTGGCAAGCACTTAGACTTTTCGATCAATTCCGATAGAACTTCTGACGAACGTCCGAACTTTTGACGAACGTCCGATCAATCTAGACAATTATTACAAAGTTTGAATCAAATGTTGTCCGACATGCCATTGGTTCATCGACGCTTCATCCGATTCTTTAGCGACGAACGTCCGAACTTTTGACGAACGTCCGAACTTTTGACGAACGTCCGAACTTTTGACGAACGTCCGAACTTTTGACGAACGTCCGAACTTTTGACGAACGTCCGAACTTTTGACGAACGTCCGAACTTTTGACGAACGTCCGAACTTTTGACGAACGTCCGAACTTTTGACGAACGTCCGAACTTTTGACGAACGTCCGAACTTTTGACGAACGTCCGAACTTTTGACGAACGTCCGAACTTTTGACGAACGTCCGAACTTTTGACGAACGTCCGAACTTTTGACGAACGTCCGAACTTTTGACGAACGTCCGAACTTTTGACGAACGTCCGAACTTTTGACGAACGTCCGAACTTTTGACGAACGTCCGAACTTTTGACGAACGTCCGAACTTTTGACGAACGTCCGAACTTTTGACGAACGTCCGAACTTTTGACGAACGTCCGAACTTTTGACGAACGTCCGAACTTTTGACGAACGTCCGAACTTTTGACGAACATTCGGACGAACTCTCGAACTCTCAATGAAATCTTGTTCTGGACTCCGGGACTTCATTTTGCTTTATGCCTTGATTGCTATCATAGTTAATCCTGCACACTTACTTAAACTTACTTCAATCTAGACAATTATTACAAAGTTTGAATCAAATGTTGTCCGACATGCCATTGGTTCATCGACGCTTCATCCGATTCTTTAGCGCATCGTCATTTCTTGTGGCCTATTGCCCAATCGGCCAGTTAACCTCTGCAACTCTAATTTCCTTAGCACAATTTTTGCTCTTCTTGGCCTAATGCCTGATCCCATGGCCCAAGGCCTTCTGTCGATACATCGACCGATCCTTCGGCTTGACGTCCAATCTTTTAACATGTTTCACTCCGGCCTAACATGATTCTTCCTGCTTTAATTATCTCTCCCTGATCGAAGCTTCCTATGTTACTTAAAATGCAGATCAGATAAATACTATCAATTGGTTTCATCATCAAAATCTGAGATTCAACAATCTCCCCCTTTTTGATGATGACAACCAATTGATGACAGAGTTAACCTTAGCTCCCCCTATCAATATGCTATATTGATAGAAACCTTGAATTCAAATTGAATTCAAGTCAAGGCAAATTTAATCATGAATCCAAGCAACATGTCATCATAAAATTATGCATAATCAAAATTTCAATACATCATTCCATGCATGATTGTCATCATAACTTCTCCCCCTTTGTCATTAACAAAAAAGAGAAGTGCATCTAGCCAGTTTTTGATATATGCAAGTTTTACAATATATAAGCCAGCAAATTTTTTCATTACTTTATAACATGCATAATCACCAAATCATTATTTAATTTTAAAGATGTGCGAGATTACAAATTTTATAAGTTTGAATTTTTGCTTCTTAAGATAGACAAGCTAGCAATATTTGGTAATGTTCAAGATAGCAAGATTTTTCTTCTCTTTTAAGAAGTGAAGTACAATTTTTTGCTTTCTTTGCAAAGCACAAGCTAGCAAAATTTTACATCATTTTACAACATGCAAGCTAGCAATTTGGGAAGTGTTACTTCTCTTTGAAGTATGAAGGCTAGCAAGTTTTTGAAAAAGAATATAAGACAGCAAGCTAGCAAGATAGCAATGCATCATTTTAGAAAATGTAAGCTAGAAATATTTGAGATACTCAAGAAAGCAACTTTTGCTTCTTGAAATATGCAAGTTAGCAATCTTTGCTTCTCTTTGAGATGAGCAAGTTAGCATGTTTTTGCATCTTCTTGAATTGTGCAAGCTAGCAAATCTTTCTCCTTTAAGATATGCATACTAGCAATTCTTTCTCCCCCTTTGTCATTGGCAAAAAGAGGGAAATAATAAAACAATGGTGTAATTTATTTCCCTTTATATCAATTTTTAAATTATGATAAAGATAAAGTGTCATTCAATATGCCATAATTGAGATAAATCTTGAATTCAAGTTAAAGCAATTTTAATCAAGATTCACATCATATGTAATACATCATATACATCATCATAATAAAATCATAAGTATTGCATGCATCATTCCAAATCATAAATATTTCATATTATGATTGTATCAATTTGTCAAATTACATTATATTCTATCATGCATAATCATATCTTCTCATTTGTATGTATTAACATAATATCATGAGTATTGCATAATTCTATATCATCACATGAAGGATAACAAAAAAAATTTGGTGCTGAGATATATTTCATGAATACAAGGAATTATAAAAATCATATCATGAAAGATAAGATCATATGAATACCAAAAGACATGATCCATTTTGATAAATATTCTATTTAGTGAATAGCGAAAAGAAGCAAGGAGAATATGATCTCAATTCATAGAAAGATTTCAAGTATCAAATATTGAGAAATCAATATCGTGATTTTGATAAATAACTCATTCAAATCTAAGTCATGAAAATTACTTTAATAGTTCAAGAGATTTATAAAATAACATAAATAGATTCATTATTCTCCTTTTTGAAAAATCGATAAAGTAGAGAAAAAAAATTTCCAAGGAGAAAGCTTTCCTCTTTTTAGTGTTTCAATTCACATGATTGATTTTATATGAGCATGCCCAAATTTTTATGCCAAATAAAAACATGCATCAATGTTTAAAACAAAAAAAGAACTTTCATTACGGAAATGATCGATAATCCATAAATCACAAGAATCATTAAGCATAGTTTTATTGAATATAAGGCATCTTTAACCAAAATCCAAAAGCTATACAGAAATTATCAAAATACACATTATTGCTTCTCAAGAACATACATAAGATTAATCTTATTTGGTGTACAAGCATTAGATTTATATATAACATTTTGTTGTATTTTTATAAAACATGCAATGATCATTATCATTTTCAAAATTACTAGCATGATCCCAATATTTTTTTATTTTTATATTTTACTAACTAATTAAAAAGAACTCATAAAAAGCATCAAGTAATTTCAAAATAAAGCAAAGGGGTTTTGGTTACCCCATCATCGAAAGCTGTTAAGGCATAGTTTGCCACCTTGCCTTTGTTGGTTTATTCTTCATTTTTGAATGAACTTGATTCGTCCCAAGCTACGTTGAGTGTTTTCTTCTTTTTTTGTAGCTTCTTCTCTTTAAGTTCAATTTTATTTTTTAATTCTTATTTTAAGTACTTTTTAAGTTTTATTGTGAGAAGTTTAAAGTCATCATCACTTGAGCTTTCGCTTGGGCCAGCTATGGGTCACTGAATGGGCCTTCCACTTGGCCTAAAACAACTCCAATTTAGGTCCAATTAGCTCCTAATTGAGTTAGTCTAGTTATATTCTAAACCAACCTGATTATAACTAAAACTACTTCGATCTAGATAATTATTACAAAGCATTAATCGGATGAAGTCATTGGTTCATCTGACACTTTATCCGACTCTTTTGGTGCATCGTCCTCTCATTCAGCATATTGCCTAATCGGCATGTTGTATTCTCACAACATCCAATATCCTTGGTGTAATATTCGATCTTCTTGGCCCGATGCCCGAACTTATGGCACGAAGCCTTCTACCAACACATTGATTGATCCTTCTACTTGACATCCAATCTTTTGACATGTTTCACTTTGACCCAACATTGATTCTTCCTGCTTTAATCAAATTATTTTTTCATGATCAAAGCTAGTCCTGTGTGACTCAAAACACATATTAGATCACAAACTCTATTAATTGGTTTCATCATTAAAATCCAAGATTCAACAATCTCTCCCTTTTTGATAATGACAACAAATTGATGATAAAGTTTAAACAAAACTCTTCCTATCAATATGCCATATTGATAGAACCTTGAATTCAAGTCAAAGTAATTATAATCATGATCATATATAACTCATTATATGCACATCATTGCATTACATGCATCATTTTTATAAGTATTGCATGCATCATCATAAATATTTCAAATCATCATGATATCAAAATATCAAAGTATATTACATCCTACCATGCATAATCATCATAACTTCTAATTGTATACATCATCATAATACCATGAGTATTTTATACATCATTTCATATCATCATAACTTCTCCCATTTTGTCATCAACAAAAAGGAGAAAAGTGCAACTAGTATATTTTTGACACAATTTCAAATCATTACATATATCATTGCATAATTTTAAGTTTTGAAACAACATATATCATCGCATAATATCAAGTTTTTGAAACATCATTGCATATATCATCAAGCAAGCTAGCAAGTTTTTTTGAAAAAGAATGCAAGATAGTACATAGCAAGTTTTACATCATTTTAGAACATGTAAGCTAGAAAGTTTTAGAGATATGCAAGTTTAGCAATTATTTGCTTCTTGAGATGAGCAAGATAACACTTTTGCTTCTCTTGAGATTGCAAGTTAGCAATTCTTGCTTCTCTTTTGAGATAAATTTATAAGTTTTGCTTCGTCTTGAATTGTGCTAGCTAGCAAATATTTCTCCTCCTTGTTATTGTCAAAAGGAAGGGAAGGTTACAATAGTGCAAAACTTTTCCCATTACATCATATTTCAAATCATCCCATGAAATATATCAAGAAAAATTAATTTGGTGATGAGATATACAATTCATGAAAACAAATTATGAATATCAAGAGAAAAATTATGATTCTTTTGGGTAAGTCAAATAGCAAAAAGAAAGAATCATAGTAAACGATCTTAATTCATAAAAAATTCTCAATTTATAATTTCGAGAAATCAAGAAAAACCATGATTCATATGGATAATTCTCCTCTTTAGTAAGTGACAAAAAAAAACATAGGAGATAAAATAACAATGATACCAATCATGATTCATTTGGATAGTAGATAGCCAAAAAAACATAGAGGATAAAAGATCTTGATTCATATAGAATGAATCTCAAGTTATTAATATCAAGAAATCAGGATAAAAATTATGATTATATAAAACTCATCTAAATTCAAATCATCAAATCATTAAAATTACTTTCTTAATTCAAGAGATTCATAAAATAGATTCATCACTAAGAGTCACTTGTTGAACAATCGAAAAGCTTTAGAGATATTTTCAAGAAAGATGCATTCTCTCCTTTTTGTTTCAATTTAAGTGATTTATTTCATGCAAGCATGACCAAATTTTTTACGCCAAATCAAAACATGTATCATAATTTAAAATCGAAAAGCAATACAAAAATTATAAAGAGACACATTATTATTTTTTAAAACATACATAGGATTAATCTTAGTAGGTGTACAAGCATTAGATTTAAATCTAACAATTTTTATCATAAAACATACAATTGTCATGATCATTTTTTCAAAATCACTAGAAAAAGAAGCATGATT
The DNA here is from genome assembly GCA_004837865.1 of Musa balbisiana. Classification (NCBI taxonomy): domain Eukaryota; kingdom Viridiplantae; phylum Streptophyta; class Magnoliopsida; order Zingiberales; family Musaceae; genus Musa; species Musa balbisiana. The sequence goes on along the minus strand of CM017196.1, from coordinate 26,919,121 downwards.
TTTTTATTTTATATACTAATTTAAAAATAACTCATTAAATATTTTAAGTGATTTCATAGTAAAGTAAAGAGGTTTCGGGTGAGTCATTTACCTCATTGTCGAGAGCCACCAAGGCATAGTTCACCATTTTGTCTTTGTTAGTTTGCTCCTCATCTTCGAAGGAACTCGATTTGTCCTAAGTTACCTTGAGTGCTTTCTTCTTCTTTAGCAGCTTCTTCTTTTTAAGTTCATTTTTATTCTAAGTTTCATGTTTTAAAAATTTTATAAATTTACTTATGAGGAGTTCTATATCATCATCACTTGAGCTTTCACTCGAGTGGTCTTCTTTTGTTTGAAGTGCAAAGTCCTTCCTATTCTTTGAAAGGTTGTTCTCATGTTCATTAAATTCATCATGAGCCTTATATGTCATTTTATAGGTCATTAATAACTCGATAACTTCTTCAAGAGCAAGGTTATTTAGGTCCTTTGCTTCTTGTATTGCCGTCACTTTTGGATCCCAACTTTTTGAAAGGGATTTTAGTATTTTATTTACAAGTTTAATTTTTAAAAAACTTTTACCAAGTGCTTTTAAACCATTAACGACATCTTGATTTCATATGAAACAATTCAAAATCATGTATCAAAAAATTATCTTTAGAATCTTTAACCTTACTTGTTCCTTCGTGTGTGACTTCAAGAGTATGTCAAATGACATGTGTAGTTTCACAAGTTGAAATACGATTAAACTCATTTTTATCCAAAGCATAAAACAATGCATTCATAACTTTCGCATTTAAATAAAATAACTTTTTCTCAAAGTCATTCCATTCATTTATAGGTTTAGAGAGGGTTTGAAAACCAAGTTCAATGATATTCCATAAATCAAAATTCATAGAAAATAAAAAAATTCTCATTCAAGTTTTCCAATATGTGTAGTTCGTCCTATTGAATATAGAAGGACAAATGATAGAAAGACCCTCATGATTGCTAGAAAAAGTCATTTCTCTTCGGTGTTAAACCAAACAAGAAAAACAAGCTATGATACCAATTGTTAGGATCCATTGAATCTCGGATTTTTATGATAAAACCAATTGATAATATTATTATCTAATCTGCATTTTGAATAACATAAGACTAGCTTCGATTAGGAGGGACAAATTGATTAAAGCAAGAAGAATAAGAAGTTGGGCCGGAATTGAACATATCGGAAGATTGGATATCAGACCGGAGGAATGGTCGGCGTGTCGGCAAAAGGCTTCTGCCATGAGTTTGAGCATCGAGCCAAAGGATCAAACATTGCACCAAGGAGATCGAAAGTTGCGGGTTTCAACATGCCGATTGAGTAACACACCGAAGGAGAGGACGATGCGTCGAAGGATCGGACGAAGCGCTGGAAGAACCAATGACATGCCAGATAACAAATGATTCATGCTTTGTAATAATTTGTCTTGATTGAGTTAGTTTAGGTCATAATTGAGTTGGTTTCGGGTGTAACCATTCCAACTCAATTAGGGGGCCTATTGGGCCTGAGTTGGGACTATTTTGTAACATCCATCGTTTCTAAATTTTTGTATAAGTTTTTAATTATAATATAAGTATCCATTTTAAATTTTATAGATGAGCCTAAATATAATTCTGGGGACCTGTTTGAAATATATAAAAAAATTCTAAGGGCCAATTTGTAAACCCTGAGGACCTAATCGTAAATATAATAATACAAGGACTAAACTGTAAAATATACAAAATTACAAATCCCACCGCTTAAGCCACTCTACCTTCGTTCTCAAGGAACTTGAGAAGGCAGCTGCGTGGAAGAAGAGAGGAAGGGAGAAAGAAGAAAAAAAAAAGAGGAAGAAGAGAAATTTGGGGTTTTTGGGTTTTTTGCTCAAATCTTCTCATTTGGGGTCAAAAATTCTCAAAGGCAAGTGTTCTAACCCTATCCAATAGAAATATTAGTCTCTATTCTCATATTAATTCTGAATAATCTGAACAATTTCTGCTTAGAACCTGATATTTCTCTTGTTAGACCCCGAAACTATGGATCTGGAATTTTTCAGTAAACTGACCCCTATAGATTGTTTCAGCCATAATATTTAGCACCAAACATGGATTTAGGCAGGACTTATTCATTTGAAATTAGACTTATATATCTTTCTTTTCACACTGATTTTGAAAATTTTGGACACCGAATACTTACCCAAACTCCTGTTTCAAATAAACCTATGGATGCTACAAAACAGGGATCGAAATTTCTGACCTTTTGATACTAAAATGCCTATAAGTCTCTGTTGGAAATTCTGATTTATACCAAACTAACTTCATATGAAACTAGACTTCTAGATCTTTCTTTTGATATATAGATTGAAAATTTTGGAATTCAAATGCCTATCCTATTATCTATTGAAACTAACTCTATGATTTCTGCAAATCAGTGAATTTTTGTTTTTGACCTTTGGTTACTAAATCAATGGTAACTCCTTGTTGGAAACCTTGTTTCATACGAAACTTATTTTATCAGAAAATAGATTGATATATCATTCGATAATAGCTTTTTTGAGGGTATTGGAGTATAATCGATAATCTAAAGTATTTGTTCAATGTGCCTCTTGAACTCTGTCAAAAATCGAGCTTAGGTCGATTTCTCATATTCTGTTTTCATTCATTTTGAAATAGATTTGCATTCAGTTTCCTTCACTCAATTAAGGTTTAAATTAATGCTTGAATTCTGGTTTGTGCTTGTCTATAAGTTATTTACATTCTTGAATCATATCGTGTAACGTTTATGCTATAACATATTGACTCATATAGGCACATGTATATTCCCTTGTTCCGCATTTGCTTTCAATATGTGCCTAATCCAGTTTTATCCCTTTGGTTATTGAATTCATCTAACCTTCTTATTTGAATTGAGCTAAATATGATTGCTTGGGATCCGTGTGTACTCTTGCCTTCATTTTCTTTCAAATCTATATGCACTTGTGAAAGATTATTTGCTTGCATCGTATTGACTCGTAAAGGCACATGTACGTTTTGTTGTTCTGCGTGTGCTTCCGATATGTGCTATTTATTGTTCATACTACCTTTTATACTCTGGTATTTGTGGGATAATGTGAACCTTTGCCAGAAATGATAAAGGGAGTTATGCATAGAGCCTGTGATGCTCTGCCAGCCCCCTCTGACTTCACCTAGATGTGGGTGGATGGAGCTCCCAAACGTGGGAGACTTCTGTCTGGTGGTCATTCAGAAATGGATGAATCACATTTTGTCTGTGGTCCCACTACACCTTTTGTATGTTTGATATGATATTCAAAGCTTTAATTATGTATTTCTGTATGCGCTTAGGATAAGAAAGATATAAATATAACGTCAAATACGACGTTTCAACTTCTGTTTCGTATCAGTCTTTGATATGTTCTGAAATGTTCATACAACATTGATACGCTTTGAAATATTTCATATGCTATTGATATGTTCTGGAATGTCCTATTTGCCATTGATATGCTCAGAAATCTTTCATACGTCATTGATAAGCTCCAAAACGTTTCATTGGTTATTAATATGCTCCAATTACTCTATGCTCCATCTGTTATGAACTAAATATGTGTGATTGAAATGACATTTGTGATTCTGCACCTAGTGAGATTATGTCTATGAATTCTTTATAATTTACCTTATATTTTGAAACCTTATTTGTTTGGAAGTTATCCTCTTTTACCATGGATATGTTAGTCACCTGCTGAGCTTTATATGCTCACTCCGTTACTATATAAATTTTTCAGTATAACTTGTCGCTTGCTTAAATGTTAAAATTGGGCTGAGGTAGTGGAAAGCTAGAAGATTTTGGGCAGATCTTTATTAGTATACATGTTTTGTCGTATAAGCACACTCTGCGACTAATGAAATGTTGACGGTGAATCTAAGCTGTGAATCTAAGCTTGTGGATTTTGTATAAGTGTAAAGAACGTCTCATGTTTAGGATTCTGGAATGTTAAGTGTAATTTGTGTCATGATATGAACTTTGTGGTAAACATTGGTTTTGTGATTGTATAGACTCCCACACTTGTGAATTTATATTGTGATTAGTATTTTGGTGAGTTGGGTTTAGATTTTATGAATCGTCGAGCGATGTGTTGTGTGATTATAAACTGCATAAGTTTTATGTATCGTTAGATGTTTGAATGTTTTTAGTATCCTCAAATGTTAGTTTGGATCCTGAATTTATTTGTGATGAAAATTTTAATTTTATCAATATTTTTGAGGGGCGTGACAAAGGTGATATCAGAGCATGATTTAAGAATCATTAAGAATTTTTTTTGATATACTAGATGAAAAAAAAAATGGAGGTTTATTGACTTTCATTTAGAGATTGATCAAAAAAAATCTTTCTTTTGTTGTTTTAGGAAGCAAGGATGACGAGATCATCTGGTTCTCCTATTGCATCTACTGTTGATCAATTGAGTGGTATCATGCGGACTTTGGAGACTATGGCACAAGTGATGCAACAACCACAACAACATGTCCAACAAGGAAGAAATGATGGAACAGGGACATCAAACCAAACGGGGTTGGGAATTGAATAGTTTAAGAAGCTTAGTCCTCCCAGTTTTAGTGGTGAGTCTGATCCAATGATGGCAGAATGATGGATGATGCAGATAGAGAAAATATTTGATGTCTTAAATTACCCTGATGATCAGAAAGTTTCTCTTGCTACTTTTATGCTGGAAGGAGAGGCTGAACATTGGTGGAGAATGACTAAGAGGATTTTTGAAGTCAAACATGAGCCAATGATATGGAAGGTATTCAAAGAAAAGTTTAACAATAAATATTTTCCAGATTGTATAAGAGAGCAAAAAGAATTGGAGTTCTTGAATCTTATCCAGGGAAATATGACAGTTACAAAGTATGAATCTAAATTCACTAAGCTATCTAGGTTTGCCACACATATGACTGATGATGAATCTAGAAAAGCAAAAAGGTTTGAAAGGGGATTATGGCCAGCAATAAGAAGTCGAATGTCAGCCTTAAAGCTACAAACATATGCGGATACTATAGAAAGAGCTTTGAAAATTGAAAGAGACTTGGAGGAAATTCAAGAAATCATGGGCAAGAAAAAAAAGGACAAATTTACTAACAAAAGTAGGAGAGAAAATGAATATGAAGCTAGTAACAAGAGGATCAAAACATCAAGATTTAAGAAAGGAAAACCACTGCGAAGGACTCAGTCATGTGTAAAATGTGGATAAAATCATGAAACAAATCAGTGTTTTCGGATGACTGGAGCCTGTTTTGCTTATGGGAAGTTGGATCATCAAATAAAAGATTGCCCTCTGAGGAAGAAGAAAGAGCCACTGTCTCCTAGACCCTCAGCCCATGCTAGAGTGTATGCTATCACTGAACAAGATTCTAAAGCTTCTAAATCAGTGGTTGAAGGTATTCTTCATGTTTCTAAAAGAAATGCAAAAGTTTTGTTTGATCCCGGTTCCAACTTATCTTTTGTTTCACAATACTTTGCTTGTCGATTGGATGTTCTACCTAGACCCCTAGATTATATGATATATGTAACAATTGTTGTTGGGGATTCTTTGGCAACAAATTTGGTTTACCCATCTTGTTTGATCTCTATTGGAGAACACGAACTCCTTGCTGATTTGATTCTCCTAGAGATCCAGGGTTTTGATATTATACTTGGCACGGATTGGTTATCTTCTTATCACGCTAGTATTGATTACTACACAAAAATACTTACCTTCTGCATACCAGATCAGCCTATATTTTACTTTAAGGGCATTAGGCATGATTTACCTCCTTGCTTGATATCAGCACTTCAAGCTTATTGTCTTATGCAGAAGGGTTGTTTTTGTTATATGATGTGTGTAAAGGAGCATCCAAATCAGGAAACTCATTTAGATAAAATTTTAGTGGTCAAAGAGTTCCCTGATGTATTCCCAGATGACTTACCTGGTTTACCTCTAGATAGAGAGGGTGAATTTGCTATTGATCTGGTCCCCAATACAACCCCAATATCTAAGCCTCCTTACAGAATGGCACCACTCGAGCTACAGGAATTAAAGAAGCAACTACAGATAAGGGTTTCATACGACCCAGCGTTTCACCGTGGGGTGCTTCGGTACTATTAGTGATGAAGAAGAATGGAACATTTAGTCTTTGTATTGATTATAGACAGTTGAATCAGGTGATCATCAAAAACAAGTATCCCAGAATTGATGATTTGTTTGATCAATTGCAAGGTGCACAAGTATTCTCTAAGATTGACCTGAGGTCAGGTTATTATCAGTTGAAGATCAAGGAGGAGGATGATAAGACCCTATAGTCTTATCATAAAAAAAGAAGAAGAGAAAGGGATGATCACTTCGAGGGGATCGACCTCCTTGATCGCTTCGAGGGGATCGGCCTCCTACGGTTTGTCAAACGATAGAATAGTATTTTTCATTGATGCGAAAAGAAGCAGTTACATCCCTATTTATATAGTTCCGACTTTAGTTAAAATAAACAGACTTAATAAATATGAAAAAATAAAAGGAAAATTAAAAGGATCCTAACAATCCTGCCTCCTACAATTCAGCCTTGCCCTCAAGGCTGAGCAGCATCAAATTCTGGAAACTTCTCCTTTAGCATGTTGTAGGACTCCCAAGTGGCATCTTCCCTTGGTAAGTTGGCCCATTGCACTAGCACTTCAGTTACAGGATGTCTGTGGTACATTACAACTCGTCGATCAAGTATGGCTTGTGGTTGAGCTTGAACTTCCCCAGTAGTAGTAGTGTCCGGCAAATGGCACTGCACTATTACATCTTCACCCAATTTCCTTTTAAGGCATGCAACATGAAAGACTGGATGTATTTTAGAACTAGCAGGCAGATCCAAGCGGTAGGCCACTGGTCCAATGCGTTCTAATACCTTATAAGGCCCAAAAAATCGAGGAGATAGCTTCATGGAAGATCGGACCTTTATGGAAGTTTGCTTGTAGGGTTGAAGACGAAGGAAAACCCAATCACCCACAGTAAATTCGCGTTCACTTCGGTGTTTATCAGCTTGTTGTTTCATTCTTGCTTGTGCGACTGTGAGGTTATCCTTTAAAAGCTGAATAATCTTATTTCTATCCATCAATTCCTTATCCACTTGATCAACTTTAGAAGAACCGGGAACATACTTTGTAATTGTAGGTGGGGGTTGGCCATAAACTGCTTCAAATGGAGTCATTTTAATAGAAGAATAGTAAGAGGTATTATACCACCACTCTGCCCAGGGAAGCCATTTGACCCATTCCGTCGGCTTGTCGCTAGTAAAGCATCGGAGGTAATTTTCTAGGCACCTGTTTACCACTTCAGTTTGCCCATCTGTTTGTGGATGATAAGCAGTGCTCATATTCAGCTGAGTACCTTGTAAACGAAAAAGTTCTGTCCAGAAGGAGCTAGTAAAAATCTTGTCTCTGTCACTAACAATAGAACGGGGACTCCCATGCAATTTAGCTATGTTTTCCACAAAAATACGAGCAACACTTGCAGCAGTATAAGGATGTCGTAAAGCACAGAAATGAGCATACTTTGTAAGTCTATCCACGACTACAAGTATAGTACTCTTTCCTTGAGATGATGGGAGACTGTCAATGAAATCCATAGTAAGCCTGGGGTGGCTACTGTCTCACTTTTGTGACGTTGGCAAACATCACATTCAGTAACAAATTTCTTGATAAAATTTTTCATACCTTTCCAGTAAAAAAGTTGTTGAACTCGCTTATAAGTGTGGAGAAATCCCGAGTGACCAGCAACTGGTGATGAATGGAACTCCTTCAGAATTATTGCCTGGCAAGGAGAATGTGGGGCAACCACTATTCGACCTTTATAGCGCAAGTCCACCGAATCCCAACTATAATTTGAGACAGAACCTAGGGCTTCTTCTAATTTTTTAACGATGTTTTGGATCTCAGGATTATTTGACCATTCCCTTCTGATAACTTCCAAAGTCTCGCAAATAGGAATAGAAATAGCTACTAGTTCAGCTTGTTCTGGAAGGCGTGAGAGGGCATCTGCTACTAAATTCTCACTCCCCTTTTTATAAACGATCTCATAATCAAATCCCAGTAGCTTTGTGACCCATTTCTGCTGCTCTGGAGAAGAAATCTTTTGCTCTAGAAAATATTTGAGGCTTTTGTGATCAATGCGTATTTGAAACCGTCGACCAATTAGGTAGGGCCTCCATTTTGTGACTACATGTATTATGGCCAGCATCTCCTTGTCATAAATAGATGAACTCAAATGGGAAGGGGAAAGAGCCTTACTAGCATAAGCGATAGGCCAACCTTCCTGCATTAAGACAGCCCCTATTCCAGCTCCAGACGCATCAGATTCAATCACAAACATCTTATTAAAATCGGGTAGAGCAAGCACAGGTGTAGTAGTCATTACAGTTTTCAAGGTTTGAAATGCATGAGTTGCCTCTTCTGACCATCTGAATGTATTTTTCTTTAGAAGTGACGTCAAGGGGGCACTAATTTTGCCATAATTCTTCACAAACTTTCGATAATAGCCTGTTAGTCCCAAGAACCCCCTTAAGGCTTTGATTGACTTTGGAATTGGCCAATCTGTCATCACTTGGATTTTTGAAGGATCAACTGCAACACCCCTTTGAGATATGATATGGCCAAGGTACTCAACCTCAGGTTGCCCAAAACTGCATTTGGATCTCTTGACAAAAAGACCATGCTCACGAAGAATATTAAAGATAATTCGTAAATATAATAAATGACTTTCTAGGGAATGACTATATATTAAAATATCATCAAAGAAAACCAAAACAAACTTACGGAGATGAGCCCGAAATATATCATTCATTAAACTCTGGAAGGTAGAGGGCGCATTGGTTAACCCAAAAGGCATTACTAGAAACTCATAATGGCCATTATGTGTCCTGAAGGCAGTTTTCTGAACATCCCTTTCATGTACTCTGATTTGATGATAACCCGATCGTAGGTCCAATTTAGTGAAGACCTGAGCTCCTCCCAATTCGTCCAACAGTTCATCCACTACTGGAATAGGATATTTATCCTTCATTGTAATGTTGTTAAGTGCACGATAGTCGACACACATCCGCCATGAGCCATCCTTCTTTCTGACTAGTAAGACTGGGGAAGAATATGGGCTAACACTAGCTCGTATAACTCCTGTTTTGAGCATCTCTATGACAATCCTCTCTATCTCTACCTTTTGGAAATGTGGATATCTATAGGGTCGGACATTGGTTGGTGCCTTCTCAGGTAACAATGGGATCCGATGATCATGACATCTAAGAGGTGGAAGTCCGTGTGGCTCTGCAAATATATCTACAAACTCGACGAGCAAAGATTCAATATTTTCAACCGGAATGTTCGATGTCATTTCCTTTTCAATGTTATGCAATTGCACCAAAAATCCAATGTGTGTCTTCCGAAGGACCCGCTCCATCCGATGGCTAGTGATAGTTGTAACTTTACCTCCACGTCTTCCTTGGAGAGTCACCTGTCTTCCATTAATAAAGAACTTCATAATCAGTTTAGAAAAATTTCAGGAGACATCACCTAGGGTTGATAGCCATTCAATTCCGAGCACCACTTCATAGTCTTCCAAGGGCAATAAAAAGAAATCCACAAATAATTCTTGGCCTTGCAACATTAGTTTTATCTTTGAGCACTTGCTGTCACAGGTTAAAATCCGTCCATCGGCTACCTTGACTTCAAATTTGTCACAACATTCGATATGGTAAGCTAATCGGGTTGCAACTTTCCTATCCATAAAATTATTGGTGCTACCTGTATCAATTAAAACAGTAACAGACTGGTGTTTCAGAGTTCCCCTAATTTTCATGGTTTGTGGATTAGAGTAGCCAACCAATGCATGTACTGTATGTGTGATGGCTTCAACATCATCATTAGTTTCCACTTCTTCATGATCGGAATCCGATACTTCTACTTCTGGTTCCTCCTCGATCGGTTCAATCATCAAAAGCCTTCCTTGTTTGCATCGATGCTCCTTACTCCACTTTTCATCGCAATGCCAGCACAAACCCTTTGCTAACCTTTCTTTGAGTTCTTCTCGAGTTAGTCTGCTAGTGTTATGGTTTCGACTAGGAGTAGATGAGGTAGGTTACCTGCTAATCACCTGTTTATTGGCACCTTTGTTTCGACGATATTCCACACCAATTTTTTCTTCATGTAGGCGTGCAAATGAAATCGCAGCCATCATAGTGCGGGGTTGACGAGCCTTAACCTCACATCGGATCTCGGGAATAAGCCCTTCAATAAATGTACCCAAAAGTTATCGTTTTGACCAATCTCTAGCTTGGTTGGACAATCGTTCAAATCTACTTTGATATTCCAACACTGTAGAAGTCATCCGAATTTTAGCGAGTTGGCCATCAACATTTTCATATTCGGATGGTCCAAAGCGAACAAGAAGTCCTCTTTTAAACTGTTCCCAAGAAGGAATTCCGTGGCAAGTTTCGTACCAATCATACCACTGGATTGCATCTCCATCGAGCTGGATTGAGGCCACTTCTACCTTGGATTCTTCTGGGGTTCTGTGAAAACGAAAAAAAATTTCCACCCTAGAGATCCAACTGGTCGGATCCCCATCTTCCCATCGTGGAAATTCTACCCTGATGCGTGAGTAGTATGTGTCACCATCTTGGGGCCCTTTTCCTGTATCTCTCGATCTATTCATCGGAGAACGTGAGCTCCCATCTTGTTGAAACCCGCTAAAGTGCTCCAACAAACTCTTTTTGAAACCATGAAGAGTTTCTTGTAGCCGATTTTCAATTTTGGTTTCCAACGCTTCCATTTGTGCCTTCACTGAGTTATCAGCAGCCATTGCATACGATTGCAAATTGGTAATCCCCAATTCTTGTTTCTGATGTCTAGTCAAGGGCATCTGCACAGTAGCTGGGCAGTAGCAGCGACGGTGGAAACAGCCGGCAGCAGCAAAGCAGCAAGGGAACCCACGGTGGAGCGGCGCGGTTGAGAACAAGGGCAGAGCAAGGTGAATGGCACTGCCTGTGCTCTGTTTCGGTTACAGAGGATACAGAGCAAGGTGGAGCGGCGGCTGGGAGGCGAGCGGCGGTCGTCGCACGGTGGCCCGCAGCGGTGATGGGTCGGCTGGGCGGCGACGACGCTCGAGGGAAAGAGGAGTGCTGGAGCTGCGGCCGGTGGAGGCACGGTTGGAAACAAGGGCAGCAGCGGTGAGTTGCCCTGTTTCGGTCACCGTGGGGGGGGGGGGGGGGCACGGTGGCAGGGAATTTAGGGCAGTGTCGCCGAGAGCATCAACGACGAAGGGGTGGTCTGCTGACAGAGAGACGGCGCCAGTGGTCCTTCTGGCTCGAGCGAGATGGGGAAGCGAGGAGGAGAGGTCGCCGGCTGGGGGGCAGCGACGGTGTTGGTCGATCGGCCGGGAATCAACGTCGGCGGTGGAAAGGAGGTAGCAAGGGAGGGCGCGGTCTGCCGGAGAGCAGGGGTGGCGGTGGGGAAGAAGGGAAGCAGGGAACCCTTCCCAGTTGCCGCTGGGGTAACAACCCACTTTCTTCCTTTTTCTTTTTTTTTTCTTTTTTTTTTAACGTTGCAGCGAGAACGCCAAGGATCGCTGCTCTGATACCAATTAATAAGACCCTACAGTCTTATCATAAAAAAGAAGAAGAGAAAGGGATGATCACTTCGAGGGGATCGACCTCCTTGATCGCTTCGAGGGGATCGGTCCTCCTTGATCGCTTCGAGGGGATCGGCCTCCTACGGTTTGTCAAAAGACAGAATAGTATTTATCATTGATGCGAAAAGAAGCAGTTACATCCCTATTTATAGAGTTCCGACTTTAGTTAAAATAAACAGACTTAATAAATATACAAAATTAAAAGGATCCTAACAGAGGATATTCCAAAAATAGCTTTTAGAACCCAATATGGTCACTATGAATTCTTGGTGATGCCTTTTGGTTTGCTAATGCCCCTATAGCTTTTATGAAACTAATGAATAGGATATTTCAACCACTCTTGGATGATTGTGTAATTGTATTCATTGATAATATATTGGTGTATTCAAGGAGTAATCAGGAGCATGAGGAACACTTGAGAAATGTATTGTCCATACTAAGAGAAAAGAAGTTGTATGCAAAGTTCAGCAAATGTGAATTTTGATTGAATAAAGTTGCTTTCTTAGGCCATGTGATTTCAGGGAAGGGCATATCTGTTGATCCAAAGAAAGTAGAAGCTGTAGTTAAATGGGAAGTACTAACAAATGTAACAGAAGTTAGAAGCTTCTTGGGCATGGCAGGTTATTACAGGAGATTTGTGGAGGGATTTTCTCGAATCGCTCAACCTCTCACCAAACTCACTAAAAAGAATGTGAAATTTATATGAGATGATGATTGTGAGCAAAGTTTTCAAGAGTTAAAAAGAAGATTGACTAGTGCCCCTATTCTCACTATTCCAAGTGGTAGTGAGGGATTTGTAGTTTATACTGATGCTTCAAGAAAGGGCCTGGGATGTGTTATGATGCAGGAAGGGAGAGTGATTGCTTATGCTTCTAGACAACTAAAAGGTTATGAACTGAATTATCCAACTCATGATTTGGAATTGGCAGTAATTATTTTTGTCCTAAAGATTTGGAGACATTATTTGTATGGGCGGCAATTTAAAATCTTTACTGACCACAAGAGTTTAAAATATATTTTTACTCAGAAAGAGTTAAACATGAGGCAGCGAAGATGGATAGAACTTCTAAAGGATTATGATTGTGCCATCCGTTATCACCCAGGCAAAGCCGATGTTGTGGCTGATGCACTTAGTAGAAAATCTACAAATTTTATGGCTAGTCTAGTCGTGAAGCAATGGAAGTTATTAGAAGAAAATTTTGATTTGAATACTATGAGGAAAGAGCAAGACTCAATGATATTGATGGCCTCCATTTAAGTGCAATCTGATCTTACTCAACAAATTAAGGAAGGATAATTATGAGATCCACGTTTAATCTACTTGAGGAATGAAGTAGAAAAGGAATTGAAGCCAAAATTTCAAGTTTCAAAAGATAGCCTATTGAGATTTGGGGATAGAGTATGTATACCAAATGAACCAGTTATCAAAAACCAAATCTTAAAAGAAAGTCATACTTCAAAGTACACCATATATCTTGGAAGCACTAAGATGTATAGAGATCTCCAAAGTCATTATTGGTGGGAAGGCATGAAGAAGGAAATTGCAATGTATGTTCAAAATGTTTGACTTGTCAGCAAATCAAAGGAGAACACCAAAGACCTAGAGGGTTGTTGCAACCTTTAGACATTCCTGAATGGAAATGGGAATATGTTACCATGGATTTTGTTTCAGGACTACCCAGAACCTCTGGAAAGCATGATGCTATTTGGCTTATCATTGATAGGTTAATAAAATCTGTACATTTCCTACCGATTAATATGGCTTATTCGCTTGACAGACTTGCAGATTTATATGTCAATGAAATAGTAAGACTTCATGGTATTCCAAAGGAGATAATCTCTGATAGAGACTCCAGATTTCTCTCTAGATTCTGGAGAAGATTACAGGAATCTATGGGCACTAAAGTCAAGTTTAGCACGACATATCAACCTCAGACTGATGGTCAGTCAGAAAAAACAATTCAAACACTTGAGGATTTGCTTAAAGCCTATGTTTTGGATTGGAAAGGTGAATGAGATAAAGATATTGCACTTATTGAATTCACTTATAATAATAGTTATCATTCAAGTATTCAGATGGCTCCTTATGAAGCTTTATATGGGCGAAAGTGCATAACACCTATATGTTGGGAGGAAGTTAGTGACAGAAAGTTGTTAGCACCAGACAAAATACAAGAAACTACCGAGAAAATTCAAGTTATAAGGAAAAGATTGAAAACTGCTCAGAGTCGTCAAAAGAGTTATGCTGACAATAGAAGGCAAGATATTGAGTTTGAAATCGGAGATTTTGTGTTCTTAAAGGTCTCCCCTTCCAAAGGCATTGTAAGGTTTGGGAAGAAAGGAAAGTTAAGCCCAAGATTTATTGGACCTTTTGAGGTCCTTGAGAGGGTTGGTTCTATCGCTTATAGAATTACCTTACCACCATCGTTGTGCCATATCTATAATATATTTCATGTTTCAATGATTAGAAAGTATATACCTGATCCTTCTCATATCATTAAGTATGAGCCGATGGAGATCGATAAAGATTTATCTTATGTAGAAGAGCCCACTCAGATTGTTGATAAGAAGGAAAAGATCCTAAGGAATCGGATTATTCCTCTGGTCAAAGTAAATTGGAGACAACATTCTAGAGAGGAAACAACCTGGGAGCTAGATGAGGAAATGAAGAAAGTTTATCGTCATCTTTTCATCAATGGAGGTATGATAAATTTAGAGGACTAAATTTTTTCTTTTAGGGGGGGGAGAGTATAACATCCCTCATTTCTAAATTTTCATATAAGTTTTTAATTGTAATGTAAGTATCCATTTTAAATTTTATAGATGAGTCTAAATATAATTCTGGGGACCTGTTTGAAATATAGAAAAAAAATCTGAGGACCTATTTGTAAACCTTGAGGACCTAATCGTAAATATAATAATACAAGGACTAAACTGCAAAATACACAAAATTACAAATCCCACCGCTTAAGCCTCTCTGCCTTCGTTCTCAAGGAACCTGAGAAGGCAGCTGCGTGGAAGAAGAGAGGAAGGGAGAAAGAAAAAAAAAAAGGGGAAGAAGAAGAAGAGAAATTTGGGGGTTTTAGGTTTTTTGCTCAAATCTTCTCATTTGGGGTCAAAAATTCTCAAAGGCAAGTATTCTAACCCCATCCTATAGAAATATTAGTCTCTGTTCTCATATTAATTCTGAATAATCTGAACAATTTCTGCTTAGAACCTGATATTTCTCTTGTTAGACCCCGAAACTATGGATCTATAATTTTTTGGTAAACTGACCCCTATAGATTGTTTCAGCCATAATATTTAGCACCAAATGTGGATTTAGGCAAGACTTTATTAATATAAAATTAGACTCATATATCTTTCTTTTGACACTAATTTTGAAAATTTTGGACACCGAATACTTACCCAAACTCCTGTTTCAAATGAGCCTATGGATGCTGCAAAATAGGGATCGAAATTTCTGACCTTTTGATACTAAAATACCTATAAGTCCCTGATGGAAATTCTGATTTGTACCAAACTAGCTTCATCTGAAACTAGACTTCTAGATCTTTCTTTTGATATATAGATTGAAAATTTTAGAATTCAAATGCCTATCCTATTATCTTTTAAAGCTGACTCTATGATTTCTGCAAAACAATGATTTTTTATTTTTGACCTTTGGTTACTAAATCAATGGTAACTCCTTGTTGGAAACCTTGTTTCATACAAAACTTGTTTCATCAGAAAATAGATTGATATATCATTTGACAATAGCTTTTTTGAGGGTATTGGAACATAATCAATAATCTGAAGTATTTGTTCAATGTGCGTCTTGAACTCTGTCAAAAATCGAGCTTCGATCGATTTCTCATATTCTGTTTTCATTCATTTGGAAATAGATTTGCATTCAGTTTCCTTCACTCAATTAAGGTTTAAATTAATGCTTGAATTCTGGTTTGTGCTTGTCTATAAGTTATTTACATTCTTGAATCATATCGTGTAACGTTTATGCTATAACATATTGACTCATATAGGCACATGTATATTCCCTTGTTCCGTATTTGCTTTCGATATATGCCTAATCCAGTTTCATCCTTTTGTATATTGAATTCATCTAACCTTCTTATTTGAATTGAGCTAAATATGATTGCTTGGGATCTAACCAATTTGGGGCCTATATAAACTCCACCCTTTCATGCATGAAAGGGCACCGAAACTTAGCATTTATTCTGAGATTTTAAGAGCTTAAAAGTTTTGTAAAAGAATAAAAGTTCTTCTCCCTCTTTTCTTCCAAGTTTTGATCATTCAAGAGAGGAGTGAAAAATTTATAAGGCTTGTCTCCTAAGCCCATCAAAATAAGTGAAACTGTAAAAGGGTGGTTGGCCTTTGCCTATTGAATGAAGGCCTCTAGTGGACATCGATGACCTCGTCGGAGGAGGAAGCCAAAAGTGGATATAGGTCACATTTGACCGAACCACTCTAAAACTCTAGTTTGCATTTACTTATTGCTATTACCTTACTGCAAACCCCTTCAATAGCTTAATGCCTTCAATACTTTTCTATACGCTTTGAATCTAATCATATTTCCGGAATCGGTTTTCAACGTACGAAGGTTTTTTCGAAAATGACGTGATTTTATCTGCTGCACTAATTTACCCCCCCCCCCCCTGTTCAATGGGACGGATTACACCTATTGGAAGACTCGAATGAGGATCTTCCTTATTTCAATGGATTTTGAACTTTGAAATCTTATCGAAAATGGATTTTTGAAGTCTTCTCTTCCAATGATCGATTGGAATGAATTTGAAAAGAAGACTTTTTCTCCTAATGCAAAGGCTATGAATGTCTTATTTTGTGCGCTTGATAAAAATGAGTTCCATCATGTTTTAATTTGTGAAACCGCATTTGATATTTGCATATACTCGAAGTGACTCACGAAGGCACAAGTAGAGTGAAAGAGTCAAAAATCAATCTTTTGATACATTCTTATTTGAATTGAGCTAAATATGATTGCTTGGGATCTAACCAATTTGGGGCCTATATAAACTCCACCCTTTCATGCATGAAAGGGCACCGAAACTTAGCATTTATTCTGAGATTTTAAGAGCTTAAAAGTTTTGTAAAAGAATAAAAGTTCTTCTCCCTCTTTTCTTCCAAGTTTTGATCATTCAAGAGAGGAGTGAAAATTTATAAGGCTTGTCTCCTAAGCCCATCAAAATAAGTGAAACTGTAAAAGGGTGGTTGGCCTTTGCCTATTGAATGAAGGCCTCTAGTGGACATCGATGACCTCGTCGGAGGAGGAAGCCAAAAGTGGATATAGGTCACATTTGACCGAACCACTCTAAAACTCTAGTTTGCATTTACTTATTGCTATTACCTTACTGCAAACCCCTTCAATAGCTTAATGCCTTCAATACTTTTCTATACGCTTTGAATCTAATCATATTTCCGGAATCGGTTTTCAACGTACGAAGGTTTTTTCGAAATGACGTGATTTTATCTGCTGCACTAATTTACCCCCCCCCCCCCCCTCTTAGTGCTGACCTTTGACTCTCGATCCTAACAATTGGTATCAGAGAAGGGTTAACTCTCAATCAGATTAAAACCCAAGAGAGATGGCATACGCTGGAAATCAAGAGGGCCATTCTATTACACATCCACCCATGTTCAATGGGACGGATTACACCTATTGGAAGACTCGAATGAGGATCTTCCTTATTTCAATGGATTTTGAACTTTGAAATCTTATCGAAAATGGATTTTTGAAGTCTTCTCTTCCAATGATCGATTGGAATGAATTTGAAAAGAAGACTTTTTCTCCTAATGCAAAGGCTATGAATGTCTTATTTTGTGCGCTTGATAAAAATGAGTTCCATCATGTTTTAATTTGTGAAACCGCATTTGATATTTGCATATACTCGAAGTGACTCACGAAGGCACAAGTAGAGTGAAAGAGTCAAAAATCAATCTTTTGATACATTCTTTTGAACTTTTCCGAATGAAACCGAGTGAGACTATTGGCGACATATACACCCATTTCACGGATGTCGTCAATGGTCTAAAAGGACTTGGCAAAAGTTTTTCGGATTTTAAGCTCATAAATAAGATTCTAAGATCTCTTCCTAAGAGTTGGGACCCTAAAGTCACTACTATTTAAGAGGTTAAAGATTTAAACAACTTCCCTCTTGAAGAATTAATCGGGTCATTAATGACCTACGAAATAACTTGCAAAGCTCATGAAGAGCAAGAAGACATCCTTCCAAAGAATAGGAAGGATATGGCACTTAGAACTTTCGAAGACCACTTGAGAGAAAACTCAAGTGATGAAGACTATGACGATGACTTAGCACTTCTAACAAGAAAATTCCAAAAATTCATTAAAAGAAATAAGTTTAAAAATGACACTAAAAATAAATTTGAACCCAAAAAGGATCAAGTTATTTGCTACGAATGCAAGAAGCCGGGACACTACAAAAGTGATTGTGCCTAAGCCAAGAAGAGAACACCAAAGAAGAAGGCGCTCAAAGCAATGTGGGATAACTCAAGCGCGTTTGAAGAAGAGGAGTCCAACACCGAGCAAGTTGCTCATTGCGCCCTAATGGCCATCGGAGATGAGGTAATGAATTTAATTGATACAGATTTATCATTTGATGAATTACTAAATGCCTTCCATGACTTATTTGATAAATGCAAAACTATTAGTAGAAAATACAAATTGCTAAAAAAGGAGCATGATAGTCTTACTTGTAATTTTGATATATTAAAAATTGAATATCATGATAGTTTAGCTCCATGTAAAAAATGCTATGATCTAGAAACTCTCCAAAAGGAGAACTTGCTACTTAAGGACACCTTGAAGAAATTCGAAGTTGGTAGCAAGTCTTTGAATATGATCCTTACAAATAAGGGTCATGTTCCTAAAAGAAGTGGAATCGGATTTGTGAGAAATCCTCACCAAAATCCAACCACCTTCATTAAAGGCCCTATCTTACATGTTCGGCACCAAAGCAAATGCAACTTTTGTTGCAAACATGGACATATAACTTATCATTGTCTATTCAAGAAAGTTAGTCCGAACAAACTGATTTGGGTTCCTAAAGGAACCATGATAAATTCTATGCAACATGATAAATAATTTAGATCAGTGTTTGAGGCACCCAAAAGTAAATGGATACCTAAAAATGAGGTGTGGAAGCTCGTTCCTAAGCCAAATGACCATTTAGTTATTGGTACTAAATGGGTCTTTAGAAACAAGCAAGATGAATATGGTATCGTGGTTAGAAACAAGGCTAGATTAGTAGCAAAAGGTTTCAACCAAGAAGAAAGTATCGATTACAAAGAAACCTTCGCTCCTGTGGCTAGATTAGAAGCCATAAGGATGCTCCTTGCCTATGCTAGTAATAATAATTTTAAGTTATTTTAAATAGATGTTAAAAGTGCTTTTCTTAATGGCTTTATTTCCGAAGAAGTTTATGTTGAACAACCTCCCAGATTTGAAAATAATAGCCTCCCTAATCATGTGTTTAAATTAACTAAAGTTCTCTATAGTTTAAAACAAGCCCCAAGGGCTTGGTATGAGAGACTTAGTTCTTTTCTTATTAAAAATATTCACAAAAGGCAAGGTCGATACTACATTGTTTATCAAGAATTTTAAAAATAATTTTCTAATTGTTCATATTTATGTTGATGATATTATTTTTGGTTCTACAAATGAATCCCTTTGTGAATCTTTTGCTAAAACCATGATTCTTGAATTTGAAATGAGTTTGATGGGAGAATTAACTTTTTTCTTAGGCTTACAAATTAAGCAACTATGAAATGGCATCTTTATTAGTCAAACTAAATATGCTTTAGATTTGCTAAAAATATTTAATATGGAAAGCTCAAAAGCTATTAACACTCCTATGAGCACCTCCACTAAGTTAGAAGTTGATGAAAGTGGAGAAAGCTTTGATCAAAAAACTTATAGGGGTATCATAGGAAGTTTACTTTACCTCACTGCAACTAGACCAGATATCATGTTCAGTGTAGGACTTTATGCTAGGTTTCAATCGAACCCTAAGATATCTCATCTCAAAGCGGTTAAAAGAATACTTAGATATCTTAAAGGTACCACAAATCTAGGATTATGATATCCAAAAATCAAGAAGTTTGAGTTAATTGCTTATACTGATGCAAATTTTGCTAGGTGTAGACTAGATAGAAAAGGCACATCAGGAACATGTCAATTTTTGGGACATGCTCTTATTTTCTGGTCATCTAAGAAACAAAACTCGGTTGCACTATCAACAACTGAAGCTGAGTATATTGCAGCTAGTGCATATTGTGCACAAGTTGTATGGATGAAAAACACCTTAGAAGATTATAAAGTTTATCTTAAAAATATTCCCATTAAATGTGATAACACAAGTGCTATATGTTTAACAAAGAATCTCATTCAACACTCAAGAACAAAACATATTGATATTAGACATCACTTTATACGAGATCATGTCACTAATCATGATGTAGTTATAGAGTTCATTGATACTAAACATCAACTAGCCGATATTTTTACAAAGCCTTTAAATGAAAAACAATTTGATTTCATTAGAAGAGAATTAGGTATGTTAATGTGTCCGAATGCATGAACTTATTAAAATTATTTTTCGGATGTTCTTGATTCAATGATCAAATCACTTAATTGCTATGATGATTTTACATGATTACATGCCTTAATAACATGTTGGAAATTATGTGTTTTGGATACAAAATTTCCATAATAATAAGCATGTCTTATCTTCATGATTGTGTTTAAAAACTTTGTCCGAATGTTTGAAATTATTGTAATGAAAAAATTAAATGTTTTGAAACCTTGATGTCATGCCCAAAGTAGTGATGCATAATGATAATGCTTAATAAATTTATATTTCAAAATTATGCATGATGATTTTTGTGATTACCGATCTTTGCCGTAACGAAAGTTCATTTTCAATTTTTTAAACAATTGATGCATATTTTTATTTGACATAAAAGAAAAAGGACATGCTTGAATGAAATAAATTATATGAATTGAAACAACTAAAAAGAGGAAAGGTTTCTCCTTGAAAAAACTTATTTTCCTACTTTATCGAGTTTTCCAAAAAGGAGATCAATGAATCTATTTGTATCACTTTTATGAATCTCTTGAAAATGATTTTGATTCGATGATTTAAATTTGAATTAGCTTTATCTTGGTTTTTCAAGATTTATAACATGAAATCTTTTATGAATCAAGATCTCTTATTTGATCTCGTATGTTTCTCTTTGACATTTACTAAAGAGAAAAATAATTCAATTCATGATCTTGATTTCTCGATATTTGATAGTTGAAATCTTTCTATGAATTAAGATCATTATCTCCTTGTTTCTTTTTGCTATCTACTATCTAAATGAATCATGGTTTTTCGGAATTATGATTTTATGATTCATAATGAATTAAGAGATTTTATATGCATGAATTGAGATCTTGTTCTCCTACAAGATTAAATAAACTTTATCTATATCATGATCTCCCAAGAATTCCTTTTGGTATTTTATTTAAGAGGAGATTTACTATATGGATCATGTCTTTTGGTATTTAAGTAGTCTTATCTTTCATGACATGATTTCTATGTATTTATGGCTTGCATGGCCTGAAATGATTTGATATGATGCATGCAACACTATGATTTTTCCCTTAGATAAAAATGCATGTAACACTATGATTTTTTGAAATAATGTGAAAATCAATAATTATCGTTTTCTGAAATAATACTCTACAATGATGATTTGGAATCATGCATGTAATGATGATTTTAAATTTTATATACATGATGAATAGTTTGAAAATAAATGTTTGTATCATGTTTGATGATTTTACATTGTGTGCATGATGAGTTTTTGATGATTGAAATATTGATGTAATTATGAATGGTGATTTGATATTATACATGCAATACTTTAACTTATGATAATGATGCATGCAATGATGAAATATTCATGATAAAATAATTATTTTGACATTCATGAGTTGAATTTTCATCTATGCTATTTACCTTTGTCATGATTTAAAAATTGACGTAAAGGGTCTTCCCTTCTTTTTGACAATGACAAAGGGGGAGCAAAACTTGCTAGAAAGCAAATTAGTTAGCTTGCACAAGTCAAGAAAATACAAAAACTTGCTTACCTTCTTGCACATCTAAAGAGAAGATGCAAACGTAACACTTGCCAAATTGTTTGCTTGCTTCATGTAAAACATTGTCTCTTGCTAAGTTGTTATCTTGAATTTTGCTAGCTTGCACAATTTAAGAATGAAGCAAAATTTTGCTACGTGCACTTTGCAAAGAAAGCAAAAATGACACTTCTCAAAAGAGAAGAAAGAGCTTGCTATCTTGAACATCACCTACACTTGCTAGCTTGCAATCTCAAGAGAAGCAACATTGCTATCTTGTCTATTGCAAAGAAAAGAAAATATGCCAACTTGCACATCTTTAAAATTGCTAGCTTGTATGAAGTAGAACATGCTATCTTACTATCTTGCATATCTATGATGATAGAAAACTTACATGATGATAAAAATGGATATTATGTCTTTCATGCAATGTCTAGAACTTATCTTAAACACATGAGAGTTGGAACTTCTCCTTTTTGTTGATGACAAAGGGGGAGAAGTATGTTGATGCCATGCATGATTTGATCATGACATGTTGCTTGGATTTTTGAATCCAAGAGTTTCTATCAATATGGCATATTGATAGGGGGAGTTTGTTTAAACTCCGGGAGTTAAGGTTAACTCCGTCGTCGATTGGTTGTCATCATCAAAAAGGGGGAGATTGTTGAATCTCAGATTTTGATGATGAAACCAATTAATAATATTTATGTTTTAATCTGTGTTTTGAGTGACGCAGGATGCTTCGATCAGGGTGAGACAATTAAAGCAGGAAAAATCATGTTGTGCCGGAGGAACATGTCAGAAGATTGGACGTCAGACCGGTGGATCGGTCGACGTATCGACAAAAGGCTTCGGGCCATGGATTCGGGCATCGGTCCAAGAAGAGCAGACATTGCGCCAAGAATATCGATGTTGCAGAGTCAATTGGCCGATTGGGCAATAGGCCGTAAGAGGGAACAATGTGCCGAAGAATCGAACGAAGCGTCGAGAGACCAATGACATGCCGGACAACTTGATTAATGCTTAGTATTAATTTTCTAGATCGAAGTTTGTTTTACATATGCAGGATTAACTACGATAGCAAGGCATGAAACAAAATAAAGTCCCGAAGTCAAGGACGCGATTACATTAGGAGTTCGAGAGTTCGTCGGAAGTTCGGACGTTCGTCGAAAGTTCTGTGGGAACTAGCCGAGAAGTCATAGAGCTTGCTAGAGAAGCTCGACGGAACTCGCTAAGAAGATCATCGTGAAGTCTAGGAGCTTGCCAGGAGTCTGTCGGAACATTACCGAGAGTTCGTCGGAGGTTCGATGGAAAATCGTCGGAAGCTCGCCGGAAGAATTGACATAAGGATTTGTTTAGCTTAGAATATGTCTTAGGAATCGTAGTTAGCACGTAATTGGGATTGGATTTGGGCCAACCCAATTAGGGGCCAGCTAAGCCCATAAGAACTATGTTGGGCCCAATAAGAGGCCCAAACAATGCCCAAAGAAGTCTCACCGTCGTGGTACAGTCTTCAAGACTATGTTAGGCGGTGGTATCACCCAGCACTGGCCCCCAAGCGATGGTATCGCCCAGAACAGTGTCAGTCAAACTGACACTGGGCAATGGTACTGCCCATATGGGAAAGATTTAGGCTCTAAGTTTGAATCAACTTGAAGCTTATAAATACCCCTCCCATCCCTGGTTAAAACACATAAGCACAGAGCATTCAAATGTGAGAAAACTATATTGTAATCTTTTTAGAATCCTCCTCCTTGAGTCTAAGTGTTAGAATAGCTTAAGAGGAGAGTAAGTGCTTGTAAGGGTTATCTCCTAAACCCAGTAAAAGGAGAAGAGGGGTGTAAGAAAGAGTTGGTCTTTGCCTATTGAAGGAAGACCTCTAGTGGATGTCGGTGTCCTTGACGGAAAAGGAATCAGAGGAGTGGATGTAGGTCATGATTGACCGAACCATTCTAAATTGCCATCTTATTTGGTTTACATTTATTCTTGCTTTTATCTTTACTGCAAACCTCTTCAATAGCTTACTGTCTTCTATTCATTTATGAACGTGTTTCAAAGTTAAGTTTCTGAAATTGGTTTTACGTCGGAAACAGTTTTTATCGTACGAAAGTTTTTTAAACTGACGTTATTTTACCACTAC
The DNA here is from genome assembly GCA_004837865.1 of Musa balbisiana. Classification (NCBI taxonomy): domain Eukaryota; kingdom Viridiplantae; phylum Streptophyta; class Magnoliopsida; order Zingiberales; family Musaceae; genus Musa; species Musa balbisiana. Next base: position 26,895,159 of record CM017196.1, on the reverse strand, counting down.
ACTAATTCACCCCCCCTCTTAGTGCTGACCCTAATTCTAACAGAAGGAACTAAATCTCTCATACCAAGCCCTAGGGGCTTGTTTTAATCCATAGAGAGCTTTAATCAACTTAAACACTTGGTTTGGAAAATTATCATTCTCAAATCCGAGAGATTGTTCAACATAATCTTCTTTAGAAATAAAGTCATTAAGAAAAGTACTTTTGACATCCATTTGAAATAATTTAAAATTATTACTACTAACATAGGTAAGGAGCATCCTTATGGCTTCTAATCTTACCACAGGAGCAAAGGTTTCTTCATAATCGGTACTTTCTTCTTAGTTGAAACCCTTGGCCACTAGTCTAGCTTTGTTTCTAACCATGATACCAAATTCATCTTGCTTGTTTCTAAAGACCCATTTAGTACCAATAACTAAATGGTCACTAGGTCTCAGAACAAGCTCCCACACCTCGTTTCTCTCAAATTGGTTCATTTCTTTTTGCATTGCGATAACTCATAAATTATCTTTCAAGGCTTCATCAATGCATTTTGGTTCAATTTGAGAATGAAAAACGATGTTGGCACAAAAATTCTTAAGACAAGAACGAGTTTGAACCCCTTTTGAAGTGTCTCATATGATTAGCTCCTTAAGATGAGCATCTACATACTTTCATTCTTTGGGTAAGGATGTTTTGGAAAATGTATCTAAGTTGCTAGTTGGAGGAGAGGGTTCATTTAAATTCAAAGCATCAAAATTAAGATCATCATCAAACTCATTTTTCTTAAATTCGAAGACTTCATTAAAGACAACATGAATAGACTCTTCTATTATCAAGGTTCTTTTATTAAAGACATGAAATACTTTTGAAATAGAAGAATAACTAAGAAAAATGTCTTCATCGGATTTTACATTAAACTTTCCTAGGCATCTTTTTCATTCAAGATAAAACATTTACAACCGAAAACTTTAAAGTATGAAACATTAGGGTTTCTGTCATTCCACAATTCATAAGGAGTTTTGGAAAGTAATGGTCTTACTAGAATCCTATTCATGATAGAGGATATCGTATTAATGTCTTTGGCTAAAAAAATTTTGGGTAGGCTATGTTTGTTTAACATGATTCATATCATTTCTTGTAAATTTCTATTTTTTTTCTTTCAACTACTCCATTTTATTGAGGATTTCTTGGAGTAGAGAAATTGTGGTTGTATCTATTAGATTCACAAAAATTTAGAAATCATAATTTTGAAATTGGCCACCGTGATCACTCCAAATTGATGAAATCATAAAGCCTTTTTCATTTTGAACAAGTTTACAAAACTTAGAAAATTACCTAAAGCAATCACTTTTGTATATAAAAAAATATGTCCAAGTGTATCTACTATAATAATCCACAATTACAAAGGCATATTTGCTACCTTCTAGGCTTGATGTATCAATTAGTCTAAACAAATCCATATTGATAAATTGCAATGGTCTAGAGGTGCTTATTTGATTCTTTGGTTTAAAACTACTTTTTATTTGTTTTCCTAGTTGACATGCATCATACACATTATTTTTAACAAACCTAATGTTAGAAATACCTCTTACAAGTTTTTTGGATGAGATTTGAGAGATTAGTTTCATGCTAGCATGACCTAATCTCCTATGCCAAAGCTAAGCATCGTTATTCAAAATCGAAAAACATATTTCATTACAAAGAATATCAATGTCAATAGTGTATATATTATTTTGTTTTAGGGTAATCATATAGGTATTTTTGTGTGGTTATTCAATAATGTAAGTATTGGATTCAAATCTAATCACGTATCCTTTATCACATAATTGACTAATGCTCAAAAGATTATGCTTTAAGCTATTAACTAACAATACATCTTTAATCAAAAAGTTGAATTTGTTACCTATGGTTCCTTTGCCAATGATTTTACCCTTGTTATTGTCTCCGAAGGTGACATACCTCTTCGTTTAGGCTAGTAAGCTTAGAAAAATGAGATGGATCTCCAGTCATGTGCTTTGAGCATCCACTATCAAAGTACCATCTCTTGCTCCTAGCTTGTGATGGTAAACGTTTCTTAAAAAAAAGATGATTTTTAGGTACCCATTTAACCTTAGGTGCCTAAAAAATCGATCGACTTAACTTATCATTTTGCATGAAATTCTTTATGGTTCCTTTAGAAACCCAAATCAACTTGTGTGGACTATATCTCTTAAACAGACATTTAGCAACATGTCCAAATTTGTAACAAAAGTTACATTTGTTTCGGGGTGAAGTTGGGCCTTTAACAAAGATAGTTGGGTTTTTATGAGTGTTACTCACAAAGCCAATTTCAACTCTTCTATAAACATGATTCTTAAGGATCATGTTTAAGGATTTGCTACCTATTTCAAATTTTTCTAAGGTTTCATATAGTTGCAAATTCTCCTTTTTAAGTGTTTTTAATTCATCACATTTTGTGCAATGAGCTAAACTATCATCATGCTCAATTTTTAATCTATCAAAATCATTAACAAGAGAAGCATGCTCCTTTTTTAATAGTTTATACTTTTTACTAACTAATTTATATTCATCAAATAAATTATAAAAAGTACTTAATAATTCATCAAAAGATAAATGAGCTTTAATCAAGTTATTTACCTCGTTGCTATATGCCACCAATACGTAGTTAGCAACTTGCTCTTTGTTGGTTGACTCTTCTTCTTCATATGTACTTGAGTCAACCCAAGTTGCTTTAAGCACTTTTTTCTTTTTTTGTTGCTTTTTCTTTACCTGGGGACATTCACTTTTGAAGTGCCCCGGCTTCTTGCATTCGTAGCAAATGATTTGGTCCTTTTGAGTTTATTTTTGCTTTTAATTTTATTTCTTCTTATGAATTTTTTAAAATTTCTTGTTAGAAGTACTAAGTCATCGTCATCATCATCATCGTCACTTGAGTTTTCTTTCAAGTGATATTCCTGAGTTCTAAATGTCAAATCCTTCTTGTTCTTTGGAAGGTTGTTCTCATGTTCTTCATGTGCATTTCATGACATTTCGTATATCATCAAAGATCCGATAAGTTCTTTGAGTGAAAAGTTGTTCAAATCCTTTGCTTCTTAAATAGTAGTTACTTTAGGATCCCAACTCTTTGGAAGAGATCTTAGTATCTTATTAACAAGTTCAACATTAGAAAAACTTTTACCAAAGGCTTTTAGGCCATTGATGATATTCGTAAACCAGGTGTACATGTCTCTAATGGTCTCACTTGGTTTCATGTGGAATAATCATAACTATGAGTCAAAAGATTGATTTTTGACTCCTTAATCCTACTTTTGTCTTCGTGATTTCAAGTGTATGCCAAATGTTATAAGTTTTTTCGTAAATAGAAACTCGATTGAATTCATTTTTATCCAAAGCACAAAATAAAGCATTCATAGCTTTGGCGTTCAAAGAGAAAGTATTCTTCTCCAAGTTATTCCATTCGCTCATTAGAAGAGAAGACTTTTAAAATCTATTTTCAATGATATTACATAACTCAAAATCCATAGAAATTAAGAAAATCTTTATCCTAGTTTTTCAATATATGTAATCCATGCCATTGTTAGTGAGTACTCGAGCTATGATACCAATTATTAGGATCAAGAGCAGCACTAAGAGGGGGGGGTGAATTAGTGCAGTGGAAAAAATCATCGGTTTTGTAAAATATTCATTCATTGAAAATCAATCTCAGAAAGTGCTTAACTTTAGAGTAAATGAACTAGCAATTAACTTAGAAAGTAATAACAGTAATGAAAAACAGAATGGAAATGAGCATACTGAAATTTATAGTGGTTTGGTCGTTGTGACCTACATCCACTTCTGATTCCTCTTCCGTCGAGGTCATCGGCGTCCACTAATAATCTTCCTTCAATAGGCGAAGACCAACCACCTCTTTACATTGGTTTCTCCTTTTCACGGGTTTAGGAGATAACCCTTACAAGCCTCTCACCTCTCTTGAATGATCACAACACTAGAAAGGGAGGAGGACTCTTTATACTTTTATAATACTTTTAACACCCCAAGACTTCAAGATATTGTTCACACTTTCGTGCCCTTTCATGCAAAAAAGGATCGGGTATTTATAGGTCCTAATTTTTTCAGAATTTGAGCCAAAAAGTGTCACATCCCCATATTTCTGGGTACTAGTAGTAACACCACCATTATTGGGTAGTACTATCACCTACAGACTGATATTGGGTGGTACCACTACTCAGTTTGGGTGGTACGATCGCTTGATAGAGCTTAGATACCGAGCTCTAATGGTACCACCACTTGACAGGGCGGTACCACCGCTTGACAACATTAACTGCCGATGGTACCACTGTCTAGAGCACTTGGGAGACTAAGTCCCAAGCAGTGCCACCACTGGTCCTAGTAGAGCCACCATCGGCTGTGACTTCAAGTACTAAATGGACTGTTCAACCGGCTCAATTCAGTCCTGTTAAAGGCCTAGTTGGCCCCTAATTGAGTTAGTGCTCCCAATCCTCACTCAACTTATGGTCTAACTATGATAATTAAGACATTTAAACAAGCAATCTTTGTTTGGTATATCAATTGTTCTCTCAACGAACTTTCGACAAACTTCTTGGTGAACTCTCGATAAACTTCTGGGTGAACTCTTGACGAACTCTCAGCAAACTCCCGATGAACAGTCAGCAAGCTCTCGACGAACTTTCGACGAGCTTCCAGCAAACTTCTGACACATCGTCCAAATCTTCGACATATCGTTCAATCTTTCACTCTGGCCCAACATCTGTTTTATGCCTTACCACTATTGTAGTCAATCCTACACACTTATCTCAACATATAGATTATATCAAATAATTTATAAATTGATTTCTTTATCAAAATCCAAAATTAAACACTCTTGATAGTCTAAGTTATAGAATTGTGTTGCTCTATCAATCACAGAAGTAGAATATATAACAATTACTGAAGCCTGTAAGGAAGCTTTGTGGATAAAAAAGTTTCTACGAGAATTGGGCTTGAAATAGGAAGGATATAGTTTTTATTATGACAGTCAAAGTATTATTCATCTTTCCAAAAATTCAACATATCATTCTAGACCTAAGCATATTAATGTTAGATATCACTAGATTCGTAATGTACTTGAAATTAAAGAATTATACTTAGAAAAGATACATACCATTGAGAATGGATTAGATATATTGACTAAGTCTTTACTTAAGGAGAAGCTTGAAGTATATAGGCGAAGAGTTGGCTTAGTACAACCCATCATATGAGTTGGAGAGGGAGAATTATTTGGTCCGAAATTAAACACTCTTGATAGTCTAAGTTATAGAATTGTGTTGCTCTATCAATCACAGAAGTAGAATATATAACAATTACTGAAGCCTGTAAGGAAGTTGAGTCAAAGTATTATTCATCTTCCAAAAATTCAACATATCATTCTAGACCTAAGCATATTAATGTTAGATATCACTAGATTCGTAATGTACTTGAAATGAAAGAATTGTACTTAGAAAAGATACATACCATTGAGAATGGATTAGATATAATTGACTAAGTCTTTACTTAAGGAGAAGCTTGAAGTATATAGGCGAAGAGTTGGCTTAGTACAACCCATCATATGAGTTGGAGAGGGAGAATTATTGGTCCGAAATTAAACACTCTTGATAGTCTAAGTTATAGAAGTTGTGTTGCTCTATCAATCACAGAAGCAGAATATATAACAATTACTGAAGCCTGTAAGGAAGCTTGTGGATAAAAAAGTTTCTACGAGAATTGGGCTTGAAATAGGAAGGATATAGTTTTTATTATGACAGTCAAAGTATATTCATCTTTCCAAAAATTCAACATATCATTCTAGACCTAAGCATATTAATGTTAGATATCACTAGATTTGTGATGTACTTGAAATTAAAGAATTATACTTAGAAAAGATACATACCATTGAGAATGGATTAGATATATTGACTAAGTCTTTACTTAAGGAGAAGCTTGAAGTATATAGGCGAAGAGTTGGCTTAGTATAACCTATCATATGAGTTGGAGGGGGAGAATTATTTGGTCCAACCTATATGTGGGCTTGGACTAGATGATTTAGACATTAAACCCAAATCTAATTTATTAAAAAAGTAAAAAAAAGAAAAAGGGAAATGATGGAGATGAGCATAGTGAGGGTAATGAGAGGCATGCGTCCAAAATAAACATACAGAGAAAAGGAAAAAAAATATTAAGATTCTAGGACTTTTACTAAATGATCGAGCGGTTAAACTTTATTAGTTTTGGCTTAAATTTTATGTGAAAATATTTGCAATAAGCTCTACAATCTTAATGGTACGGATCTACAATTTATCCTCTCTAAGGTTCTTTCCTACGATACTCACTTTATGAGACCTAAAAAAAAATTTTCATGAAATTCATTTTTGGTGATGATGATATGTTAATGTTGAGTCAAGACCTATGTTCTTAATATTATTATGATCCTATGATTATTCTGGAGAAAATTTAATGTAAACTTATTATCATTATTAGTGATAGTGGAAGTTTGAAGTAGACTTGGGTCTCATATGGGTTTTTCACGTAAAAATTTCAGTCTCACTTTGCGATTGATTTATTATTCTACTATTTATGCTGCTATAGTTAATATTTACTTTTGTTAACAAATTGGTATTTTAATAATAAATCCATTTTGATACATAATGAGAAAAAAATTATTCCGCTATAATATTTTTTTCAATAATGACTAACCATAAGCTCTATAAGGTTGGCACGCAAGCTCAACATGACCGACATGATGAAACCACTTGGGCAACATGCTAACTCGATGATGCTAACATGCTAACTCCACATTGCTGGCATGGTGGAGCCACTTGGCATTTGGTTGACTCGTCAATGCCACCTTAGCATTGCACGAATGCCCCATGGAGTGGAACCAGCTAGCTGTGCTATTGGTGCCACAGAGGAAAGCTGCACAATCTCATATTTGATGCAAGCTAGTGATGATTACAACTAGATTCAATGCCCCGTAATCACACAACTTGTGCACTAGACAGACATAATGATTCCAAACATCTACTATAAAAGAAGATTCACGGATATGTGTCAAGACATTGAGTACAACTTAGACATCAAAAATACATTATCGGGAGTGTCCCGACACAGTTTTATAAGATTCAGATGAATTGCTGGAAGAAGTTCATCTTGAAGTTGGCACGGATAAGGAACCAAGTTAGAATCCGATATGGCTTTCCATTTGGACAACCACAATCTGCACTAACAATCTGCACCAAAATAGAAGGATCAAACGGTTTTTGCACCTAAATAAACCTATAAATACATACCTGAATTATTAAATATTGGTTCATTAAGGAATAACATGGGCAAGCTTCAAATCTAGCTAGAACATTGTAGCTTTCAGGTTGGCTATACATGATAACAACAAAATATTAGTTTACAATTTTACATTTAAATTAAATCACCTATTTTCTTCATCATGAATCTACCCCAGTGACTCATGCAGAGAACAATTCCGGATTTTGTATTTAATACCCAACCAAGAATCAATTCAACCACACAAAATTAATTGGCTCCTATATATACCTTACATACTCTTCATTCATCAAGCTAAAGATCTTTTGATCTTATCTCTGATTATCTCATCGATCACCTTGGTCCAGAGAGCTCCATGGCTTCAACCAACAATGAGTCATCGGTGACGGTGATGTCTGAGTAGCGATCTGAGTGGAAGTCGGGCACCTTAAGCTTCAGAGCCTCTGTTCTCTGAGATGCTTCCCATCTCTCTGCAAGACCATCACCTTCAAGCATGTGGACCACCTCTGACATTTTCGGTCTGTGGCCTGGGAGATACTGAGTGCACAAGAGCGCAACTTGAACCACCTCCTCGAGCTCTATCCGGTCATAGCTCTTCATGTCCTTGTCTACAAGCATGTCAAGCTTCTTTTCCTGGTGCATTTTCTTGATCTGGTTGAAAAATTAACAAAAAAGAATCCTGGTTAGTCATGGATCAAATAACAAGAGTCATGCACATCGATTTTGATGCTTTCAGGATGCAGTTATGAAAAAAAGCAAGTCATTTGATCTGTGTTGTGTGTACCCAGTCAAGCATGGCACCCTTCTGGTTTGCTGCTTTGCCAAATTCCAGTGCTCTCAAACCAGTAATCAGTTCGAGAAGAAGAATTCCAAATCCAAAAACGTCAGTTTTCTCTGAGGATTGCCCCGTTGAAAGATACTCTGGAGCTATATGTCCTACGGTTCCCCGCACAGCAGTAGTCACATGTGTGTCTCTGTGATCTAGAAGTTTTGCAAGTCCAAAGTCTCCTACAACTGCTTCACAGTAGTCGTCAAGCAATATGTTTGCAGCCTTTACATCTCTGTGAATGATCTTTGGGTCACACTGTTCATGTAGGTACATCAAACCCCTTGCAGCTCCCAAAGCTATTCTTTTCCTGGTACTCCAATCTAATGCTGGTTTTGCTGCAAAAAATGAGGAAAAGCAAAAAAGACTCGGTGTTCTGTCATGTATCAATGCTAAAATCTACATATGACTAGAAAAGATCGATGATCAATGATGAAATTATCAAACTCAGCAGAGCTTTTCTGAAAGTTAATGCATAAACCAAAATATTACATTCTACAGTTTGTTGTTTGTTTACCAAACAGCATCCAGCAGCATCAAGATAATTGCATCAAGCCATATTTTACATCAGGTATCTATTTCCTGACAATCACTGCTCTAGATCACAAATGTCCACCACGCTCAACTACCACGATAAATTTAATATGACGTAATTTAAGTTTGATTAGTTGTCTCCATTCTTGTTAATCCAAACTTAGGCTTATAATTCCTAACATTTAAATCCACCTGGTCAATTTAGTTGTCCACATGCTACAAAAGAATTTCATGATGTTATGAATTCATAAAGCAATTTATTATCCTGTAGAGGTTGAATTTATGTATTGCAGACACATCACTATGATATGATGCATGAAGCTCTCATGTCCAAAAAGATAGCCAAAATTTTCACCTTTGAGTCGGGAGGCAACACTTCCATTTGACATATATGGGTAAACAAGAAGCCTTTCGGTAGCAGTAATGCAGAATCCACACAGCCTAAGAAGGTGTCTGTGCACAGCTAAGCTTATCATTTCAACTTCAGTTTTGAATTGAATCTCTCCACCTGCTGCATTTCCATCCTTGAGTCTTTTAACTGCTACTAAGGTTCCATCTTGTAGCTGCCCTTTGTAGACATTTCCAAAGCCACCTTTTCCAAGCAAGTTTTTGCTACTGAAGTTATTTGTTGCAACCTGAAGCTCCCTGAACTGGAATCTTTTCAGGTTACCGAGGCAGACCTCTTCTTTGTGTTGGTCTGAAAACGGATTTGGTGGTTTGAAATTTCCCAATAAAACAGGTATCATTTTGGAAGCCAGTGAAGAGATGCAGTTCTTTAATTTCACTGCATAATATCTAGTATTTTACCTTTGACATCAAAGAATATCTGTTGATTATGCCTTTGACTGCACCAAATATATAGCCCAAATGCGAGACTAATGAGACAGATGCTCCCGATGCTGGATGCAAGGGCAAGTATTAGTTTATGTCTTTTGGGCCTTTGTGGAGTTGGATCACCTAAAGAAATCAAGAATAATGATCAGGATTCAAGAAAGAAGGCTTCCTTCAGAAAAAATCAAATGATAATGAACTCGAAGGCCTCTTATGTTAAATAATCTGCTTGCAGATGGCAATTGGTTCTCAGCAACTCATCATTTTATAGCAAAAACTCCCAAGATGATCTTTCCATGCAACAAGATGCAAAACAGACTTGGCTGCTGGTCCTTAATCAGGAAAAACTTGCTTAGTGCTCCACTAATAGGGAGAGATCAAATTGAACCCAAAATATGGCAATGAGAAAATTAATCTTTATTTCTTTGTTTTGTTTTTTCGTTGAGATAATCAAATTGGTATGTGCTTAGTTTGAAAAAGAATTATATATTACTAAAATGTAAAAGCAGAACAATTGTAAAAGCTAAAAAAGATGGATTACAGAATTATAATGCCTTAAAAGACAATTTTTTTTTCATTTCATCAACACAGCAATGCAATAGCTGCAAATAACTATTGAAGGAATTTTTCTGAGCAAAGGATGCTCTGGACCAAGAAGATAATTTGTAAGGGGGAAAGGTTAATTGTTATTCTTCTGGTCTCATTCAAGTTGTGATTGGTTTTCCTAGAAAGTTCCTCTAACAATCTAGATAGCTCCTGAGGAGACTCATAGTAAGGATCAGGCTGGTGAATGACCAAGAATGCCGGTGTTCAGGGGGAACTAGTAAGGCAGTGATCTTGATCAACTTAAGAGAAGAATGTGGTGAATTGGCTGCTAGTTCAGTTTTTTATGTTGATTTTAGCCAGGTCAATACTTGGAGCTAGAGCTTCTTTAAAACAATGTGCTTTAGGAAACTAATGAGGCAAACCCCTTCAAACATGAAAGCATAAAATGAAATGTTGCAGAAATTCATATGCACTACTGTTCATGCTCAAAATCATATGGCAATTTGTTCGTTGAGAAAAACTCTAGAAGTAGAATGAAACTAGAAACATTTAGCTCGAAAATTCTATCTCACCCTGAGAAACAGTTATGTTGAAGGACATTGGCAATGGCATCGTTCCATAGCACTCTTTCTCCATACCAGTCGGACAGATCAAAGGATTTCCGACAATGCTGCATGAAAAGTAAAAGACTATTTTAGTCTTACATCAGTCACTGCAGATACGGATCAATCTCGAGCCTAAAAGCTAAAAAGATGGATTACAGAATTATAATGCCTTAAAAGACAATTTTTTTTTTCATTCATCAACACAGCAATGCAATAGCTGCAAATAACTATTGAAGGAATTTTTCTGAGCAAAGGATGCTCTGGACCAAGAAGATAATTTGTAAGGGGGAAAGGTTAATTGTATTCTTCTGGTCTCATTCAAGTTGTGATTGGTTTTCCTAGAAAGTTCCTCTAACAATCTAGATAGCTCCTGAGGAGACTCATAGTAAGGATCAGGCTGGTGAATGACCAAGAATGCCGGTGTTCAGGGGGAACTAGTAAGGCAGTGATCTTGATCAACTTAAGAGAAGAATGTGGTGAATTGGCTGCTAGTTCAGTTTTTATGTTGATTTTAGCCAGGTCAATACTTGGAGCTAGAGCTTCTTTAAACAATGTGCTTTAGGAAACTAATGAGGCAAACCCCTTCAAACATGAAAGCATAAAATGAAATGTTGCAGAAATTCATATGCACTACTGTTCATGCTCAAAATCATATGGCAATTTGTTCGTTGAGAAAAACTCTAGAAGTAGAATGAAACTAGAAAACATTTAGCTCGAAAATTCTATCTCACCCTGAGAAACAGTTATGTTGAAGGACATTGGCAATGGCATCGTTCCATAGCACTCTTTCTCCATACCAGTCGGACAGATCAAAGGATTTCCGACAATGCTGCATGAAAAGTAAAAGACTATTTTAGTCTTACATCAGTCACTGCAGATACGGATCAATCTCGAGCCTCAGAGAGGCAAACAAATGATTGTCTGCCACTTATGAACCCAATGTTAGAAGGATATGATGCAGTACAGCAGAAATGTAAAAGATTTACTTGAATGTTCTCCCCGGTAACTTTGGCATAGGACCACTCAAATTGTTGTAAGACAGATCCCTGAAGCATAAATACCACAAGATCTTCTTGGTTACAAACATCGATCGAAGCATGAACCTACTTAGTGCATGAAGATTGAGAAACCAGTGGACTAACATGAAAGCAAGTTGAGTGATGTTCACCAAAGACAGAGGAAATTCCCCAGAGAGACTATTGTTGTTGAGCCTCCTGCTCAATCATCAAACGCAACATAAGAAAGGAAGTGTTGGTGACCCCATGATTCAAAACCATAGGATTATTGCGAAACGCTTCTTTTGTGCTTATGGCTTTCTTCACTTACAGGTACTGAAGTCCTCTCAGATTGCCCAAGGAAGTGGGTATTGCACCAGAAAATTCGTTGTTGGAGAGATCAAGGGTGTGAAGCCTGAAGAGCTTCCCAATCTCTGGAGGTATTGACCCAGATATGTTGTTGTTCTGCAGGAGCCTGCAAATGCAGTCAAGATGTGAGAAAGAAAGATTAAGATTTGATTGATCAGCTCCAACTATCACAAAGAACTTACACAATTTCGAGATTTGTCAGATTTCCTATGCTTGGGGAAAGTGTGCCTGATAGATTCTGACTTGGAGTTCCTCTGCCAAAAATGTCACAAGAATAACTCTAAATCACCTACGCCTCTTCCAAAGAGAACCAGTTTCTCAAGCTAATATGACCGCAGCTACCATGAAAGAAAAAGAAAGAAAGAACAAAAGGTGGAATAACATCATCTACCAATTCACTTGTCGTGATACTTACAGCCCAATGACCAGGTTCTCAGGTGAGCATGTAACCATGGTCCAGCTGCATGGATCAACAGAATCCTGGTCCCAGTTCTCTAGAACTCCATGGGGATCCTCAAGAGAAGCCTTGATGCCCATCAGAGCTTGCACTGAAACAGAGTCCAATACCAAAAGAGTAAAGGAAAGAAAAATATCAACTCGATCTATTGAAGAAAATGAAAGGGGAAGAAGAATCGAGGCAGCGGCATGTCATGAATGCATTACCTTCAAAGTTAACACCTTTAGGGGAGAGCATAGCAGTTGCAGTAACCCAGGGCCAGAAGAAGAGCACCCAAAGCATCAAAGCTCTACCATTGTCCATTTCCATTGAACTCAGAGGCTATGAAGAATACCAGCAAGAGGAGAGGTGTGGATGGGTTCCAGGCCGTTTCTGATCTTTAGCTGGGCTTTTTTGCTCAGCAGAAAAAGGAAGATTTCTTGCATGACTTCCTCATGTCAGGAGCCATGGCAGCTTACCAGTGGGATCTGATGCCATGACAAAAGAAAGCCACAGCAAGGGGGTTGAAGAGATAGAGAGATATGTGGAGTGAGTTCTAGGAGTGCAATGCTCCAAAGGAATCAGAATGAAAGTTTTTGGTGGGTCACAGTGAGCAATGTGGTTTGGCAAGTGTGTTAGGGAGAATTTTATGACTGATCAAAGAATAGCAAGATCTGATTTTTATTGGATATGTTGGATATGCCCACTGATGTGAGATATGATGCATTTTAAGAAGACACCAAAGTAATATGACAGGGACAGACACAGGTACATTTTTCCTTCGAAGCAATTAAACAACAAGGACTTGATCATAGCAATTTGAATGAATTGAGAACCTTATTGGATTATGAAGAGTGGTGATGATTCTGGTCTCCAAAGGGCAATATAATAATGTGCTACCATTGATTGAAGCCTTCTTTTGCATCAATTCCAGCTACTGCTGTGGTCATTGTTTCCATGGGCTGCATGATGACATTTTGGAATCATAGAATAATATCACCGCAATATATGATCCTCAACTTTACATCGAACACAAGCAAATGTGGGCAAATTCCATCTCACCTTCAACTTTGTTTCGTCATTGATCAAATGCAAGACCTTGAAATGGAGATCCTTTGATCCTGTGATCCAGAAAAAAAGAAAGAGTGAACGGACTTTTGTCCCTTTCAGTCAGCAATGATGTCTGAATCCATCGGTAGGAACAATGTATTAGAGCTTCAGAATATGAAATGACAAGTTGCAAAGAGGAAAGAACAGGGGCTTTTAATCCGAGTGCAAGTGGAAGAAACTAAGGGAAAGGCAATATTAAAAGGAGGAGTTGGTGTTGTTTATGCCATGGGAATCCAACGTTTGCTAGGTTTGGCCATCCGGTAAAGTCACAGATTCAGGAACCATAGGATGGGCTGAGGACTCAGCTGTTGCTTGTTTCAGTCTCGTGATGCGTGTATGAGCATATCTTTGTTGGATTGTCCTGTCCTTTATTAGATCTAGTACTGTATGTACACACACTCTTATCACTCTCTCTCTTCCATACGCAACTCCTCTTCTTTGATGAAGACGATCAGATCACACAGAGACGCGGCAGTGGTACTTGCAGTTCACTGTGAAACCACAAACCACGCAGTATCAAACAGCAGCAGGTACGAAATGGTAAACAAAAGAGAGCAGGCATTCAAAAGCAAAAGCTGCCGTCTCGCCTGCCTTATTTCATCTTTTCTTCTTGCTTTTCCATCGCAGGATGAAATTGGATGTGGCATATATTCTTTCTCCTTAAGTTGAGAGATAAAAGAGGAAAGTAGCTCTCCTTAATGAATGCTTAAGATGCGAGGAATGGATGAATAAAGGAGAAGGATGGAAGCATCGGAAGGGAAATTATGGGAATCAAAGAATTAGTCTTGGATCTTAAGTTTGATGACTATGAAAAATCATTTTGGTACTCTGAATTGCTGTACAGAGTGTATGTATATTTTAGCATGAACAATACCCTGCAGATTTCTGTTCTATCATGAGCACCTGATGCCAGCTCAAAGTAAATTGCTGAGCTTTGACTGGTGAATCATTCAGTCTTATCCATTTGGATGATTGGTGAATCCATTCATGTGCTGCTTCTGATGCTGTTTCTTGCGGATGGCATTGCAGGATGAGGCTGCTTTTGCCTCTCAAATGCACAAACACATGATGCGCTGCCTGTGCATGGATACTGTGGGCTCTGTAAGAGCTTCCCTTCCGTATTCCACCACTGAGATTCTTCTTCATCTATTCACCTCATCAAGTGTGGCATGTTCTCTTTATCAAGCTTGGCAGTAAGATATCCATCAATGTTCTCAATTCCTTGGTTGCATGGCTTTAAAGTTTTCTTGTGTGTTCTACGTTTTCGATGTTGACGAAATATTATTAAGAGAACATCACCCAAGGTTAATGGGGTTGACAAGGGTTAGCTCCCTCAAAAATTGACTGCTCCCTTTGGCAACTTTACAAAAGAAAGAAAGATGGCATACTTTTCTTCCCCAGTGCCTTTTCCTATGAACATATGGGGAATCCTCCTCTACTTTTAAGCATGAAACATGGCCTCAAACTTTGCCAAAGGAGCTCATGAAAAAGCTGGCTTTGGGACTTCTAAGTGCATTTGTTTGAATCTCAAAGTTTCTCAATCAGCAAAAGCACTTGATAGCTGAAACATATGGAGAAATTTTTTTTTTTCCCTGTTCTAATCCAGTGTGTGAATTACGAAGAACCAACAATGATATTAATGATTTAAAAAGGTTAAAGGTGAATGATGCTGATGCGTAGTGGATCAAAGCTAGGCAGTGGCAGGTTGAGGAGAAAGAGAAGTGGGCCAATGGGAATCCCTTGAGCAGTCAATTTTTAAATGGGAATCCCTTTTTGCAGCATCGGGTTTACAAATGAATGTGCAGTCCAAGGGACATATTTTCCTTCTCTCATCACCCCTCCACTTTGCACTGCTTTCTAAAGCGTGCAGATCTGCCCATTTTGTTCTCTCGCCCAAGACAGACCTCTCGAGAACAGCTAAAAGAAACACAACAATACCTGCTACCTGGAATGCTTCTCCCTGTCCAAGAAGAATGTTTGAGCCTTCTATTAGCTATCACAATGATTCCCTTGGATTCTCTTTCCTAGAGGAAGGAGTTCATTGTGGAGTATTCCTCTTCAGTGTCTCAAATAATACAATAGTACATTGAATCTATCATGTTACCCAGAACAGTCAAAAGAGTGACAATTCAATGGCAATGATAGTGAGTTATATATGAGTAGTACATCAAAGTAGGGCAAGAGAAGTAGAATACAGAGGCCATGTATTTACCAATTCGTTGTGGTATTTAGCTGGAGCCTTAGTTAATACGCGTGTTTGGAATAATCCAAAAGCAACATCTGTGTTTACAGATAAGAACAAGGACAATTATTCCTGGGTGCTATCTGATGTTACTGGCCAGCTTGCTCTTAAAAAACCAGGGCCCCTTGTGATGATTGATACCTGCACTGGATGCATGACAAGCTCCCAGTCATTGTTCGTCGACAGATGATATCCACATCCAGTACTGTCATTATTCTTGGATTTGTGTGTCACTTATAAGACACTGTCCCTAACCATGGGTGAAGCAGATCTCAGTCAAATCTCATTGACAACGAGGCATTGTCCTGCATGCTTGTCCCTAAGCTTATGATTGTTATTCTCTAATAGCGAAGTGGGGGATGTTACATGTGCATGTGAATGCGTATGTAATTGAAGAGAGTTAAAAGGGTTCCTTTCAACTCATCATGTTGCAATAAATCCTCATCTCTAACTTTAAGGTAAAGCTTCTGCAGCTACGGACGGATAGACCATAAAGCTGATGAAACTGATCATAAGCCAACATACAGACCAAACAATTGCATAACATGACATCCAGAAAAGTTGCATAATATCGCATTCTGTCTCCATAATTCTTTCCCAAGTATCAGTACAGGCAACTCAGATGAAACAGAACAAATATGATAATTCCATTAGATGCATACAAGGCATGTGAGATGGGTTTATAGACTATTTGCCACTCAGAAAAGGGAAGTTGTTAGTTCCTTTACATCTGCTATGACCTGGTTGTAATCTGCCTGCAACTTCTCTTGCACCTCTAGGACCAATTCCCCTTTGGTTGGCTTGGTTAGAACCAATACACAACATGTCAGCCTCTTGGTGACCCCGGCAACCGCAAGATCCTGCAAATAAGTGGGGAAAAACTGAATATGAGGCATGAAGAAAAGGACAGCAGCAAAGCAGGAGATTTCCTATCTGTTCGAGCAGAATCAGAAATTCTACACCCCACCTTGTTCTATGAGTATTTGACCTATTACTGATCAGATTTCCAACAATACAGAAAGTGGTAGCTGTAGTTAACCAGAAATCCTGGATCATGCCACACTTGCTTAGGTAATAAGACTCTAGAGACTCCTCGATCATGTAAGCCACAATGACCACATCTACCGAGAAGGAAACTCCTTGCTATAAAACTAACCAGAACCTTAAAGCCATTTAAGTGTCTCTTTTAAAGAAGTCATGCAGGACTAGTAAGAGCGCCACCCATACAGAATGATAAGAATAAAATTTAGAGTGTGCAGCGAAATATCATACAAAGAACTGTAGACAAACATATTATTGTCTAGGTAATTATTAACTGGAAGTGGGGCAAGTTATAACCACTGCCAAAGGAAACCATGTCAGCTACCAATAGCTCAAAGTGATGTTTCAATATCTGGAAACCTCCATTTTCATAATTTCAACCCTTCACCCACCTACTTATACAAACCAGTCATGCTAGAATATTTCAAATGAAGATGCACAGAAGTATAAGAACCAGAGAGTGCTTTTACAGGTACAGACAATATACAAGTGCTAGCTTAAGAATCTTGCATTTTATCAGGCTAACTGTTACAATGGTCAACATGCTTTTTATTTTTAAAAGAAAGGTAACTATGATAATTCAATAAGTGTTGACACAGAGCATTAGGAAGTGAAGCACCACTCCAAAAAAAAATTTATGTCAAGCAAAAAGATGAGCATTAGGCAACATGTGTTTTTTTTTCACGATTGAAGCTTCCTAATAATCTGGCTTAACAAAAACAAAGAAAGGAAGATGATCCCAACAAACCTCCTTTGAAGGAACATAAATATAAGGAATGTCAGCTTCCTCCAACAAGATGGGCACGTGTAATCACATCAATAGGAGAAATGTTTCCAGCTATAACACAATCTGCATCCAACAGATATAAATCAGTGTTAGCATATCTCAATCACAACTTATGTGGTAACAAAATTATACTCTAAATGAATTCTGTTTTCTGTGTATGGATGATAAAAAGGGAGAATAGGTGGTCATGCTTTTTGACATAATTAGAAGGTGATTGAAGAACCGCAGAGTAATAATTTAACAAGTAGTTTGCATCTTGTATTATGTAACTCTTTCCAGTAGAACTTAACTTAAGCATAGTCTGCCCTTTCAGTTTTAATATAAATTAATAGTCAAGCAAATCCAGGGCATACTAGAAAAAACCCCAACAAGATGCTTCTTTCTGACATTGCTATATTAAATAATCATAATGTAAAGTGGTTCCAACTGAGGTCAGGCAAGTGACAAGTAATAATATCGACCAGTGATTTAAAAAGGTACTTGGGCACTGGTTAAAACGCTCAGGCGAGGCAAGGCGAGGCCCGAGCGTCTCATTTAATGGCCAGGTGGCGCACTTCAAAGAGGCGCCACCAGAGTGGTTCCAACTGTGAGGCAAGCAAGTGACAAGTAATAATTCCGACCAGTGATTTAAAAAGGCACTCGGGCGCTCGCCTCGCCCGAGAGCCTCATTTAATGGCCAAGCCTAGGCATTGGGCACTTCAAGCGAGTGCCCAGTTTAAACAAGGCGACCGAACCAGATTTTGAAGTATGGTTCGATCGCATTTGCGTTAGTGGGTTTGATTGAACCAACTAACTCATGTATATCAACCTCCCCCTCGTCGCGACTTCCCGTAACCCTACACACAATTCCGTCGCCGACAATTCCACTGCCTCTCTCTACTGTCACTACCTCTCTCCACTACCGCTGTCGGTGCTCTCCACTGTCGTTGCTCTCCGCTACTGCTACTCTCAGTCAACAGCCTTGGTCTCTTCCTCAGTCCTCACATCGATCTCTACTCTTACTTCTCACATAGACTCAGTATACTGTTAACAATATTTTTTATTTATTAGATTAATAATATATTATTTTGATTTTAATACTGCTAATCTTTATTTATTTGAAATTATTGTTAGGGTTTCAGGATAAATGACAAGTGCATAAAGCAACTCAATAGATTCTTCAAAGACATCAAAATAGGATCTTACATGGAAGTATAATTATCTAAAGGATCCTACAGATCCTAATGCAGTTTCTTGCATCTTTTATGATAAGACTATTAGAGGTGATATTTTTCGTGCAAAACAACATCTAGTAGGAAATTTTAAAAATGTAGCAGCTTACAAGAATGTCTAACTGAGGTAAAAGAAGAACTGCTGGCTTTACATAAATGAAAAAAAGATGCAAAAGAATGTATCTTATGAAAATTTACTAAAGGATAATATTGAACATATTATGGATGATGAAGAAAAAGATTATTCTATAAGTGTCAACTAAAGTGGAAAAAAAGTACATGACAGAAAAGAAAAAGAAAATATGGTTACTAAGAAGGGTAAAAAGGGACCGATGGATCTATATATGTTTCAAAGATCACAGAAGCAACAAGGGCAAGTAGGAGGCTCAAAATTAAGACAAACAAATATAAGTAATGCTTGTGATAAAAAAAAAAAGGAATAACATTTCAGCACATTGCTTACTTCTTCCATCAGGTTGGTCTTGCCCTTAGTACAACTCGTTTAGATAGATTTAAGAAGATAATTGAAGCTAGTGGATGATATGGTGCGGGATTAAAACCTCCAAATTATTATGAGATGTGAGTTTCTTTGTTAAAAAAAGAGTTAGAATATACAAATGACTTACTAAAGGACCATAAAGAATCATGGGTAACACATGATTGCTTTATTATGTTAAATGCTTGGATCGATAGGAGACACAGGAGTATAATTAATTTTATGGTTAATTATTCTTTACGGACTATATTTATGAAGTCAATAGATGCTTCATCATTTGTAAAATATGGAGGAAAAATATATGATTTGCTTGATAAGTTCGTAGAAAAAATTGGTGAACAAAATATCGTTTAAGTCATAACCGACAATGGAAACAACTATGTATTAGCTAGTACGGTTCATCTTTTGAATTTTTTAATTTTTTAATTACTTTATCTTCAATTAAATGGAATATATATAAACTCTTAAGTCTCATCATTTTTGTTATCATTTGTCTTAAGTCAATTACTTGAAACAAAAAGACAATACTTATATTAGACTCCATGTACGACACATTGTATTGATTTAATGTTGAAGGATATTAGAAAGATCCCTGACATCAAGAAAACTTTAGAAAAGGCAATCTTTGTTGTTAAACTTCTCAATAATCATGCTGGGGCTTTGAATATAATGAGAGAATTCATAGGCAACAAAGAATTGGTGAGATATAGTATCACCCGATTTGCTACTTCATTCTTAACATTACAGAGCGTGCATCGTCAAAAATATAACTTGAGAAACATGTTTACCTTTCAGAAATGGGTGATAGGCAAATGAGTAAAAGAAGCAAAAGGCAAGAGGACCACTGATATCATCTTAATGTCATGTTTTTGGAATCATGTAGTTTATATATTAAAGGTAATGGGCCCTCTTGTTCGAGTCCTTCGATTAATGAATAATAAAAATAAGCCTACAATAAGATATATTTATGAGGTTATGGATAGAGCAAAGGAGACAATTCAAAAGTCTTTTAATGAAAATAAAAAAAATATGAGAAATTTTTTACAATCATTGACAAAAGATGAAATTGTCAACTTCATCGTCCCTTATATGTAGCAGGATATTATTTGAACCTAGAATTCTTTCATAAGATTAAATCTTTTGGGTTTGATGCAGAAGTTTTGAATGGGTTATATCAATACATTGTAAGATTAATTCAAGCCTTATGATGCAAGATAAGATTATTCGTGAATTATCTATATATGAAAATGCTGATGGTCTCTTTGGAATTCCAATAGCAGTTCGATCCAGGACAACTACATCCCTAGATATTAATAATTTGATATAATTAATTTCATCTATAGTATGTTACTACATTATTGCTAATAATAACATAAATTTTATAGCTAAATGGTGAAGTCTATTTGAAAATTTCATCTCGAACTTGTAGCAATTTGCTATCAAAATATTTAGTTTAATATGTATTGTTGTGGGTTGTGAGCGAAACCGAAGTGTCTTTGAGCATGTAAGGATCATTGAATATTTTTGTTTTAATTAATTTATTTTTTTAGATAGATGTATTAATATGTTTTTAAATTATATGATATGACAAATTTACTCAAAGAGAATAAATCAGTTGGAACATCAACGATTACCTAATCTTGTTTATATGAAGTATAATTAAGCTTTAAAGGCTATACATGATTTACGAAATAAAATTGATCCAATCTCATTATAAGATATTGATGATTCAAATGAGTGATTGGTGGGAGAAATGAGCGCCAACTTGCAAGATGCCGAAGACGAGCTTGTATTTGAAGATGATAGATTAACATAGAGAGATCAATGATTTAAAAAGCACTAGGCGCCAAGGTCCAAAAATGCTCAAGGCGTCAGGCGCTCGCCAAGGCACTCATCTGAGCAAAGCAAGGTGCTAAAATATAAAAATATATAATATAATTAATAAATATAATTATTTAAATAAAAAATAATATTAAATTAAGAAAATCTAAAGTACAAAATCACAATGTCATATTAACAAAAAAGTCTCAAAATTCAAAATAATAAAATTTTACATCAAAGTCATTCATCATAATCAATATTATTATTATTTTCACACAAATCATCTTTATTGAATTCATCCTCTTCCTCGTCTTTCCTCTTCATCAAAATATGTTTCATTCTCTATGTCTTCAACAATAACAGGAGCCGAGCTTGATGCTTTTGCACTCATTTTTTTCTTTGTTATTTGTCTTGTATATGTTTGTAATTCTCCAGCACTTGAAGCTCTTGCCACATCTCCCCTTGTTAATCTATCATCTTCAAATACAAGCTCGTCTTCGGCATCTTGCAAGTTGGCACTCATTTCTCCCACCAACCACTCATTTGAATCATCAATATCTTGTAATGAGATTGAATCAATTCTATTTTGCAAATCATGATGAGCCTTCAAACCTTGATTATAATTTACATAAACAAGATTGTGTAATCGTTGATATTCCAACCGATTTCTTCTCTTTGAGTGAATCTATCATGTTATATAATTTAAACATATATTAATACATCTATCTAAATAAATTAATTAATTGAAACAAAAATATTTAGTGATCCTTACATATTCAAAGACACTCCATTTTCAATTACAACCCAAAGCATTATATGTCAAACTAAGTACTTTGATAGTAAATTGCTGTAAGTTCGGGGTGGAATTTCCAAAAAGACTCCATCATTCAATTGCAAAATTTATGTTATTATTAACAATAACAAAATAACATACTATAGATGAAATTAATTATATCAAATTATTAATACTTGGAGATACAGTTGTCCTGAATCGAACTGTTACTGGAATTCCAAAAAGACCTTCAGCATTTTTATATAGAGATAATTCACGAATAATCTTATCTTGCACCTCAAGGCTTGAAACTAATCTTGTAATGCACTGATATAACCCATCCAAAAGTTCAGCATCAAACCCAACAGATTTAATCTTATAAAAGAATTCAGGATTCAAATAATATCTTGCTGCATGTAAGAGACGATGAAGTTGACAATTTCATCTTTCGTCAATGATTGTAAAAATTTTCTCATATTTTTCTTTATTTTCATTAAAAGACATTTTAATCGTCTCCTTTGTTCTATTATAGCCTCATAAATATATCCCATTGTAGGCTTATTTTCATTATCCACCAACCGAAGGACTCGAAAAAAGGGCTTATTACCTTTAATATATAAACTACATAATTCCAAAAAGATGGCATTAAGATAATATCAGTAGCCCTCTTACATTTTGCTTATTTTACCTATTTGCTTGTTACTCATTTCTTAAAGATAAACACATTTCTCAGAGATAAACATATTTCTCAAATTATGTTTTTGAAGATGCACGCTCGGTAATGTCAAGAATGAAGTAGTAAATCGGGTGACATCATATCTCACTAATTCTTTGTTGTCTGTGAATTCTCTCATCATATTCAAAGCTCCAATATAATTATAAAGAAATCCAACAAAAATTACCCTTTCTAAGGTTTTCTTGATGTCTTTAATCTTTCTAATATCCTCCAACATTCAATCAATACAATGTGCTGCACTGGAATCCAATATAAGTGGTCTTTTTATTTCAAGCAATTTACCTGAGACAAAGGATAATACATAATTGAAGATAAAATAATTGAATACTTAAGACTTAAGAGTTTTAACACATTTAATTAAAGATAAAATAATTAAAAAATTAAAAAATAAATATTACCAGCTAATACATCGTTGCTTCCATTGTCGGTTATCATTTGAACGACATTTTGTTCTCCAATTTCTTCCACGAACTTATCAAGTAAATCATATATCTTATCTACAGATTTCATAAAAAATAAAGCATCTATTGACTTCACAAACATTGTCCCTAAAGAACAATTAATCATAAAATTAACTATACTCATACATCTCCTATCAGTCCAAGCATTTGACATAATAGAGCAACCATATATTGCCCATGATTCTTCATAACCCTTTAGTAAGTCATTTGTATAATTCAACTCTTTTTGTAATAATGGAACTCGCATCTCATAATAACTTGGAGATTTTAATCTCGCACCGTATCTTCCAATAGCTTCAATCATTTATTTAAAACTATCTAAATGAATTGTACTAAGGGGAAGACCAGCCTGATAGAAGAAGCAAGCAATGTGCTGAATTGTTCTTCCTCTTATTTCTTTATCACAAGCATCACTTATATTTGTTTGTCTAAATTTTAAGCCTTCTACTTGCCCTTGTTGCTTCTGTGATCCTTGAAACATATATCACGCCCCTCATTACCATTTGGAATAGTGAGAATAAGGGCACTAGTCAATCTCCTTTTTAGTAAGTTTAATGAGAGGTTAAGCGATTCGAGAAAATCCCTTTATAAATCTCCTATAATAACCTATCATGCCCAAGAAGCTTCTAACTTCTGTTACATTTGTTGGTACTTCTCATTTAACTATAGCTTCTACTTTCTTTGGATCAACAGATATGCCCTTCCCTGAAATCACATGGTCTAAGAAAGCAACTTTATTCAACCAAAATTCACATTTGTTGAACTTTGCATACAACTTCTTTTCTCTTAGTATGGATAATACATTTCTCAAGTGTTCCTCATGCTCCTGATTACTCCTTAAATATACCAACATGTCATCAATGAATACAATTACACAGTCATCCAAGAGTGGTTGAAATATCCTATTTATTAGTTCCATAAAAGCTGCAGGGGCATTAGTCAAATCAAAAGGCATCACCAAGGTTAATACTCATAGAATAATCTTCTTCTTCATCCCTAAGATGTTCAACATTATCTTCTAGTAAATTCCCATAAGATTCATTCTTTTGCGTCTTCTTTTCATTCATATAACTCAACAACTCTTCTTTTACCTCAAGTGGACACTTTTTGTAAGTTGCTGGATTCTTAAAATTTCCTACTAGATGTTATTTTGCACAAAAAATACCATCTCTAATAGTTTTATCGCAGAACATGCAAGTCACTGCATGAAGATCTTTCGGATCCTTTATATAATTATACTTCCATACAAGATCTTTTTTTGATGTTATTGGAGAATCTATTGAGTTGCTCTGTACACTTGCCATTTATCCTGAAACCTAACAATAATTTCAAATAATTAAAAATTAATAGTATTAAAATCAAATAATATATTATTAATCTAATAAATAAAAATACTGTTACTAGTATACAATTAGCAATATACTATTAACAGTATACTATCGAAGTGAGAAGAGTGTAAGGAAAGATCGAGGGTGCTAACTGAGAGCAACGGCAGCGGTAGCAATGAGTAGCGATAGCGGGAGCGGCGAGTAGCGATAGTGGCAGTGGTAGCAACGAGCAGTGATAGTGGCAGCGGTAGTAGTGAGTAGCGACAGCGGGAGCAACGAGCGGCAACAATGGCAGCGGTAGCAGCATAAGCGGGAGCGGCGAGCGAGAGCAAGAGCGACGAGCGCCCAGGCGCGCCTCTTTGAAGCGCGTCACCTAACAATGAAGTGAGGCGTTCGGGCCTCGCCTCGCCTCGCCTTGCTAGAGCGCCTAGACAAGCGCCCAAGTGCTTATTGAAATCGCTGGGGGAGATGTGACAAGAGCTACAAGTGTTGGAGAATTACAAACATATACAAGACAGATGACGAGAAGAAAATTAAGTACAATAGCATTAAGCTCAGCTCCTACTATTGTTGAAGACAAAGAGAATGAAACATATTTTGATGAAGAGAAAGGACATGAGGAAGAGGACGAACTCAATGAAGATGATTTGTTTGAAAATGATGATAATGTTTATTATGATGAATGACTTTGATGTAAAACTTTATTGTTTTGAATTTTAAGACTTTTGTTAATGTGTCATTGTAACTTTGTACTTTAGATTTAGTTAATTTAATATCATATTTTATTTAAATTATTATTTATTAATTATATTATATATTTTTATATTTTTATATTTTAGAGCACCTTGTTTCGCTCGGGTGAGCGCTTGGGCAAACGCCTAGCACCTCATGCGTTTTTGGATCTTGGTGTCTAACGCTTTTTAAATCACTGATTCTGACAAAGATAAACAACAATCTTTGATAAGAAAATATATCTTTGGCATCTAAGACATCCTAAACAAACCCATAGGATCAAGCAGCAATTGACAATCAAAGCAACCAATGATAAGCAATAATTCCTCTGAGGAATGACTTCAAGGAGCCAATCTCTCTCAATAGACCCATAATTAGATGGAATTGAAGTATGAAAGTTATGGAGAATACTATATATAAGATACATGACTCTTATGAAAAAAAATTTAAAATTGAGATGTCATTATCTAAATTTGGAAAAATGTTAAACTAGAGATTTCTTGCAGATGGATCTCCACTGAGCTGACAGGAAAATGCTATTTCAACTATAACTTTAACAGGTTTAAAGTTCACTAACTTTTTCTCACATTGCTTAATAGTTGTTTACAAGCATCCATGAATAGCTCTGAATCCTTCCTCTATTTTACTATTACAAAGCATAATAAATACTATAAGAACACAACAATCAGTGGATCTTTTGGCAAAAAAAGGAAAAGGTGATAGAAGCTTTTTTAAAAGACAGTTGTAACAACTCATCATTATGGAAAATAGGAGAAGAAAACAAGAAAGAAAGAAGAAAAAATGGAGAGGAATTAATTGATTGGTGCAGATAAATATCTGGCAAGAGTTAGAG
Organism: Musa balbisiana; assembly: GCA_004837865.1. NCBI lineage: Eukaryota > Viridiplantae > Streptophyta > Magnoliopsida > Zingiberales > Musaceae > Musa > Musa balbisiana. Next base: position 26,869,136 of record CM017196.1, on the reverse strand, counting down.
TCATGATGTAGTATCTTAAGCAAGTTTTGTTTAATACTTCTCCATGTCATCCTGCATATGAAGCTTAATCAATCTTCATGATAGTATTTTGGAAGAAAAGAACAAAAGAAATGAGAAAACACTAAAAAGGATCAAACTAAAGCTTCTTTACAACATCATAGACAAAGGTGTTGTACTAAGACATGGTGGTTTGGGTGGCATACCATCTCCAACACCGACACGGTCGGATACTTGTTAGACACGTATCCAGTCGTGTCCTTTTTTAAAAAAAAATTAATTCAATTGGATACAACATTCATGTGTAGGTTTTCTTACCTTTTACAAATGGATCATGGACGTTAAATACCACCTTCGTCCTACTCCGACCAAACCTTTCTTCCTCACCGACGAAGCCTCTGCCCCCACCCCGCCTATGGAAGAGGCAAGCTTTACCCTAGCCCTAGGTGCCCCCCTAGACCACCACTACCCAACGGCCACCTTTGCTTCGATTCCCAAGCAAACCGAAGATTTCACAGTGAAACAAACCCTTCTTCCTCAATGACGTGAAGTCCAATGCCCCAAGCGCTCTAACTGTGACCCGATGGCTATTCGTCTTCTCGAGCCCTCCACCTTAAGTGCCCCTCTGTTGTCACAAGCTATCATCGCACTATTGGGCCCTCCGCCCCAAGCGCCCCACCTGCGACCTGATGACCATCGCATTGTCACGAACGGTCATCGCAAACCCGCAATAACTTCATTCAACAAACCGTTCGTCACTTTTGTTTACATGTACAGATGCTTGGCAACATGTTTTGTCTTGGTTTTATGTTCTTTTGCTTGTAAAAATGTAAATTCGAACAGGTTACATCGCTACAGTGCGACCACTCACCGCACCGAGCAAAATGGCTTCGTTTTCACGTGCCACGGGCTGTTTTCTGCAGCATGCTGCTGCACGCGACACGTTATCCATCTTAGCACCCTGGAACCACCCGAGTAGCACCATGGGGGATGGGGCTTCGGTATAATGTCGAGTGTTGAACAATCTTTCACAAGTTCGCACGTTAACTTGACAGGAAGTTGTCTTCACGCCCGGCACCCGATGAGCAGTTGTTTGTGAACTTGCAGTTGTTCGTTCAACCTTCTAAAGTCCTTGTTTTTCTCCTTTCTCTCGTGCACGTAAGGTGCTCGCTGAATTGCTTGTAAAATTTTCCCTTTCGCAAGACGTTAGGACTTGTCCGTCGCTCGTTCTTCGAACTAATTAACTTTCTCTTTTACAGGTCCTTCAGGACCTAAGTGAGGTTGCAAATTGGCTGACCTTTTGCGGACGCATATCGCAAGGGTGTGTCACGACTTAGGCAATCCCAGCCAAGTCCCGGAAGTTGGCGCAAGGGTGCTTCGCAACTCAAGCTAAGTTCGCATCTTTGCCGTAAGGGTGCCTCATGACTTAGGCAATTTTGACTAAGTCCGTGACATTGTGGTATCAGAGCGGGCAAGCAATTCGAGCAAGCAGCAAAAGAACTTTGTAATTTTGCCATGGCAAAGCATCGTGGCGAATCAAGCAAGACGGGGCAAGCCGAATCCTAGCCACAAGCAGCCACAGGTGGGCTGCAAGTGCATACTCGTTCTCATGCTATTGGAGCCGCTCAGGAGGAGCACGATAACGAACATGATGAGCGAGAAGTTTGCTACTCTTCGCGAGTGGAGGAGGCGTAATCTGGAGCACCAATTGGGAAAAAGAGCCATAAGGAGGGACTCGTAATGGCGGAAACCCGCTTGGATATTCTTGAAGCGAGCTTGGAGGAACTCTACCATGGCCAACGAAGGGTTCTTAGGGTAGAGAGCTCGCAAGAAGAAGCTGAATCCCGAATCGAAAAGGTTGAGGCCTTAGTCGACCGACTGTCAGACGACACCAAAGACTCTGTGCAACATTTGCACGAAGTCGTGACAAAACTCACTTCCAGGGTGACCATGGTCACAAGGGCACTAAATGCAGGAGAAAGCAATACCCGCGTAGCAGCACCACAAAACTTGAGGGCACCCGAGCCGCATTGTCATAAAGGTGCTAGAGATGCTAAAGAGCTCGAGAATTTTCTGCTCGACATGAAACAATACTTTCGAGCTACGATGCTAATTCTGAAGAAACCAAAGTTTCAATAGCAGCCATGTATTTGAATGGGGATGCAAAACTTTGGTGGCGAACCCGTTGAGAGGAGATCCAACAAAGTCGGTGTCGAGTGGACACATGGGAGGACTTAAAACGAGAGTTGAGAACTCAGTTTCTACCTGAGAACACCAAGTTCATCACAAGGAAGAAACTAAGACAACTCCGCCAAAGTACTTCCATTCGAGACTATGTGAAGCAATTTTCTATACTAATGCTGGACATACAGAACATGTCCAAGAAGGATAAGCTATTCAGCTTCCTCGATGGTTTGAAGTCATGGGCTCAATAAGAACTGCATCGAAGGAATGTCACCGATGTGATTGGGGCAATTGCTGCCGCAGAAAGGCTCACCGACTTTGTTTCCTCTGAGGACCCGGGAATAAGGAAACAATCTTCAGGAAATCGCCTTCCAAAATATTCTCGAGGGAAGGAGCCCGGAGGCAAACAAAGAAAGAAGAGTTCCCACAAAGGGCCAAGCTCAAAAGGCAAGGCCCCGAAACCTGACGGATGCTTCTTGTGCGGAGGGCCACACATAGTGAGAGCGTGCCCATAGAAACAGGCACTCAATGCTTTAACAGCTTCCATTCATCCCCCCAAATCAGACAAGGGCAAAGTCGTCACCCTCAGTTCAAACAGTTCAGAATCTAGCAGCGATGATGAGTCGCAAGGTCCACGAATAGGAGCAATGCGTTTGTTAAACACATTGCGGGGTCAAGTGGTGGAGAACATGAAGGCAAAGCCCTTGAAAATAGGGAGTAGCGAGCTGATGTACGTGGACATTAAGCTCAATGGCCAAACAACCTGTGCAATGATGGACACGGGCACTACCGATAACTTTATTGCCGATCAAGAATCAAAATGACTTGGGCTGATCTTGGAGAAGAACCCAAGTCGGATGAAGGCAGTGAACTCGGAGGCCAAGCAGATCTCTGGGTTAGCAAAGGGAGTCCCCATCAAGATCGGAACATGAAGCAGGAGCATGAACATGATGGCGATGTTATTGAACGACTTCCAAGTGATTCTTGGAAAGGATTTCATGCACGCAACGAAGTTGGTGCCAATGTCGTTCCTAAACTCCCTATGTATGATGGGAGGTGACGACCCCTATGTAGTTCCCATCTCTCGGAGAGGAACCAAGGACCCCCAACAGATATCGACATTACAACTGAAGAAAGGGGTACGAAAAGGTGAATTAATATTCGAGGCTGCTATGAAGCTAGAGCCCCTCGACGAGAAGTGTTAGGAAATCTTAGGAGCGATATCACATGCGCAGCGAAAGAACAAGAAAAAACAAAATCCCCAATTTCCCAAAAAGATGTTCGTCGTCGTGCGAAGATTGGTGCACAAAAATCCGCGAAACAAACTACGTATAGAATAGATTGTGTTACCTAGAAAGATCGTACTTGGTGAAGTGGCGAAAGCTTCCCCGAACCGAAGCCAGTTGGGAACCCGAAGACACCCTACGACATGAAGAAGCACTCATCAATAACTACCAACAAGCATCAACGAGGGTGTCGACAGTTTAAGTGGGGGAGAATGTCACGAACGGTCATCGCGCACCCGCAACAACTTCATTCAACGAACCGTTCGTTGCTTTTGTTTACATGTACAGATGCTTGGCAGCATGTTTTGCCTTGGTTTTGTGTTCTTTTGCTTGTGAAAATGTAAGTTCGAACAGGTTATAGTGCTATAGTGCGACCACTCACCGCACCGAGCAAAACAGCCCAAAATGGCTTTGTTTTTGCATGCCACGGACTATTTTCTACAACCCATTGCTGCACACGAAACATTAGCCATCTCAGCACCCTAGAACCACCCGAGTGGCACCATGGGGGATGGGGCTTCGGTATAGTATCGGACGTTGAACAATCTTTCACAAGTTCGCATGTTAACTTGATGGGAAGTTATCTTCATGCCCGGCACCCGGTGAGTAGCTATTTGTGGACTTGTAGTTGTTCATTCAACCTTCCAAAGTCTTTGTTTTCCTTCTTTTTTGTCTTTTCTCTCGTGCACGCAAGGTGCTCGCTGAATTGCTTGAAAAGTTTCCCCTTTCACGAGACGTTACGATTTGTCCGTCACTTGTTCTTCGAACTAATCAATTTTCTCTTTTACAGGTCCTTCGGGACCTGAGTGAGGTTACAAATTGGCTAACCTTTTGCGGACGCATATCGCAAGGGTGCGTCACGACTTAGGTAATCCCAGCTAAGTCCGGGAAGTTGGTGCAAGGGTGCTTCGCGACTTAGGCAACTCATGCTAAGTTCGCGTCTTTGCCATAAGGGTGCCTCACGACTTAGGAAATTCTAGCTAAGTCCATGACAACATGCTCTAGGGCCCTCCACCCCGAGCGCCCCTTTACCGTTGGGTGCTGTTGGGCCCTTCGCCCAAGCTCCCCACTTGCAACCTGACGACCATCACACACTCTTGAGCTCTCCACCCCAATTGCCCCTCTATCGTCGTACTATCACGGACTTAGCTCGAATTGATTAAGTCGTGAGGCACCCTTGCGGCAAAGTCACGAACTTAGCTGAAGTTGCCTAAGTCGCGAAGCACCCTTGCGCCAACTCCTCGGACTTAGCTGGGATTATCTAAGTCATGAGGCACCCTTACAACATATGCGTCCGCAAAGGTTCAGCCTAGTTGCAACCTCGTACAGGTCCCGAAGGACTTGTAAAACAAAAAGTTGATTAGATTGAAAACGAACGACGGACAAGTCCCAACATCTCGCGAAGAGGGAAGCTTTACAAGCAATTCAGCAAGCACCTTGAGTGCAAGAGAGAAAAGAGAGGAAGAAGAAAACAAGGACTTTAGAAGGTAGAATGAATAATTGCAAGTCCACAAACAACTACTCACCGGGTGTCGAGCATGAAGGCAAGTTCCAATAAGTTAACGTGCGAACTTATGAAGATTGTTCAAAACCCGACTATATACCAAAGCCCCATCCAGCCCTATGCCACCCGGGGGGTTCCAAGGTGTTGAGATGGCTGACATTTCGCGTGCAGCTACGATATGCAGAAAACAAGTCGCGGCACGCGAAAACGGAGCCATTTTGGGATAGTTCGGCCCAGCGCAACGAGCGATCGTACTGCAGCGCTGCGAACTGTCATTGCTTACATTTTCTAAGCAAAAACACACAAAACCAAGGCAAAACATGATGTCATGTCTCTGTACAAGCATGCAAAAGCGACGAATGGTTTGTTGAACGAAGTTGTTGTGGATGCGCGACGACCGTTCGTGACATTCTCCCCCACTTAAACTGTCGACGCCCTCGTCGACGCTTGTTGAAAGTTGTTGATGACTACTTCATGTCGTAGGGCATCTTCGGGCTCCCAACTTGCTTCGATTCAAGGAAGCTTTCGGCACTTCACCAAGTACTCAACCTGCTCAGCTCCATTAAGTAGCTTTATCTTGCGATCTACTAAAATGGTTTCAACTCACTTCTCGCAAGAGGCTCTGGTGGGGGATAGCCGAGTTGGAACACTTCGGAAGCATCTTGCAGATCTGAATAGTAGGCTTTCAAGTTACTAGCCTGAAAAACATTGTGACTTTTGAGCCACGCCGGTAGCTGCAACTTATAGGAGACGTTGCCTACCCTACCGATAATTGGGAAGAGTCCTTCATACTTGCGCACCAATCCTTTGTGTCATTTGTTCCTAAAGAATTGGAGTGATGCTGGTCGGAGCTTTACCAACACTAAATCGCCGATTTTGAACTCCTGCGGTCGCCTTCCCAAGTCTGCCCACTTCTTCATTTTTTTAGTTGCCTTCTCCAAGTAAGCCCACGCAATATCTGCATTTCGATGCCATTCTTTCGCAAAGTGATATGCTGACGTACTACTCCCAGTATACCCGATGAACAAGGTGTAAGGAGTCGACGATTATTGTCCTGTAATGATCTCGAACGGGCTCTTGTTGAATGCAGAGCTCCGCTACAAGTTGTAGGAGAATTGAGGTATGTCCAACAGCTTCACCCAATCTCATTGGTTGGCACTTACGTAATACCGAAGATATTGCTCAAGGAGCGAGTTTATCCTTCGGTCTGGCCATCCGTCTAGGGGTGGAGGCTTGTGAAGAAGTATAACTTAGACCCCAACAATTTGAATAGCTCGATCAAAAATCGTCCTAGAAACCGAGCGTCTCGATCACTAATGATATTGTGCAGGACTCCCCAATACTTCACCACATTCTTCATCATCAGCTTGGTCGCCTCCTCTGCTGAATAGTGTAGAGGTGCAACAATAAAAGTTGCATACTTTGAAAATTGATCGACCACCACAAGTATCGATCCGAGTCCCCCTACTGCTGGCAAGCTTGATATGAAGTTCAAGGAAATGCTCTCCCACGGCCTTTTTGGTATGGGCAACAGCTCCAAAAGTCCCATCGGCTTCCGTTGCTTCACCTTATCTTGTTGGCAAGTGAGGCATGTTCAAACATATTCCTCCACATCAGTCCCCGTCTTCGGTCAATAGAAGACCCTCTCCACAAGAGCTAAGGTTCTATGAATACCCGGATGTCCAGCCTAAAGGGAATCGTGACACTCTCTTAAGAGTTCACGCCTCAAATTATCCACTCGAGGAATATAAACTCTATTCCCTTTAGTGTAAACGAGTCCCTCCTGGACCCAAAATCGTCATGCCTTGCCTTCTTTGATTAGCTGCATCAGGGTTACTGCTTAGGGATCACTGTACAGTCCATCCCTAATCCTGGAAAGGAAGTTGGACTGTTTGGTTGTAGATGACGATACCGTCCAAGTAGACGACCACAAACTTATCCAAATACTCTTTGAATAGTTGGTTCATAAGAGTGCAAAACATGATCGAAGCGTTGGTTAAGCCGAAAGGCAACACCAAGAACTCAAACGCTCCATACCTGGTCACGCAGGTAGTCTACGTTTTGTCACCTTCAGTAATGCGCACCTACCAGTACCCCGACCGGAGGTCACATTTGGAGAAATACTTTGCTTTGCCCAATTGGTCGAACAAGTCCGCGATGAGCGGGATGGGAAACCTGTTATTCACCGTCACTTTGTTGAGGGCTCGATAATCGACGCATAGTCGAAGGCTCCCATCTTATTTTTTTTGGAAGAGAACGGGAGCTCCGAATGATGCTTTAGAACTACGAATGAGACCACCGCTTAGCAATTCATCTAACTGCTTTTTGAGCTCTACCAACTCTGGAGGGGACATGCGATAGGTTGGTCTCCCTGGAGGCTTCACTCCTGGCTCCAGCTCGATATGATGATCCATGCCTCTACGTGGCGGTAGAGTCTTCGACAACTCGGGTGACATAACATCTATGAACTCCTTCAGAACGTTCGCCACCACAGTAGGTTCATGAATGGCCTCTTTGTCAAGTGGCTCTAGCTTCATAACAGTTACGAATGTCAATTCGCCTTTTCGTACCCCTTTCTTCAATTGTAATGTCGATATCTGTTGGGGGTCCCTGGTTCCTCTCCGAGGGATGAGGAACCACACAGGGGTCGTCACTTCCCATCATACATAGGAAGTTTAGGAACGGCATTGGCACCAGCTTCGCTGCGTGCATAAACTCCATTCCGAAAATCACATGGAAGTCGTCCAATGGCACCGCCATCATGTTTGTGCTCCCGCTCATGTTCCGATTTTGATGGGGACTCCCTTTACCACTCCAGAGATTCGCTTGGCCTCCGAGTTCACCGCCTTCATCCGACTTGGGTTTTTCTCTAAGATCAACCTAAATCGCTTTGCTTCTCGATCGGCAATAAAATTGTGGGTGGTGCTCATATCTACCATTTCACGGGTTGTTTGGCCATTGAGCTTAATGTCCACATACATCAGCTCGCTACTCCTTGCTTTCAATGGCTTTGCCTTCATGTTCTCCCCCACTTGACCCCGCAATGCATTCAACAAACGCATTGCTCCATTCGAGGACCTTGCAACTCCTTATCGTCGTAATTGGATTCTGAACTACTTGAACTGAGGGCGACGGCCTTGCCCTTATCTAATTTGGGGGGGTGGATTGAAGCTGTTAAAGCATTAAATGCCTATTTCTGTGGACACTCCCTCACCATGTACGGCCCTCTGGAGCTGAGCAGATCGAGTACTTGGTGAAGTGGCGAAAGCTTCCCCGAACCGAAGCTAGTTGGGAGCCCGAAGACACCCTACGACATGAAGAAGCACTCATCAACAACTACCAACAAGTGTCAACGAGGGTGTCGACAGTTTAAGTGGGGAAGAATGTCACGAACGGTCGTCGCGCACCCGCAACAACTTCATTCAACGAACCATTCGTTGGCAGCATGTTTTGCCTTGGTTTTGTGTTCTTTTACTTGTAAAAATGTAAGTTCGAACAGATTATAGTGCTATAGTGTGACCACTCACCGCACCGAGCAAAACAGCCCAAAATGGCTTCGTTTTTGAATGCCACGGACTATTTTCTGCAGCCCATTACTGCACACGAAACGTTAGCTATCTCAGCACCCTGGAACCACCCGAGTGGCACCATGGGGGATGGGGCTTCGATATAGTGTCGGACGTTGAACAATCTTTCACAAGTTCGCATGTTAACTTGACGGGAAGTTATCTTCGCGCCCGACACCTGGTGAGTAGCTATTTGTGGACTTGTAGTTGTTCATTCAACCTTCCAAAGTCTTTGTTTTCCTCCTTTTTTGTCTTTTCTCTCGTGCACGTAAGGTGCTCGCTGAATTGCTTGAAAAGTTTCCCCTTTCACGAGACGTTACGACTTGTCCGTCACTTGTTCTTCGAACTAATCAATTTTCTCTTTTACAAGTCCTTCGGGACCTGAGTGAGGTTATAAATTGGCTAACCTTTTGCGGATGCATATCGCAAGGGTGCATCACAACTTAGGTAATCCCAGTTAAGTCCAGGAAGTTGGTGCAAGGGTGCTTCGCGACTTAGGCAACTCATGCTAAGTTCGCGTCTTTGTCGTAAAGGTGCCTCACGACTTAGGAAATTCTAGCTAAGTCCATGACAGCATGCTCTAGGGCCCCCCACCCCGAGCGCCCCTCTACCGTTGGGTGCTGTTGGGCCCTTCGCCCAAGCTCCCCACCTGCAACCTGACGACCATCACACACTCTTGAGCTCTCCACCCCAAGTGCCCCTCTATCGTCGTACTGTCACGGACTTAGCTCGAATTGCTTAAGTCGTGAAGCACCCTTGCGGCAAAGTTACGAACTTAGCTGAAGTTGCCTAAATCGAGAAACACCCTTGTGCCAACTCCTCGGACTTAGCTAGGATTGCTTAAGTCATGAGGCGCCCTTGCGACATATGCGTTCGCAAAGGTTCAGCCTAGTTACAACCTCGTACATATCTCGAAGGACCTATAAAACAAAAAGTTGATTAGATTGAAAACGAGCAACGGACAAGTCCCAACATCTCGCGAAGAAGGAAGCTTTACAAGCAATTTAGCAAGCACCTTGAGTGCAAGAGAGAAAAGAGAGGAAAGAGAAAACAAGGACTTTAGAAGGTAGAACGAACAGTTGCAAGTCCACAAACAACTGCTCACTGGGTGTCGGGCGCGAAGGCAAGTTCCCCTCAAGTTAACGTGCGAACTTGTGAAGATTGTTCAACGCCCGACTATATACCAAAGCCCCATCCAACCCTGTGCCACCCAGGGGGTTCTAAGATGCTGAAATGGCTAACATTTCGCGTGCAGCTGCAGCGTGCAAAAAACAAACTATGGCACGTAAAAACGAAGCCATTTTGGGGCAGTTTGGCTCGGCGCTACGAATTATCGTTGCTTACATTTTCTAAGCAAAAACACACAAAACCAAGACAAAACATGCTGCCATGTCTCTATACAAGAATGCAAAAGCGACAAACGGTTCATTGAACGAAGTTGTTACGGGTGTGCGACGCTCATTCGTGACAATACATTGTCGGGGCCTCCACCTCGACCACCCCGTCTGCATCCACTGTTACCTAGCGGTCATCGCACACACTCAACGACTTCACCAGCGTCCAACAAAGCTTCTTCCTCAGTACGTCACAAGGTAAATTACTGACTTTGTTTAGATTTTTTACTACTATAAAACACCTATTTTGATTATTAACATACTATTAACCTTTTTTTATTTTTTATTTTTTTATTATAGGTCTTTTACTACTTCTGATTAAATTGTTAACATATTTTTTTATTTTTTATTTTTTAACCTGATTTTTTATTGATTAAATTGTTATAATAATTTGTGTAAACTATATTATATATATAATATATATATATATATATATATATATATATATATACAATTCCTAGTCTATTTTGTTAAAGTTCACATTATTAAGTCTATAAAATTTAAATAGAAATATATAAAACTCATGGTAATCAAATTATATATATATAGAGAGAGAGAAAGACACACACACACACACACACGTCCTCGTCGTGTGCATATCCTGTTTTTCAAAGATTGACGCCGTGTCCATATCATGTCGTGTCCGTTCCCGTGTCCATGACCATGCTTCTTAAGACTATTGGAGGTAAGAACACAAGTCTTTTAGTGTTATTTTTAACCAATTACAGTTTCAATTGATTCAGAGTCAGATGGAAAGTTCATTGTAAACAGTTGTGCAAAGGATGCAATTCTCCTGCCAACTAGAGATGCATTGTTAAGAGAAAAATATATAATGGAAATATCATACCCTTTATGACCACGGCGGACACTCTTTACTACTTCCTTCAGTCCCCGTTTCAAGCTCTTGGCCTCCGCAGCTGGCAATTTAAACGAAAAGATAAGATGTTGGCATACAATTCGGTATGAAGATAAATTAAGAGAAAGAACGGAGCACGTCATGATCAAGCTAGATTTTAGTGGTAAAAATAAGGATTCCATAACAGACAATTCCATATCCTCTTGAACAGTCCAAAACAGCAAATAACTAAAGCAACTCACGTTTAAAATAGAAATCGAAAAAGAGGAAAAAACCAAAAGAAAAAAAGATCATCTAGAGATAAGAGACCGCATTGTTTCCCTCTTCCTCGAAGAATGTACAAAGGAATAAAGGGAGAAAAAGATCAACGATAACGAAGGGTACCATTTTGACCGAATACATCTAAATCCCCAGGGAACTCAAACACACCAGAAGAAAAAGAACCATCTTTCTCGATCACAAAAGAGCCTTGCAAACACGTTGGAAGAATTAAAGAAGAATAGAAGGTAATTCGGTTCGATACCTCGTCGGACGAGCTTGAGGGTGCGCTTGCAGAGATTCTTGCCGGCCAGGGGCTTGGCGATGGGTGCGACGGCCATCGGCTTCTTCCTCTCCACGGATTTCTTATTCTCGCTGTCGCTGCCCATACCTCGTCTCTCTCATCACGAGGGAACGGTTTGCTTGGCGGCCGCGATTTGAGAGGAAGGGCACGCGTTCCGAGGCGGAGGAGGTGGGGGCAGAGCGCAGGGGTAGGGATGGGCCTCGAGGTTCTGGTAATCCCAAGGGTTTTAGCTGGGTGTTATGTTGTGGTTCCAGCGACTGGAACATGATCCGAACCTGATATGTCAACGTCTTGGGTCCGAATTGGAAACCTGGATCCGACACAGATATTATATCCACCTCTAACTGGAAATTTAGCATTACATGCAATCTGAAAAGAAAGATTCTATCACCGACTAAAATGAGCACAGAAAAAAACCAGCTCATCAATCTCCTTGCCAAAGGATGGTAAGCTTGTTTAAATGAGCCCAACTCGTGTGCCGGATTGTTTAAGGAGGTCACGTTGTTAGACCAAGGGACATCATCAATCGAAAGTTGGCGGTGGATTTCCGTGTGTATCTTACTGACTCCATATTGGACACTCACCTTTAATCCATCAAAACTGGTGTTTGACTTCACAATATAGCACAGAGCCATCCATCTCGAAGGAAGGAGCAACCAGAAGTTGGAGCACATAAAAGCCAACAGCCTGTCAAAGTGTTAAGTCTCGTATTCCAACATATCAGTACGGAACAAATCTTAGAATAATCTTTAGATTTAACTAGAAAAGTTAGGCCTTTACTATGAGTGTTCATTAGACGAGCCAGTAATTTATAAAATATCAAGATAGGGTGGGTGACATCGATCGAATTAAATATAATTTTTTCTTTCAAAATTAATCATGATGATGAGGTGACATAAGAACATGAAGAGACAAGGTGTTGAAGGTATATCATCTCCTTCATTAAGTCATTTATGCACAAGTCATTCATCAAAATAAGAATACTGAGTGCTAAGCTTATCGTAACTTCACTTCCAAACTGTTTTTTAAAATATAATAATAAACAAGTCGGTGATACTGAGGACCATAAAGATAGAAAACATGATTAGTGCTTAGTATCAAAATAATAATGAGAATGAGAGAGTTTTGGACAAAATACTAAAATACCTCAATTATCATGAAATTGAAATCTTGTATATTCTTATTCTTGCTTGATCTGTATCATAATCCTAATAACCTTACTAGAACTTAATTCCATCAATTTTTACTCTGGAGCCTACTTTAGTTTTTTTTTTTTCTTTCAAACATATAATACTTTACTAGGCCCTTTAACCAAATCCTAATATGATTGGAAAACCTGCTTTTGCCTTTTTTTCTTTTTTAACATGAACATCTCACAATAGGCATCTGGCATAATAATAGAAAATAATTTCATTCATTAATTCTTGTTCGATATATCTAATACTATAAAAAATTTAGTACTACTGTCCAATAGTAAAGTAACTAAAATAAAACTGTCCTAATGGCACGTTACTTAACGATAGAGAAATAAAACTGTGTCCTATTGGTTGCTCTAAAAATTTTAGTATTAAATAATTTGCCAAGTAGGAAGCTCATAAAAATCAAAATCAATATACAGTCTCGAGTACAAACTATAACTATCGTAACAACAACATAAAAATATGCATATCAAACGATGAATATATGTCTATGGCATAGGTTAGACATTTGATTGTGTGTTCTCTTATGAATAGACGGAGAGGTATGATTTTGTAACATCGGAGACTCAATCTAGTGGGTATTGCTTGGGCTAAAACTTTATATGTGACATAACTACATGGAGATCTCACATCGTATTAATCTAATTTGACCACTCATCTGCCATTCAATCATATGCATAGACATGGGAGCATAAATGCATTAATATATACGAACACAGAGGTACTTTGTAAGAAAACATTTTTTTCTCGTTCATATTTTTTTATATAAAGGAAGATACATATAGGCTTATTACAAGTTATACAATTAAGAAAATTAATTGTATATGAATTTTTAATTATTTTATTCCAACCTATTTCCTATTCTAGTCTTCATAATATAGGCTGATTGTTTCCAATATTTGGTCTTGATTGTGTGGCCTAAAATAGGAAATAGAACCATTAATTATGATATTTCTTTCACATTCGAATTCTCTTAATCATGAGATTTTTCACTCCACCCTCAAGCAAGCTTAAAGATGTTAATCATTTTCAGTTTGCTAATTAGATGCTCATAAGAAGATCTTTAAAGCCCTTGGTAAGAATATTTATCAATTGCTTGTTTATAAGAATATAAAATAGCCAATTCCTTCTTCAATTTTATTTTTTTTTATGAAATATCGATCTACATCAACATACTTTGAATAATTATGGTGCACTAAATTATGAATAATATTGATAGCAGTCTTATTGTCACCTCATAGTCTTATAAAAATTTCATTGGGTATTTGTAGTTCTTTTAGAAGCATTCTTAACCATACATACCTTGTGTTATTGCTTTAAACTCTACTTTAGCATTGCCTTCTAGTAACAACTATTTTTTACTCCTCAACTCATCAAATTATCTCCAACAAGTATACAATATCTTGAAGTTGATCTCTTATCACTTATTGATCATGCCCAATCAACATCAATGAAGGCTTCAATTCTCATATGATTGTCCTTTTTGAATAACAATCTTTTTTCAATAATCCATTTTAGATATCTAAGGATCTTATATATTATATATAAATATTTCTTATATGATGAATGTATAAATTGACTTACTATACTCATCACCAATGCTATGTCTGAGTGGGTACGAGATTAATAAATCAACTTATCTATCAATTTTTGTGGTCAATACTATATGTTTGATTGAATCATGTTGTAGCCAATATCTTTCAATGGAACTAACTGTCTTGGATTTAACACTAAATACACCTTTGCATCCAATTAAAGTATTCCCCTTTAGCAAATGCACTAAGTTTTAAATAGCATTCTTTTGAAGATCTCTTATCTCCTCCATAATTGTTTATCTTTAGTCTGGAATTAGTAGAGTATTCTATATATTTTTAAAACTTATAAACTAGACAAGTTAGTTGTAAAAACCTTAAAAATTGAAGATATCAAGGTTTTGGCAGAGTTTAGTTTGTTTTTTCTCTAGAATTCTTGATGCATTCTTGCTGCCCAAGTGGGGTATTTATAAGCCCCAAATGGTTTCAAAAATGAGCCAAAAATTTAAACTTATGGGTCTTCCGGGTACGGGCAATACCATTGCCTACACTAATTGGTACCATCGCCCAATCTGATAATACCACTGCCTGACAACCTCGGAGATCGAGTTTTTATGTTTTCTAACTCATAAGCGGTTCTACCGCCTGTTCTAGCAATACCACCACTTGGCCCAACATTTGGGTCATTGAATGAGACTCCCAATGAGCCCAAATCACTACTAATTTAGGCTCAATTGGCTTCTAATTGAGTTGGTCCAATTCCAACCCAATTATGTGCTAACTATGAATTTTAAGACATTCACTAAGTTAAATAAGTCTGTTAGTCTAGGTTTCTTCCGACGATCTTCTAGTGAACTTCCGATGATCTCTGATAATGTTCCAGTGGACTTCCGGCAAGCTCCTGGACTTTACGATGATTTTCTTGGTAAGTTTTGACGAGCTTCTTTCGCAAGCTCCTAGACTTCTTCGTCAATTCCGACAAAACTTTTGACGAACGTCCGGACTTCCGACGAACTCCCAACGAAATCTTGTTCTTGACTCCGGGACTTCATTTTGCTTTATGCCTTGCTATCATAGTTAATCTTGTACACTTAAAACCCACTTTGATCTATACAATTATTACAAAGCTTGAATCAAGTGTTGTCCGACATGTCATTGGTTTATCGATGTTTCGTCTGAATCTTTGGCGCATCATCCTCTCTTGCGACTTATTGCCAAATCGACTAATTGACCTCCACAACTCTAATTTCCTTGGTACAATTTTCGCTCTTCTTGGCTCGGTGCTCGAACCCACAACTCGACGCCTTCTGTCGATACGTCGACCGATCCTTTATTACGATGTCCAATCTTTCGACATATTCCATTCCGGCCCAACACGATTCTTCTTACTTTAATTGTCTCTCCCCGATCAAAGCTTTCTACTTCACTTAAAACGCAGATCAAATCATAAACACTATCAATTGGTTTCATCATTAAATTTTGAGATTCAACAATCTCCCCCTTTTTTATGATGACAACCAATTGATGACAGAGTTAACCTTAACTCCTCCTATCAATATGCCATATTGATGTTGTTAGGATCGGAGCGGCACTAAGAGGGGGGGGGTGAATTAGTGCAGCGGATTAAAACGTCGGTTTTAGAAACTTTTTCGTACGATAAAAACCAAACTCGAAAGTGCTTAACTTGAAAGCGTGTTCATAAAGGTGTGCAGCAAAAGCAATAAGGAAGTAAAGCACGTATGAAGGTTTGCAGTAAGGTAAATAGCAATAAGTAAATGCAAACCAGAGAACACGCCAATTTTAAAGTGGTTCGGTCAAAATGACCTACATCCACTTGCGAAGCCTTCTTCGATGAGGCTCCCAACTTCCACTAGCAAATCACTTTGAAGGAGAAGGACAAATACCCCTCTTACAACTTTTTACAAGTGGTTCACACTTTTACAAAGTTTCAACGAGAAAGAAGGAGGTGAACACTCAAGCAATTGAAAACAAGACTTGCTAAAGACTTTGCTAAGGCTTTTAACTCAATCTATTGCTTCTCAAAAGTTGTTATCTCTGCTGAGAATTGAGGGGTATTTATAGGCCTCAAGAGGATTCAAATTTGGGCTCCAAAATTTGAATTCTCTTCGGTTCCCGAAGCTAGCAGTGCCACCGCCTGTCAATTCTGACACTGACAGTGTACTGGGCGGTGCCACCGCCTGGCTCGGGTGCTGGGCGGTGCCACCGCCCAACTTTTCGGGTCCTGGGCGGTGCCACCGCCTACACTATTTCAGCTCACTGGTTGGGCTCCAAACTTGGCCCAAACCAGTCCGAACTCGAGCCCAATTGGCCCCTACTTGGGTTATAAGATTAACACATAATCCTAACCCTAATTAACATGCTAACTACGAATTTAAAGACATTTCCTAAGCTATTACAAAGTCCATAAGTCAAGATTTCTTCCGGCGAGCTTCTGGCGAACTTCCGGCGGTCTTCCAATAAACTCTCGGAAACCATTCTACGGACTCCCGGCAAGCTCTCAGACTTCAGGATTTAATCTTAGCGAGTTTCGACGAGCTTCTTCGGCAAGCTATGATCTTTCTCGGTGAGCTCCGTGAACTTCCGACGAACCTTCCGACGAGCTTCCGAAAACCCATCGACAAGCTCCCTACTCATTCTCAACTAGTTCCGACAGCATTCCCGACGAACCTTCGGACTTCCGTCGAACTCTCGAACTCTCAACGAATCCTTCGCGCTTGACTCCGGCACTTTGTTTTACTTTATGTCTTCATCGTTATCGTAGTTAATCCTGCACACACAAGCCAAAACTCTACTCCGATCTAGACAATTATTACAACGCGAATTGACATTCTGTTGCCCGGCACGTCATTGGTTGGCACTTCGTCCGATTCTTCAGCGCATCGTCCTCTCTTGCGGCTTGTTGCCCAATCAACAGTTGACCTCCGCAACTCTAATATCCTTAGTGCAATTCCGCTCTCCTTGGCCCAATGCCCGACGTCCGAAGCGTTCTGCCGTCCAATATTCTAACGTGATCTCCTCCGACGCAACATCAATTCCTCCTGTGTCAACTGTCTAATCCTGATCGAGTAGACCTGCATAACTCAAAATGCAGTTAAACATCTAAACACAATCAATTAGTTGTCATCATCAAAATCCGAGATTCAACAATCTCCCCCTTTTTGATGATGATAACTAATTGATGACTAACGGAGTTAACCTTAACTCACCGGAGTTTAACCAAACTCCCCCTATCAATATGCCATTGATAGAAACTCTTGGATTCAAAAATCCAAGCAACATGTCATGATCAAATCATGCATGTCATCAACTTACTTCTCCCCCTTTGTCATCAACAAAAAGGAGAAGTCCCAATGTTTAGAGATGAGTTCTAATCATTGCATAATAAACATAGTATCCAATTTAATCATCATGCAATTTAGCAATTAAAGATGTGCAAGTTTAGCATGTTTGCTTTTCTTGAGACAGCAACTGTTTGCTTCTCTTTAGACTACAAGCTAGCAATTTTTACGATATGCAAGTTTTGCTACATACAAGCTAGCAAAAATTTCGAAAGCAAATGCAAGATAGCTTTCTTGTGTAAGCCCATGATTCTTGCTTCCTATTGCAATTTACAAGTTTTTGAAATATCCAAGTTCAACACATTGCATAATTAACATAATCTCCTAGTTTTATCATTATGCAATTTTGCTATCATCATAGATATGCAAGGTAGTATGATAGTAATTTCTATAACATACAAGCTAGCAAATTTTACAATATTTTTAGAACATGCAAGCTAGCAGTTTTGAGATGTTCAAGAAAGCAACCCTTGTTTCTTAAAATATACAAGTTTGCTAGATGTGCACGTTAGCATGTTTTGCTTATTGAGATAGGCAAGATAGTGATGTTCAAGAAGACAACTTTTGCTTCTTGAAATAAGCAAGTTAGCAATCTTTGCTACTTAAGATAGGCAAGCTAGCAATCAAGTTTTTGCATCTTCTTGACTTGTACAAATTAGCTATCTCCCCCTTTGTCATTGTCAAAAAGAAGGGAAGACCCTTTACATCAATTATGACAAAGGTAAGTATCAATCTTATTTGTGCATCATTATATTTTCAAATTAGAATATGCACATTTTCAAAAACCTTATATTTCATTCATGCACGATATTGAATAAATCGATCAACATTATGAGGATATCATACATGATACTAAAATTTTTAACTATTTATAAACAATTTGATCATGATACCAAACATTCATCATTTAGAGCATTCATGACATAAAACATTAAATCAACATTTATAATACATCATTTTAGCAACAATTCATAGTATTTTAAATCATGATTTACATCATATGCTATTACATCACATTATAATTAGAAAGCACAAGTATTGTATGGATCATTGTAAATCATAAATGTTTCATATCATGATGGTATCAACTTGTCAAATTATATCCTACCATGCATGATCAAAACTTTTCATTTGTATGTATCAAAATAATATCAAGAGTATTTCATGCATATTATCAAATCATCATTTATAATTACATCAATATTCCAATCATTATTTCAGTCTACACATCATGAGATCAATAAGATAGAGAAAAATATTTTTTTTTAAGAAAAAAAATATATTTTCCTCTTTTTAGTTGTTTCAATTCATATGATTTTATTTCATTTATGCCAAATAAAAAACATGTATCATATTTAAAACCGAAAGTGTAAGATTTATTACAATAAAGATCAATAAGGCACTTTCATTTTGATAAAAATCAATAATACGTAAATCACAAGATTCATCATCATATTTTCAAATTACACAATTTCAAAACTATACCTTTCATTTTTCATGCATGATACAAATAAATCAATCATCATTATGAGCATATTATACATGATATTCAAGCATTCATGATACATTATTTTGGCAACATGATTATAGCTTTTCAAATGATGGTATCTAAATGTTAAAGTTTATTATATCCTATCATGCATGATAATTAACATCTCATTTGTATTTCATGCATAATTTCATTTCATCATATTAGGAATATCAAGAAGAATTAATTGGGTGATGAGATGAATATTTTCATGAACACAAGCAATTGCATAAAAATCATATCATGAAGGATTAGAATATGTGTATACCAAAAGACATGATTTCTTTTTGAAGAACCTCCTCATAAATAATCAAAAGAAAATCTTAGGAGATTGATTAAAGAAAAATCTTGATTCATTATAAAATTTAATATATCAAATATCGAGTAATTCAACATATAACATGTATAAATTTAAAAATCAAAGGGAGAAGGGAAAGAATTCAAAGGTACAAAGATTTCAACCATCTCATAAACAAATGAAGGATCAATTCATGAATCCAAAATTCCATGAATCATTTCGACAAATCTCCTTTTAAATAATCAAAATGATCGTCAAAGGAAATCTCATGTTATTCCAAGAAATCAAGATCATGATTTTGATAAAACTCATTTCAAATTTAAATCATCAAAATCATTTTTAAGGTTCACAAAATTCATAACATAAATAGATTCATGATTTCATTGATAATATATTTTCCCCCTTTTTTAAGTGTTTCATTTTAAGTGATTGATTTCATGTTAGCATGCTTTTTCATTTATGTCAAATAAAAACATGCATCAACGTTTAGAATCGAAAAATGAATTTCGTCATAAAACCATCAAGACCAATAAATCACAAAAATCATCATGTATAACTTTAAAATTTTATGCATAAAATCGTTATATCATGGTATCAAAACTTTAATATTTTCATTACAACATTAAGCAAGGTTTCATTGAACATAATTTTGAATGATTCTTATAGATACCTAAAACTTCTTTAGTTTTAATTTATATGATTGATTTTATAATAGCATGCTCAAATTTTTGTTCTTATGTCAAAACCATACATCATGTTTGAAAAACAAAGATAATGTACATAAAAAATATCAAGCCTTTCATACAAAAGCCATGCATCTTCATTGAAAAGCAATATGAAAATTATCAAAATACACATTCTTGTTTCTCAAGCACATATATAAGATTAATCTCACTAGGTTTACAATCATTATATTTATATCTAACTTTTTATTCCATTAACATAAAACATGCAATTTTCAAGAAAAATAATTATTCAAAAAAAAAGAAAACGCATCATGGAAAACATCAAGTAATTTTAAAATAAATTAAGGGAGTTGAGTTACTTACCTTGTAGTCGAAGCCCGTCAAAGCCCAATTCGTCGTTTCACCTTTGGAAGTTCTTAATTCATCCTTGGTTGCCTTTCTCTTCTTTGGCCTCTTTCTCCATTCAAGTTTATTGTTTATTTTAGATTTTTGTTTAATAAACTTATTAAGATTTAGTGTTCGAAGTTCAAGTTCATCATTGTCCTCATCACTTGAGTCATCGCTCAAGTGGTATTCATTTGTCCGGAGTTCCAAATCCTTCCTATTCTTTGGAAGGTGGTTCAAGTGCTCATCGGGTTCAAAATGTTCCAAAAGTATCATTTCATAGGTTATTAATGACCCGATTAATTCTTCTAATGGAAAATCATTTAAATTTTTTGTCTCTTATATTGTGGTTATTTTATGATCCCACCTTTTTGGAAGGGATCTTAAGATCTTGCTTACGAGATCAAAATTCGAAAAAGATTTACCAAGAACTCTTAGATTATTGACGACATCCGTGAAACGGGTGTACATGTCACCTATAGTCTCGCTTGGTTGCATTCGAAAAAGCTCAAAATCATGCAATAAAATGTTAACTTTCGAGTCTTTGACTCTACTAGTTCCCTCGTGCGTGATTTCAAGTGTTCGTCAAATATCAAAAGCCATTTCGCACATAGAAATCCGATTGAACTCATTTTTGTCCAAAGCGCAAAATAAGGCATTCATAGCCTTTGCGTTTAAAGAAAAATGCTTCTTCTCCAAATCCGACCATTCGTTCATCGGTTTAGAGGGAAGTTGAAAACCGTTTTCAATAATATTCCATAAATCCAAGTTCATAGAAATCAAGAAAACTCTCATTCGAGTTTTCCAATAAGTGTAGTCCAATCCATTAAACAACGGTGGACGAACAACCGAAAAGCCCTCTTGAAAGCCATGAAGAGCCATTTCTCTTGGGTGTAAATCCGAAATGAGAAATACCGGGATCTGATACCAATTGTTAGGATCGGAGTGGCACTAAGAGGGGGGGTGAATTAGTGCAGCGGATTAAAACGTCGGTTTTGGAAACTTTTTCGTACGATAAAAACCGAACTCGAAAGTGCTTAACTTGAAAGCGTGTTCGTAAAGGTGTGCAGCAAAAGTAATAAGGAAGTAAAGCACGTATGAAGGTTTGCAGTAAGGTAAATAGCAATAAGTAAATGCAAACCAGAGAACACGCCAATTTTAAAGTGGTTCGGTCAAAATGACCTACATCCACTTGCGAAGCCTTCTTCGATGAGGCTCCCAACTTCCACTAGCAAATCACTTTGAAGGGGAAGGACAAATACCCCTCTTACAACTTTTTACAAGTGGTTCACACTCTTACAAAGTTTCAACGAGAAAGAAGGAGGTAAATACTCAAGCAATTGAAAACAAGACTTGCTAAAGACTTTGCTAAGGCTTTTATCTCAATCTATTGCTTCTCAAAAGTTGTTATCTCTGCTGAGAATTGAGGGGTATTTATAGGCCTCAAGAGGATTCAAATTTGGGCTCCAAAATTTGAATTCTCTTCGGTTCCCGAAGCTAGCGGTGCCACCGCCTGTCAGTTCTGACACTGACAGTGTACTGGGCGGTGCCACCGCCTACACTATTTCAGCTCACTAGTTGGGCTCCAAACTTAGCCCAAACCAGTCCGAACTCGAGCCCAATTGGCCCCTACTTGGGTTATAAGATTAACACCTAATCCTAACCCTAATTAACATGCTAACTACGAATTTAAAGACATTTCCTAAGCTATTACAAAGTTCACAAGTCAATATTTCTTCCGGCGAACTTCCGGCGGTCTTCCGATAAACTCTCGGAAATCATTCTACGGACTCCCGGCAAGCTCCGAGACTTCACGATTTGATCTTGGCGAGTTTCGACGAGCTTTTTCGGCAAGCTATGATCTTTCTCGGTGAGCTCCGCGAACTTCCGACGAACCTTCCGACGAGCTTCCGAAAACCCATCGGCAAGCTCCCTACTCATTCTCGACTAGTTCCAACAGCATTCCCGACGAACCTTCGGACTTCCGTCGAACTCTCGAACTCCCGACGAATCCTTCGCGCTTGACTCCGGCACTTTGTTTTACTTTATGTCTTCATCGTTATCGTAGTTAATCCTGCACACACAAGCCAAAACTCTACTCCGATCTAGACAATTATTACAACGCGAATTGACATTCTGTTGCCCGGCACGTCATTGGTTGGCGCTTCATCCGATTCTTCAGCGCATCGTCCTCTCTTGCGGCTTGTTGCCCAATCGACGGTTGACCTCCGCAACTCCGATATCCTTAGTGCAATTCCGCTCTCTTTGGCCCGATGCCCAACGTCCGAAGCGTTTTGCCGTCCAATATCCTAACGTGATCTCCTCCGACGCAACATCAATTCCTCCTGCGTCAACTGTCTAATCCTGATCGAGTAGACCTACATCACTCAAAATGTAGTTAAACAGCTAAACACAATCAATTAGTTGTCATCATCAAAATCCGAGATTCAACAGATATAACTTTGAATTTAAGTCAAAGTAATCTTTCATCATGAATATTTGCAACACGTCATCAGAAAATTATGCATAATCAAAATTTCAATACATCAATCCATGCATGATTATCATAATAACTTCTTCCCCTTTGTCATCAACAAAAAGGAGAAGTGCAACTAGCAAATGTATAGACATAATTTCAAATGATTATATAATAAACATAATCTTAAGTTTTATCATCATACAAGCTAGTAATTTTCTTTCTTCTCTTTTGAGAAGTGCAATGTTTTGCTTCCTTGGCAAAGTGCAAGCTAGCAAAATTTTACATATTATATGCAAGCTAGCAATGATTTTGAGTTTTGTAAGTTTGTAAATTTTACTAGATTAGCATGTTTCGCTTCTTGAGATAGGCAAGATGGCACTTCTGCTTTTCTTGAGATTGTAAGCTAGCAATTCTTAATGATGTTCAAGATATCAAGTTCTACATTATATTAGACCATGCAAGCTAGTAAATTTATATCATTTTATAGTATGCAAGCTATCAAATTTTATAAATATGAAAGTTAGCAAAATTTTACATCTTTTGAGATGTACAAGATAGACTATTTTTACATCTTTTTGAAATATATAACTTAGCAAATATTGCTTCTCTTAATATTTGCAAGATAGCATTTCTTGCTTCTCTTTTAAGATGAGCAAGCTAATAAGTTTGCCTTTTTTCGTGATGTGCACACTAGCAATTTTTTCTCCCCCTTTGTCATCGGCAAAAAGAGGAGAATAACAATACAATAATGTAATTCATTTTCATTTATTTCAATCTTCAAATCATGTTAAGAATAAATAACAAAGATGAAGAATCAAGTCATGAATGTCAAAAGATCATATATCATTTTTAATAATTTTTTTCTTTTATAAATAGAAAGCAAGATAGGAAGTGATCATGATTCAAAAAGAAGACTCAAGTTATAATTCTAAGAATTTACAAGAAAAATCATGATTCATTTTACAAAAAGATTGTCAATTCATGCATTTGAATAAATATTTTTAAACCAACAATACTTCAACTCATCATACATAATGTAAAATCATCAAACATGATACAATCATTTATTTTAAAAAACATTCATCATTATTTTCAAATCATTCAATTTGTCAAATCAACAAAGTCTCTTTCAAGAGATTTAAAATAAAATGAAAAGATTATCGATCTTTTGAAATACTAGTGAATTCCTTTCTCTCATTTGTCATTGTAAATAAGAAGGAAGAGGAGAATAACATATAATAAAAATCAAATCATAAATTATCAAGATGTCAAGTAGCATATCATGGTTTATTAGAATAAGTCTCCTTTTTATTGAATAGTAAAAGAGTCGGAGAACAAGATTTCAATTCATGTATATAAAATATTTAATCATCAAAATCATTTTCATAGTCCAAGAGATTCATACAATTAGATTCATCAATTAAAAACTTGATAAGGTAGGGATTGAGAAATTTTAAAGAAAAATATATTCCTTATTTCATATGAATTTTAAAGAAAAATATATTTCCTTTTATTTCATACAAGTATGCCTTTGTCATTTATTGCCAAATCAAAACATATATCATCATTTAAAATGAAAAAAGTACTTTTATTACGGTAAAGATCGATAAGCCATTAATCACAATAATCATCATGCATAACTTCTAAATATAAACTTATTAATCATGATTTCAAATCATCATTACACTATTTCATCAAGCATGATTTCATAAAGACATTTTTAAATAAAATCATTTTGTTTGTTGTAGTAATGCATTTTCTATCTTTGCATCAATGATTTAATCATATCATGAGATATACAAATCATAAATACAAAGAAGCCATGTCATGAGAGATATAAGATCAAAAGTGTAACATGTAATTCCAAAACATAAGATTTCAAATCATTATGCATTATTAAATATATAATATAATCATTTTCAATTAAAATGATTAAGTGAATCTAACTTGTCATACTTAGTGCTAGGAGTTATCATGCAATTGTCATGTTCAAACTTTTCAAAATAACTAGAAAAGGAAGCATGATACCAAACTTTTTAACATTTCCATTACATCGTTACATCAAGTATGGTTTCATTAAACATAAAGCATTTTCAATCAAAATCGGAATTCATCAAGATACATATTATTTCTTCTTAAAAACATACATAGGATTAATCACTAGACTTAAAAACATGTAATTTTCATGATCATTTTTTTTCAAAATAAAAAGAAGCATGATATAATTTTTTTATGATTTTTATTTTTTATGTTTTACTAACTAATTTAAACACAATTCATGAAAAAGCATCAAGTAATTTCAAAATAAGGTAAAGGAGTTTCGTTTGAGTTGTTTACCTCATTGTCGAGAGTCATCAAAGTGAAGTTCGCTACTTCGTCTTCATCGGTTTGTTTCTCGTCTTCGGAGGTAGTCGATTTGTCCCAAGTCGCCTTCTTCTTCTTTGAAAACTTTCTTCTTTTTAAGTTTATTTTTATTCTTTAATTCTTGTTTCATGAACTTTCTAAATTTTATAGTAAGAAGTTCAAAGTCATTATCATCATTACTTGAGTTATCATTCAAGTGGTATTCTAGTGTTTGAAGTGCCCAATCCTTCCTGTTCTTTGGAAGGTTGTTCTCATATTCATTTTGTTCATCATGTTCATTATATGCATTGTGCGTCATTTCATATGTCATCAATAAATCAAAAAGTTTTTTAAATGAAAAATTATTGAGATCTTTTGTCTCTTGTATTGTAGTTACTTTCGGATCCCAACTCTTTGGAAGGGATCTTAATATCTTATTAACACGTTCAAAATTTGAAAAACATTTGCCAAGACCTTTTAAACTATTGACGACATCCATAAAGCGGGTGTACATGCATCAAAAGTTTTACTCGACAACAATAGTTTCACTTGACTTCATTCGAAACAATTCGAAATCATGCATCAAAATATTAACTTTAGAATTTCTAACCATATTTGTGCCTTTGTGTGTGATTTCAAGAGTGTGCCAAATATCGAAAGATGTTTCACAAGTAGAAACCCGATTAAATTCATTTTTGTCTAAGCCACAAAATAGAGCATTCATAGCTCTAGCATTTAAAAAATAAGTTTTCTTCTCTAAATCATTTCATTCGTTTAGTAGAGTAGAAGACTTTTAAGAACCAAATTTAACTATATTCTATAAATCGAGATTCAACGAAAGTAAGAAAACTCTCATTCGACTTTTCCAATATGTATAGTCTGTCCCATTGAACATAAGAGGACGAATGAGAGAGTGACTCTCTTGAAAGCTGAAAAGAGTCATTTCTCTTGGGTGTTAAACCAAATGAGAAAAAAAAACATGGCTCTGATACCAATTATTATGAATGAGTCGGCACTAAGAGGGGGGGGGGTGAATTAGTGCAGCAGATAAAAATGTCAATTTCGTAAATCTTTCATTTCGATTAAAACCAATCTCAGAAAGATGTTAACTTAAAACACATTCGTAAGAGTGTGCAGCTAAAGTAATGAGGAAGTATGGTAATTTACAATTAAAGTAAAGAGCAAAACAGAAATGTAAATCGAGTTTATAGTGGTTCGGTCGTTGTGACCTATATCCACTCCCGATTTCTCCTCCGTTGAGGCCATCGGTATCTACTATTGGTCTTCCTTCAATGGGTGAAGACCAACTATCCTCTTACAATACTTTCTCCTTTTCATATATTTAGGAGATAACCTTTATAAGTCACTCTTTTATAAGTATTCCCTCACACACCTCCCTTATGACTAACTCTAGGCATTAGGAGGAGGGAACTCAAGGTTTTGGCAATGTTTACTAAGTTTTTTCCCTAAAATTCTTACTGCATTCTTGCTGCCTAAGTGGAGTATTTATAAGCTCTAAATGGTTTCAAACATAAAGTCAAAAATTCAAACTTTCGGGTCTTTCGGGTACGAGCGGTACCACTGCTTGCATTGGGCGGTACCATCGCCCAGCCTAGCGGTACCACGGTTGACACACTGTCACTGGGCAGTACCACTGCCTGATCGCCTCAAAGACTGAGTTTTTTGAGTTTTCCAACTCACAAGTGGTTCTACCGCCTATTTTGGTAATGTCATCACTTGGCCCAACATTTGGGTCATTAAATGGACCTCCCAATGAGCTCAAATCACTCCCAATTTAGGCCTAATTGGCCCCTAATTGAGTTGGCCCAATTCTAACCTAATTATGTGCTAACTATGAATTTTAAGACATTTACTAAGCTAAATAAGTCCATAAGTCTAGCTTTCTTCCGGCAAGCTTTCGACAATCTTCCAACGAACTTTCGACGATCTCTCGACAATATTCCAGCGGACTCCCGACAAGCTCCTGGACTTCACGACAATCTTCTTGGTAAGTTCCGATGAGCTTCTTTGACAAGCTCCTTGACTTCTTGGTCAATTCCGATTGAACTTATAATGAACGTCCGGACTTCCGATGAACTCTCGAACTCCCAATAAAATCTCGTTCTTGACTCCGGGACTTCATTTTGCTTTATGCCTTGCTATCATAGTTAATCCTGCACACTTAAAACCCACTTTGATCTAGACAACTATTATAAAGCTTGAATCAAGTGTTGTCTGACATGTTATTAGTTTATCAGTACTTCGTCCGAATCTTTGGCGCTTCATCCCCTCTTATGGCCTATTGCCTAATCAGCTAGTTGACCTCTGCAACTCTGATTTCCTTAGTGAAATTTTTGCTCTTCTTGGCCCGATGCCCGAACTCATGGCTTGAAGCCTTCTATTGTTATGTTGACCGATCCTTCGATGCGACGTCCAATCTTCGGACATATTCTACTACAACCCAACACGATTCTTCCTGCTTTAATTATTTCTCCTTGATCGAAGCTTCCTGCATTACTTAAAACGTAGATCAAATCATAAACACTATCAATTGGTTTCATCATCAAAATCCGAGATTCAACAGCACCACGAGGACAAGCGAGTTGGGAAAAATGTGTAGCGTACAAAGGTTGGGATGGTTGAGTTTAAGCTACAGCTCAATATTGGCAACCATACTTGATGATGCTCAAGGCAAGCAAGACATTTGGTAAAGGATGAGACCATGCAAGATGGAATGAGTTGTTCAATGATTAAAAGAATTATGCAAAGCTCACAGAGGTGAGGGGAATTGCTAACTCGAAGAATTTGATACTCATGCAAGGGCTTGTATGTGAATGATGGAGTGTTCGTGGCCATCCTAAGGTAACTAAAACTCGATGCCATGAAACATTGAAACTTTCTCTTCAACATAAGAAGGATATATTTGTAAGAGACTGAATTGTGCAATGAGTTCAACATGTTACTAGGCCTTGAGGGGTGTAGCGAGAGCTGTATTAACATAGAGTCGCAATCTAGCAAGTGCGTTTGCGGAAGGCAGAACAATATATAGTTTATTCAACAAGGTAGAGTAGTAGTCTCTAAAACTTTTAGAGAGAAGGAAGTGAAGAGAGAAGTTGCTCAAATGGAACAGATATCCAGGAGGGATAAATCTTAGCTCTCCAAAAAAAGAA
The DNA here is from genome assembly GCA_004837865.1 of Musa balbisiana. Taxonomy (NCBI): domain Eukaryota; kingdom Viridiplantae; phylum Streptophyta; class Magnoliopsida; order Zingiberales; family Musaceae; genus Musa; species Musa balbisiana. Next base: position 26,840,809 of record CM017196.1, on the reverse strand, counting down.
CTATATGTAATGAACTGCACACATGTTGAGGAGGAGTACATCAAAACAACTTCACAAAACTCAACAGACCGAGCAAACAGCAAGGAGTCATCACATGATCTTGCTTAAGATAATGCATTGGGGAATGCATTGTGAGATCAAGTGGGGGAGCGACCCAAGGCAATATAAATGAAGGCATACTTAGAATCGATATGGAGATCGGATTTAATGGAGTGCTGACCCATGGAATGATGGGCGTGAGGACATTATTAAATTAATGCAAATCGAGGAGTAGAGTAACTTGGGTGTAACTTGGCGAAGTATCTAAGCCGTATGAAGAGAGCCAACATAGAAGATGAAACATGGAGCAGAGTCATAAAACTTTTCTTGGATAGAGATCAAGGATATGAACTCTTGTAGAGACAAGAGCGGGATCATGTCATTCCATGGGTCTTTCATTCTGATGGAGTGGACTCATCTTACATAGTGCCAAAGACGAAGGGAGCTTCTAGGCACATGCACCTTATCTCGGAGAAGCATTTGATGGAGGAACCAAGGCGACTCAACTTGCGGAGGTGAAGTTAGGTTCAGAAGACTTTGGTACAGGACAAGAGGACACGAAAACGGGTACTCTTGAAGAATATGCCACAGTGCTGCCAATCAAGTTGTCATGAAGAATGCGGTGCACAACGGAGATTGTGCTAGTAGGGATAAAGGCCTAGGATCCAAACAATGGTGCACTAGTTTCAGCGAAGTCGGTGGACTTCGAAAGTTACTAAGCGACAGACTGTCGTAGAGCGATGCTTCGTCTAGGTGTGATCCGAGCGGGTGGACAAATATCGATTGCTAAAGGAGCAAATATAATCGAAAGTAGAAGATCTTATGATATATTGGGGCAGTGGCAACAAAGGAAACACAATTCGAGTTCCCTTAGTTTTAGTACATATATAAATTTCATATTATTTTTGTTTTCTATATAGATAAATATACGTGTGGCATGAGAAGAATACAAAAGAAAAAAAAAAAGCGAGTGTGACATGTGTCATCTGATTTGATTTTTGTTATTACTATGTGGTATGCATTTCAATATAATATATTATTTATTAAAATATTATTATTCATGACATACAATTATAGTAAATGTTTGAATAAGTATGCATTATGTATAATGATATGATAGGCATCAATATATGATTAATGCATGTTGATTATGAATCATTTATTGTGAGTATATTTCTTACAATATATAATCTATTAATCTTGTTAGTTGATGTCCTATTGATCCATGTTGTAATTACTCGTATTTATTAATATGAGATCAAAATATTGCTATATGCTTCTTTTGAACTCTAGCTTATTCCCTACTTGGTATTTATGCTTTAAAAAAAAAACAGTTTTGTTTGAAGATAGCATCGTATCGAGAGCAAACACCAGAGAAATATTCGAGATGAGGATAGATTTTATAATTATAAATATATTAATTTGCAATAAAAAAATACTATTATATAAGAGGAGATTTTGTTTCTGCGTCGATCGATCTACATGAAAACTGAGTTAGATCATTCGGAATTTGACAATGGTCCTACAGTATTGTAGGCAAGCCATCTGACTTCAACTCCAGCTGCTGTTCCTGCAAAATATATCCTGTAGAAGCAATGGTTCACGTAACTCTGGCTACGGCTGCGGCTGCGGCTGCGGCGTCCTGCAGAATATATTTGGGATTAACACGAACTATTGCGTTATCATACACGAGGGACAAGCGGCAGTCCTATATCAAGCGACAATAAAGATCTGGTCATACACCCGTTAGTTAGTACAAGGAAAGTCCGACGACGATATGCAGGTGACCGACTGTAGCTCTCTTCAGGACGAAATGAATAGCTTCGTCCACATAACCATATCAATGACGATGCAAGTTTCCAAGGATCCACATAACCATATCCTGTTCTGTGATACTTGATCAAGGCAATCCTATCTCAGATGACACGCCTGTTAGTATGAGGAAAATCTTCACGGCAATATGCTGGTGATCGACTGTGAGGCGAATAGCTTCGGCGAGGATCAGGAGATCTTCTACCTCGCGGACTGCAACTCCTGGCGACACAAAAGAAGTAACGAGGAATGATACATATCACCTGACCCTACATGTTTCTCTGGTGTTATTCTCTTCCTACGTTGTAACTGATAGAAGATAAGATTTCCTATTAGGAAATCTTATCCCTCCTAATCTTATAAATAGGAGAGGAACATGTTAATACATTTAAGCTATTCACTTCTTCAATAAAACTTCTTCAATATTTATTATCTTTTATTCTTTCTATTGTTCTTATCTTCTATCATTTCTATCATGGTATCAGAGCCGCTTGCTTAGAGTAAGCTCTCTTTTCGCTGTCGACTCATCACTGTTGCTTCTCCACCTCCGACGGCAAAAGAAAAAGTTTTCTACCATTGCTTTTCCATCGTCAGGTCGTCGGTGCGACAAATCTTTCTTCCTCGGCGAACGGCAATTGTCTTCTCCACTGCCACTCTACGCCAACGTCCGTTTCCCACCAGCACTGCCCCACCTTTCTTCCTCGCTATAGTTACCTCCTACCTCTTCTGATGCAGCTTCCTCCTCTACTACACCTCTGCTATAGCTTCCTCCTCCGTTGTAGCTTTTTCCTATGATGTAGTAACATCACTGCAACATTGCTGTAGATTTCTCCTCTACCGTTGTCGCAGTCGTCGTCGTCGAAACCGTAACCGTCACAATCGCAACCGTCACTGTCGAAATTACAACCGTCGCAGTCGAAATCGTAGCAACAACAACAGCAGCAGCAATATGCTCTTGCTCTACTCATGAAGCCTCTCGCTTATAAACCATACTTTACATTGATCCAAGATTGGTATCCTTGCGGGGGCATGATAGAAGATAAGATTTTCTATGAGGAAATCTTATCCCTCCTAATCTTATAAATAGGAGAGGAACATGTTAATGCATTTAAGCTATTCACTTCTTCAATAAAACTTCTTCAATAATTATTATCTTTTATTCTTTCTATTGTTCTTATCTTCTATCATTTCTATCAGTAACAACTTCAAGTCCAAGTAAAAAACATCATCAATTTGCCGCTGCTATTTCTACAACCAGAAGAGAAAAGATTCATGACATTCTTATGCCTCTGTTTCTAATATTCATCGTTTAATTTGGTAGGATGTTCTTCATAAAGAAAATATTTGGATGCGACATGCTTGTGCTTGTGCTTGTGTTGTGTTTTTCCTCGTCAGTTTTGATTGTATGTAGTATGCTCATGCGTCAATGTTGACTCATCAATTGTTTCGATGTGAATCGTAACCATGGTCCGACTTCAGCAATTTCTTTTGATTAAACTGTTATTCAACTTATAGTTGAGTTTATGCTGATCAAATGACTTGTTGAGTTAGCAACATTGACCACGGCGCATACTCAAATAACATGTTATCATACCACATGTCGGTAGGTCGGCATACATTGAACCATATAGGTCTGATCGAGGACCAGCACAGATCCAGTATGCAAAATGAAAAACCATGATTGAGAGTGTCTGGATGATGATCAAGATGTAAATCTCCCCCCCGTGCAACTGCAATCTTAATGAAAATCACTCATACAGATGGTAAATAATTCCTTCAACCAAAGTTCTTCCAAGAGGTTTTGGAACAAAATCTGTAGTAGTGGTCTTTCACAAAATATATATACATATACAGTAAGAATCTGGTGTTTATTGCAAAGAAATGTTACATTTGTCCAGTAATATTCAGACTGATTCTATCTTGACTTGAAAACAAGCATGTGCACGGGAGAGGCCAAAAACATAAACATTTTACAGCATTTAATGGTCCTTGCATCAACAAATGCTTCTTAACCAAAATCTTACACCCGATGGTGAACACAAGAACTTACACGCTGTGTCATATTTCCAGCCATCTATAGCCCTAATTGCAGAGAAATTTTCTTATGCTTAGACTGTCGGGTGGTCCCTTCTCTCCGTATATGTTGGCTGGAGAGAGTGCAAATCTAAAACAGCATATGAACAAATAACAGGCAACATCTGTGAGATTTCGACTGTCATCCAAATTGAGAAAGAAAATATAAGGTATGCTCCAGACACTAGATTGCATACACTCAGCCTGAAGGAGATTGTGTACACTCATATTGGTCCCTTCTCTCAGCATATGCTAGCAAGAGAGATTGCAAATCTCAAACAGCATATGAACACCTAACAGGCAACATCCATAAGAACTGATATTTCGACTGCCATCCAAATTGAGAAAGAAAATACAAGGTATGCTCCAGACAGTAGATTGTGTACACTCATTTGCCTGAAGGAGGTAAATCATATTCGGGTCCCTTCTCTTGACATATGCTAGCTAGAGAGACTGCAAATCTCAAACAGCATATGAACACCTAACAGGCAACATCCGTAAGAACTGATATTTCGACTGCCATCCAAATCGAGAAAGAAAAATAAGGTATTCTCCAGACACTAGATTGTGTGCATCATTTGCCTGAAGAAGGTAAATCATATTCGGTCTCTCTTTTGATTTAACCATCCGTTCTTTGGGGAAGATATTCTCCCATACCCTGCTTGCCTCATCATCTCTGCAAGAAAAAAGAGTAATGGTCCACTTATAATGCCAAATAAATCCAGATAATAAAGATGGGGATCATATAAAGTACCTCTTTCCCTCTCAAGTTCTTGATCCAGCTCTTCTTTCCATTTCCTCCGTCTCTCCGAAAATTTGTCACTGTTGAGAACATGCTTCTCATTTTAGGAATTTGGTAGCCTAGGAAGCCAATCTAGTGCTAAATGGCTACATTTAAACCATCTAGTTCAGAATTCTTAACAGAAGGCAACACATATGAGATAATTTTCAACAGAAGTGTCTTTATCAAACCTTGGGCAATTTGGTTCCTGTTGAGCATCTTGAAGAAGACCTCCCCTTTCATTAAACTTAGGTGAAATTTCTCTTAGGACTCGATCATTCTCTTCCCCACTATTTGAGACTCGTCTGCTGCAATTTTCAGGACTCACCCTATTAGCTGCGCCAACAAGTGGAACAGCCTTCCCGCTTATATTCTTGTTGGGTGAAGTCTTGATCTTGGGAGGAAATTTTAAATTTTTTGTCATATTTTCCTCACTTTTCTTTCCAGCACATGTCTCATTGTTGTTATTTAGGCTATTAATGAACTCCTGGTATAGAGGTGTCTGCAACTTCTTCAGATCAAGGGCCTGTCCTCATGAAAAGAAAATGTTCTTGAATATAAATCTCATCAAGTAAGACATGTGAAGCAGCCATTTTCATGACCAAATGAGACCAAGAAGATGGAAAATCAAGATTAACTTTAAATCTATTATCCACAAAAGAAAAGAGAATGCAAGAGAAATAAACAGGTTACTAAGAGTCTACCTTCTCATCCAGAAAAGCTCTTATTTTTGACTCTGTAACTTCATCATCATCTTCAGGAACTAACTTGCAAGGAAATGTAAAATCCTTTTCCCCTTTTCTAGTGCATGAAACATTGATGAAAGATTCACTTAAGTGATTGAAGTCCATTTTTTTGTGCTTTAAATTGATATCAAACTCATTTGACCAGTCATCAAAGGGCTCAGATATTGGGTTGAAACTCTGGAGAATCAAAGCACCAAAGTTACCAACAAATTCCAATAGATACTATCTTAATTATATGTAAGCATTTTATAATATCTCTCACATGACTCTAAATTGCGACTTACTGATCCAACAACTGGAAAATCATCTTTATCGTCCAACTGGCACATATCACTACTAGTACTCATGTCCCATATTGGTCTCACAGAAGAAGGCTTTCCACGAAAGAAAGTAGAGCATCTTCCGCTGCCACTACCACTACCACAGCCACCTATGTCCAATCCCTCACAACAAGTTCTGTTGTCAACCACTAGAGTATTGCTGCAATAGAGCCTCTCCAAAGTCAAATATTGAAATTAACTGGTAGTATAAAAGAAATTAGTGCTTGCTTACGTGCTTTTCATGTACAATTTGGATGGCAGGGCTGCATCTTTTGTGGATTCCTGATATGGCAAGTGTGTCAGGGAAGAAATATTGCAAAAGCGGAAGGACACAAAATTTTTAGATGACTAGCTTCCACATGGAGTGAACTAACCGCAAGTGCAGAGTGGTGTATTGGATGCATGTCCTGAAATTCCTTGGTAACAAAAGCATGCTGCATGAAAGTTTTAATAGAAGTAAATAACATATGAGATAACAAATGATAACTTCAGGATCAACAGTACCTGGAGCAAATCAGATGCAGTGGGCCTCAGATTTGGTTCCCTGTAAAAAATTACATGTTAGACTCCCAGAAATCTGGCAAGGAGCACAAGAAAAGTAAAAAAAACCAAGCAAAGAATAAAAATGCACAAGCTAGGAGTCTTGAAAAAGATGTTTATTTTTAAGGCATTCACATGCCCAATTGCCAATACTAGTAGCTTGTTAATCCAGTAAATGTACTTGAAAATAGTTTTCATGTCACTCTTTTTCTTTGAATTTTTTTAATATTTATAATTTTTGCAGCTTTAACAAATTATTAGCACACAATTAATGTAATGAGAATTTGCAGTCTTCACGTGGCAGCCTGTGGAGATCTTTGGTTTTTGCAACAAGTTCACTATGAACCAAAATCAACTTTGTTTCCATCTGGTATTCGACAAGCATTAACAGAGAAGAGTCTAATTATGCACAAATTAGTCTGGTTGATCAATTTCCCCTGGAGCAGCATCAAGAAAATAACTTTGAAGAATAACTCCAGAAAATAAATGGAATAAAAATGCCAAACCATCAAGAATGCAAAAAGAAAGAGCGTACTTCTGTAAGCATTTCAAAAGAAAATCCTTCGCCTCCAAAGAAAGATGTTCTGGTATAGGAGGATGGGATTTGGTTGTTCCAATGTGGAAAAGAGCAGCAACCTGGATCATAATTCAGTTTTTACCATAGAAGGAATGGTAAAGGTATAATTGGGCAGTTTATGCACCCAATCAAATTTCATCAGGACAGTGGGAAAAGCGTACCTCTTGATATTGCTGACTCCAGGGAGGCTTACCTGTAGCCATCTCTATGACAGTGCAACCAACACTCCATATATCAGCTGAGCTGAAAAAGTTGATAATCTTTCAGAAATTATATCTAATCCAAGCACAAGTGCATCATTATAGGGAAAAGAGTAATCGAAGTTCAAATTAGCAATCACAATGCTGTTCATGTTGGTAAATGGGATCATATCCCTAGAAAACACATGCTTGCAATTACATCTGAAAAGGCAGAGAAAATTATAAAAAATTACAAGAATGGGAATAAAAATCATGAATTAGTTATTAATATAATTTGTGGCTTCAAGCTTTAGTAATCTGTTAGACCAATTAAAATGAAGTTCACACTAGTTTCATATTGCAGTTGGCAGCTCAATTTTGCCCTACAAAAGCAACTAGCATCTTTTGATGTTACCAAAAGAACCTGCTAGCAAAAGAGAATTAGGAAAATAATAGATAAAAACAAAATTTAGTCCTATCATGCAAGATCAAAACTGTGCTTCTGGAATTACTAGCAGTACACTGACTGAATATAGAATTGACAACAATTTTAAGGTTAATGTCCATTTAAGGACAGATTCATAGAGAACCAATATGCAGAAGAAATGCAAGAACGAAGCAGGCCTTCTACCAGAAAAATTGCAGGAGGAAATTAGATAGCAAAAAATTAATGCGTAACTGTGTATAATATGTACCAAAATAGTTAGTAGTATAATCTTTTAAGCAACAATGCAAGAAAACAGAAAAGAGAAGCTTAAAATACAAACACCCCTTCCAAAATACAAATCTAACTACTTTGCCATAATTATTCCTGTTCTAAAATGTCTCATTTAATCAGGTTATAACCATGACAAACCCAAATGCTCATCTAATATGAAGAATAATGATCCCAAACATGGATATAATGATATCCATTACTACTGTATAAGCAACTACGTGAAACTACTTTACATGCTATACAGGTTGGTTTCAAGGCATAAACAGATGCCAAACATGAGCATATTGTGGCTCAGCTATGTAGGTTGGTTTCAGAAACTCATTGGCATACATTCATTTGTTATTATTACACAGTTGTTCTACGATCATCCTGTTTTTTGCAACAGAACCAGATAGCTCTGCTGATAGTTAATGATAAATATAGACTTGTTCTGGATAATATGCTCTCCATATTTGCCTTATATGTACAGGATTATACAGACTTACACAATGGCATCAAAAGATCCATGTAGCCAACCCAAACAGTTGAGACATTATGAATAGTTGTTATTGTTGTTGTTGTAGCATTATAGGATTGTGAAAAGAATGTCATTTCTCACCATGTACTTAGATCACCAATGCCGTAAAATTTAGTTGCATGATGCTGGTATTCATTAGTATCCATTTCAGATTATAGAAGAGAGAAAATTGATATTTGCACCCTGAACTATTTGATATTTATTATTAAAAAATAAAAGCAAATATGATATTCACATCTAAACAAGTTTCAGAGAGAACATTCAAACAAAAGAGCAATCTCCGCCAAAATAATCAAACTCATGCAGAAAGGGGAAACACGATCATTAAGGCATTATCTCCAATATCTAAAGATATGGATTCTCATGAAGTAAAGTTAGTTATATGTATTTCATGTCCTTATTTTACACTCATATAATACAAATATCAAATTCAGTTATCTACTTAAATGTGTAAACTCTGTTTACAGCAACCAATGAAATAACTTCAGTAATAATGTCTATTTAAATATTTCTCAGAACAATGTACAAGATAAGCTTCGCAAAAACTATTACTGTCCAACATATATCTAATCATCTACACAAATTAAAGAGGAAACAGGTTTTGTTAATTTCTTCAGAGCTAGGAAAAGGAAAAAAAATGGAGAAGCCAAAATGTTCTGGAAAAGCCAAAATTCTTCATGCAATGAAGTGAAAAAGGAAAAGGAATGTACATCTAGATATCTACTGATGCTAAAAAGAAAAAGGTGGAAAAATTTTATGCTTACAAGCTATGCCCAGTTTGAAGAATTACTTCTGGTGCCATCCAGTATGGAGTACCCTTCATTGACTTGGCTGCATTCATAGTTGCCTAACAAAATTTTATGCTCATAAGTAAACAGTGAAATGGAAATCAGGTCTCATGACAGAAAAGAATATGAGAAGAACTTAGTGTGACTAAATACTTCTCCTGTGCTGGAACAGAGTTTATCTAGTGCAAACTAATTGTGCAAATATTAAGGCTATTTCACAAACTCAGTAAGCTGGTATTTGCCTGATAGGTTCATATCTTGCAGGTAAAGGATGTACTAAAGAAGAATATAAGAGGCAAAACGAAAGAGATGTGAAAAAGTGAAAAAAGAAAAGATTAAACACTTATTTAAGTTGCAATTGTAGGAAATAAAAGCCTACAATGACTGACATTAACTGATCACATCAAGATGCATTATAAAAATCCTTGACAGATAATCTGATTACCAGCTGTTAAAACATATACTATTGGTTATGAGCATGATAGAGTACTATAAATCATTTGGAAGTCTATTTACTGGTTCACTACAATGCATATCCAAGAGTGGAAGTTTGATGAGTTTAGAAACGTGTTAGTTTGAACAAAGAATGAGCACATAGAGCATTGTATTTGGCAGAACGACTTTAATAAAGAGTCTCACAAAGAAATTCTCTGTTTTTCTTTCATACCAGCTTTGCAACTTGCTTAGATGCCCCAAAATCTGCTAGTTTTATGCAACCCTTGTTATCCACGAGAATGTTTGCACCCTGAATTGGTAAAATTTAACTACTTTCAGAAAAAAAGTTAAACAAAGCATTCAAGCCAAAAGTCAAGAAAAATGCCATTCCTTAATGTCCCTGTGTATGATTCCATTTTGATGAAGATACTCGAGCCCCTGCAAGAGCTGCTTGGTATACATTCTTATAACCTGTTTCAAAAAGGGGGCAATGTTAGCAAGCATCAGCATTTGTATCATTCCCCTGAGCAGTATAAAAAACAGAGTTACTTACCGCCTCTGGGAAGGACCCAAATTTTCCAAGTAATGACGAGATGGATCCACCTGGGACAAACTCCAACAAAATGTTTAAGGTCTCGTCTTCCCTAGCTGTTCCCAGATATCTCTGTTACAAACCGGACAAGATCAAAAGGTACACCTAAATGAACAATACGAAGCAAGTAACTTCATCAAAAAAGGACTGGGTTGACATCAAATAAACTAAACAAAGTCACTCACCACAATATTTGGATGAGATAGGTTTCTAAGAAGATTTACTTCTTCCTCAAGCTCCTTTATATGAGCCTACACCAAGTTAGGATAAACAAGAAATAAAAGAATCGTCAACAACAGAGTCAATGCTTTCTGAAATGGGAAAATGGGTTTTAACCAGACGAAAAGGGAATGATATGGAAAAATCGTAACTTGAGCTTTCTCCTTGGAAGCCCCGCTAGTCCCCATCAAGACCTGCACACGAACACGCCCATGGATCAAGACGATCGCCAAATGAACGAAATCAAAGTTTCTAGGCATGACAACTGGAATTAACAAGCGCCTACCTGCTTCACGGCAAGAAGCTCCCCCGAATCGAGATTCATACCCATGTAGACATGGCCGAAGGCACCGCAACCGATGAGTTCGCCCTTTCGCCAACGAATGGGGGGGATATCGTCCGCCGGAATCCGGTGCGACGGCACCGGCGGAGGGAGTTTGGTAGTGGACCCTCCGAACCCTAGACCCAGCCCAATCCTGGACTTCCTAAGGCAAGATCCAATCCTTTCCGCGATCCTTCTGCCCCCGCCGCCACCGTCCTCGTTCCGATCAGGGCTCGGATGGAACACGAGGGATCTACGCACCGATCCGAAGAGGCCTTGCATCTTCGCTTCTGCCGCGGCTCTTCTACGATCGCACCTGGATGCTGCTTGCGCTGACGGATCTCAGGGCCGTGCTTTGGATCTCATCTAAGGAGAGGAGCGGACAGAGATGGAGATTCTAAGAGAACCGAGAGAGGCGACGAGACGGGAATCGAAGAATACGCTGCTGTGCTCGGCAACGGCAGTAGGCAGAGAGAGGAAGAGAGCAGTTAGGAGCGGCTTTGTTCGTGGGGCGAATTTTTGGGGTCGACCTTTTTCAAATGCGATGTGATTTCTTTAGGTACCAAAATGCCCCTCATAGCCGTTACATGTAGACAGGTTTAGCAATGGAATCGTTTTCTTTTATTTTTTTAAGTCTTTTTGCCCTATAGAATTATTTGTGAGCATATATTTATCTAATTATATTCACAAATTATACCAAGTCCCTTTAATAATATTGTCCTAATTGAAAGCTTGGGCCTCCAGTTAGCTCTAACTTCCCTTGTGGAATTTCACTATGTTCAATAATTGTTCCTTTTTTCTAAAAGAAAGAAAAAAAGAGAGAGGGTATTTTCACCACTATTGGTCTGGGAATCTATATGCGAATTTTGAGGAGGATGGGTAATCTATAGTTCTTAAACGAGGCAAAGAACACTACATATTTATTTATTAAAAAATGTTTAAAGTGTATGGAGCTTATTTAGAAATTGAAAGCCTGGGTGGACATCAATTAATTTTCACGACAGGCCGATTAAACGAGTTTGGAGTGGAGGGGGATGTGTGACATCAGAACCATGGCCGTCATTTAATTTTTGGATTTGATCTCACCTTTGAGATCTGTGCGAGGGCATGCGGACGATGAGATCTCTGTCCAGTTGGTCATCATCCTCGCGCGGGAGAGAAGACGAGAAAAGAAACCCTCTGTCCAGCCCTGTGAGAAATCGTTATCGATCCAGCAAATAAACACATTACCTAAAAGGATTCTGCCACTAATGTGAATGAATCTATATGTAACATTCAAAGCAGCAGCAGTCGTTGCTGAAACAAATAGAATATGACTATAATTACTTCGCATGAATGTTCAGTCCCTATAATAACTTCTGATTATGCACATCTTCTTACTCTAAAGAGGACTAATCATCACGACCTAATCTTCTACCATTCCTCAGAATGTCACCCCAACGTACTCTTTTCAAGTTACATACCAGTTACTGGTGACACTGCAGAAGCGGTTGCAAGAGGGCTCGGTGCAGCAATGCCGAGGGAAGAGACGATTTGAGAAACCAGCACAGCTTCATTACTGATCGCTCTCGTTGCTGCAACTTCTTCTAAGCGCTTCCATGTCAGTTCTCTCTTTTCCTGTGCTGCCTTCTCCTTTGTGTCATCTTGTTCAAATTTAAGCAAGCACTCGTTGAAAAGCTCTTGGTCTGCATCCAACAATAGTTTCCTCACATTCAGAGTTAGGCTTTGAACAGCCTGGTTCCAGTGGCTCCTGTTATTCCTCTCCAATGATGGGAAGATAATAGGCAGTACGACCTTCCGGTTCTGGATGATCAAGTTTCTTATGTGATCATTGTTCCAAAGGAACAAAGCTCGCTCTGCTACCTGAACCAAGGGACAATTTAATATAATTCTTAATCTACCAGGAATATTGCCAGCAAATAACAAAAATACTTATTCCCCTAAATTTTCTACTGGATGCAAGTTACACCTTTACAGAGGGTTCAAAATGCAGAATTGATTACAGCAACCCTAATTTATCTGGGCCCTAAGAGTATATATTTCAACTTCATCAATATGGCATGCTGTGGAATAGAGATAATGATCACAACTTATCACAGAAACATCTATGTTCTCTGTTTGTTGAATGCTGAATTTGATTGTGAAAGTAGGAACGTGCATGAATATGGAAATCAATTTGGTAATTAACTAGTGTATAACTAAGAATGAAAAATAGCAAAGAACTTAAAACTGCCAAAAAAAAAGAGTTGAAACCAGAATTTATTCTAATATAGCACTAGCATAACATGAGAGAGAATGAATATATGCTCCGGAGACCTACAGAGTTAGAAGAGGTAAATTGATTACTGTTAGTGATGCAAGGAGAGGTAACGGAATACCTAAAAAGACTTTAATAAAAACTATAAATAAATATTTAAATATTCAACTTAACTAAACATATGATCTTTCGCAGATTTCAATAGTGATAAAAATATCCATGTAGCTGGCCTAAAGGGTAGGGGCTTAGAACTTTATTGTTGTTGTTATTATTATTGTATGGCACTAGCATAACACCCAAAATATAAACAATGAAAAAGAATTTCCCAACTTCAGGATTGCCAGAAGAGTGGCAGTCGTTTCCAATTTTCAACGTATTTCCTATTCAACATCATATCCAATAAACTTTTAGTATAATCCGGTCGATCTACTGCCCGTAGTTCAAACTTTAAACAGGAAGGATTTACTTTGAAACAGAGAATTGAAGGCTGCTGATAGTACCAAATGGTCGGAAGGGAAGTAAGTACCAGAAAGTAATTTGTTGCAAAATCATGTTCTCGTAATTTAATTCCTTGAATCCAGGGAGAAATGTAGGTTAACTGTGGAGCAAGATATTAAAGAAACTCGAGAATAACACTTCTGTAAACTGTAACTTTCCAAACTTCTAACTACAGTCAATGATGGAATCAAGGATCAAAATATTCATAACTAAAGCTAATTGAATAGCTTTTAGAATTTAGAAATTCGTAATATGTTTTATTCTGGGTCCACAAGTGTGATTGTCATCCTCGACAGAAAATAAAGATCTCAGGCAAATGATCTCAGACTCTCCTTGACAGAAAATAAGATTGCCATCAGGCAAATGATCTCAGACTCTCTTTGACCACTCATTCTCTACATTGTGGCATATCTCAGAAACCATAATCTCTTAAATCTGACAGATCTTTTAGCAATCTAAACATCCCAAGGATTTCTCACCTCCAAGGGTTTTCACATAGGATAATCCAATTCCTTAACTTTATAGGTTTGTCAGTGTTATCTATGTTTGAGTCAATTCTATCTCCTTCAGTAGAAGAGTATGCCTAGCGCATGACACTCTTGCCAATGTAAGGCCTGCAGAAGGTCAACATATGCAGCATTACCCCCACAAAAGACACTTGATTTGACTAATTAAAGCAGATGCAAATTATCAATCCATTATCCTAATTCAACCATCATTTTGTTCATATATCATTTCATTATACAGAACCTCCACATATAGCAACAGTAAACCAGTTAAAGGTATTCGAGTAGGCAACAACTTTGACACTATATTCCAATGTAGGCAGTAGCAGATAATTTATCAGCATCACTGCAATAGTTGAAACCAAATATCATGTTTAGAGGGTATCACGAAGTAAAATTTGTTATAGGAATAGCACTAACCTTACTAAAACAGTGTATCTACCATTATAGCATGAACAGGTATATTCATGTTATGAAATAAGATTGCAACATCCTAGCACATGCTATTAACAGATACTTATGCAAAGTTTAGATCCCTCTTAGTGCAAATGAACTACAAATCATGAACCCCTTTTTGTTTTATAAAATTTCCTTTTTTTTCCCTCTCTGCACTCTTCATGATGCAGTTGGTTTTTCATGGCCTTTTTTCCCCTCAACACATTAATTACTCTCGGTGTATGGTGTTCTACAAAAGTCCCTATTTTCTAATCTATTTGAGATAAATGGCTTTGAAATCCTTGACTTTCCAGGAAGAATGAATCTCTCACCATAGATCTCGCTCCAGGCTTCTATTTTCACTTTGCAATATTTAATGGTTGAAAGCACATCGATTTTAATCCAGGTTAATCACATTTTACAATTAAGTCTTGAGCATTGCTCTGTCCAAAAGCAATGTACACCAATGCAAATTCAGAGAAATATTAATTTGCATGATGTTAACTCATCAGACTTCTTGGCTCTAAGAATGAGCACACCAAAAACACAACCGTTATTTGGAGCATAAGTATCTATGGTTTCAGAGATAGTCAGCAGAACCAATTATCACAACAAAAATGGAGTACCTGGAAATGTGAGCTGTTTAAACAGCGTCCAATCTGTCGGAACAAGGGCACCATGCACCTCTGAAACTCTGCCACCTGCGTCAACTCCAGCACCTCCTCGAGTTCACCAAGAAACATGACCTCTTTCGAGCTATTTGTTATTGGCCAGTACTTCAACAATCCTCTGATCACCGTATCTGCCAGCTTATAGTCCTTCTCCACAAACTGTGTGATACAGTACGACAGCTGCTGGTGGTATAGAACGACGCACTTGGGCTTATGAAGCGGTATCAGAGCACGAACCAGGAACAGCTTGTGCTCTTCCTTCAGCGGCAAAGCAAACCCGTTTATGATGCTCCCTAAGATCTCCAGCAGCTCGGCAATCCCATTGTGCTTCTCGGACTCAAAGATGAACTGGTAGAAGATGTTGTTGATGACCTTCCTGATAAAGGGTCGGTGTACCATGAATTTGCCATACACCCTGTGGAGTATGGTCTTGAGATACTCCCTCTCCCTCTGGTCCTCGGAATCGAACAGGTCGAGCAGCTGCAGCACGAAGGAGTGGTCGATGTAGCGCTTGGCAAGCTTCGCGTGGGTGTCGGGCGACGCCACGAAGCGCAGCAGGAACTCGTAGACGACCTGAAGGTGGGGCCAGGCGGGCTCCATCGCGGGCTCCTCCTCCTCGCCGTCGAACCCGTCGGGGCTGCGGTGGCGCTCCACGTTGGACGACGGCAGGGCGCGAAACAGGTTGGCGGCCAACATCCGCGTGGCCTCCTGCATGGCGGCCTCGCTGAACTTGGCACCGCCGGAGACGACGTAGTCCACGAGCTCCAACAGCGTCTGCCGCTTCACTTCCTTCTCCCTGAGGTTCCGGCCGGGGTCGCCGAAGTCGAGGACGACGCAGCACATGGCCAGCTTCTTGAGGAAGAGGCCGGGCTTCTCGGAGCTCGGGACGTCGCGGAAGCTAGGGAGCGGCTCGTAGGCGAGGAGGGAGAGGGCGAAGGAGTCGGAGTCGGCGTCGGCGGCGTGGCCGTTGCCGACCGCGTCGGCGGGTTGCGATCCGGGGAATTTCTTTGCAGGATTCGAGGAGGCTCTCGCGGACGACGAGGTGAGGGAGGGGTCGGCGGCGGCGGCGGCGGCGGCGGCGGAGGATTTGGACGAGGGTTTGCGGGGCAGCTTGTTGAGGATCTGCTTGATCATATTCTCCTTTCTTGTAAAAATTCCCGCCCCAAGAAACCGAAAGAAAGCAAGAAAGGAGGAAAACAAAACCCTAATAAAAAAAATGAAATCGGTGGGTGGAGGGGAGAGGAAATGGAGGTGATATAGGAGGAGTTGGGGCGGAGGAGAAGTGTTGCAGTTGCTACTTCCCAATTCAAAACACACTTGGCTGGTAGTCCGTCTTCTTTTCTCGTCGTGCAGACAGGGTTGTTTAGGCAACTAATAATAGCAGTTGGTGGCAGAGAAAGGGAAGCAGGCGGGCAGACCAGTGCTTTTGTCAAGTAAATGGACCGAGCGAGAGAGAGAGAGAGAGAGGAGGGTGTCTGGGGAGCAGGGACAAGGGGCGGCTGCGGCGGAGTACGGGAAGGGGGGTTGACACGTGCGGACGGGGGCGAGGGATGCAAACCAAAGCAAGCGAGGGAGAAGAAGACAACCACCCCGTTCTCCGGTTCGGTTGCACGTGCGAAGTAGCTGAGGAGGAAACTTATGGGCCGGACTTGAGGTGAAAAAGGACGTTTAGTGTTGCGGATCAGTTATTAGTACAGTTAAATTGTGATAATTCTGTTTAATATCATATATTTCCATTGGGTTGATTCGTAAGAAACGATTCCGTCACACTTAATTTGAATATAAATCTATCGATTAAACTAGATGACACCTTCACATAATTATAAAAATAAAAATTTTGAATTAGTTAAGATTAAGATTGAATATATAAAATATAAATTTAATATATTTTAATATTTAAACGTTTTAAAAATTTTAAATGATGAAAAGATTAATGAAGATTTTATTCATAAAATAAATATTAAGTGATTAAAAGTAAACCTATTTATTTTTAAAAATTATAAAATAATTATTAGACCGTCGGTATTTTATGAATTCAATCGTTGGACAATTAAGAAATAATATAAATAAAAAATTTACATCACCAAAATAAAAATATTAAGGTGAATGCATAAAGTTATAAAAAAACATATTTTCATTGATAAACAATTAAGTATAACTCCAATTGAGGATATAATAAGTAAGAATTATTTAAAATAATAAGAACATATATTAAAGAGACATATAAATGCGATAAATTAAGAGCGCTAAGACGATTAGTAGTATTAAGACCACGAGGTGATATAAAAAGAGAAATCTAAGAAGACTTCACTTAAAAATGTAAATAAAAGATTGAGTTCACTTAATGTAATCAAAGATATTACTTGTACAAGACTCAAATATAATAACAATATATATATATATATATATATAGTTGATCCCCAATAATTGAGGAGGAATTAGAACTTATTACTATTGTTGTTGCAGTATAGCTGGCCTATCATCATTGATACTCCTGGCAGTGAAAATTTCTGTGTGCTCAGAAGAAAATTTTCTGAACCAGAGCTGAATTAGTGAAAATATTATATTATTAAGTTCCTGCCGCAACAGGACTTGATGCATCAATATATTTACTTAATTGCTTAATCTGTGGCAAAAATGAAGTGTGTAACAATCCAAATCCCATCTGGCAGCCAGCTGAATTGAGAGAGGGAGTAGCAGCAGTCTCATTGTCAGGGCAGTTGCAAGATCATCCACTTGTGCTCTTCCTGAGTCTTAAACTAGACTATGGTGTCTCACAGCCTCCTGCCAAAGAGAAGATGAAAACAACAGCAATGAAAAATGTGTGTGTAAATGGAATTAGAGGGTAGCCTTTAGGGTTTAAGGAAAGACAGGACAACTTTCTTCCTTCTCATGTGATTGATATGAATTTAGAACATCTCCTTAATGCTCTGAGCAAAAGCAAAAGAAAGATGAAAAGATTCCTACTACAAACAGTATTGCATCTTCAGATTTAGTGATCCATGTTTAGGCTATTCAAGTGCAAACAGTCTGACCAGAAGAGTCCTTCTACAGAGACCCATCAAATCAGCACGAAAATGCATAGAATCACCATAATTCTCTAGCTACTTGTACAAGTTACTTAGCAAGAGAATAATTTGTTCTATATAAATCACAAAAGAATGACAAAGTCTCTATTTCTTAGCATGCCATTGAAACACCTATATTTGGGACTTGTAAACTTGATGATGATGATGTTGGAAGAGGCCAATGATTCACTCGCTTGCTCTCTCTCTCAGGTGACAATATTGTTTTCTGATTTCCGTACTATTTTAGGTTGACATAAAGAGATACCGATGCAGAGGTCAGTAAGAACCTGATACTTCATAATCACATTGAAGTAGGTGAGAGACTGATTCCCTTGTTTCTATCTCAGACGACATTTTCTGTAATTTTCTCTGTTACTCATTGAGGCTGATGCAAAGACATCCTCCCCACTAGATTTTCAAAGAGACAAGAAAACTAACAGAGCCTTCCATGAAAAACCACTGTTCCACAATTTCTGCCGAGTTACTTTATTGATGATTAAAGATAACTTAGAGCGCACCCTTTTTCTTCACAGTCAGCAAAAACCCTCCATCAGAAAGAAATTATAGATTTCATTGTCCTGAAGGACTCCTTAAAAATAGTTCCCAAATAGCTACAGGGTACCTAATTAGTCTCAACAAGAATGAAAAGTCTGAAATGTAGCATCCAAATTAAGGCAACTACACAAAGGACAAACGATAGAACAGCTTAATTCTGCCTTGGAAAGATATATTAAGACATTGCTTCTCAGTGTTCGAACAATCAATCCATCCATCCCTCACCATGTATTCGTTGATGGGAAATTGACAAGATGTAGTGATGCCACCTACCATCCCTAAATCCCTCATCTTTACCCTTTCACCTTTCCTGCGAGACCCTCGAAGAAATCCACGTATAATGAAATTTTGCACACCCCAATCTCCAACATTCCAGCAAAACACGATTCAATTCCTAATCTTCCACGGTGCCAAATTATTCGGATGCAGTACGTGAATGCTTTTGAGCTACATTAATAAAGGTGGTATAAGTAGTGGACACTCCCTTGTGCAAAACTTAGTCTCACGTGGGACTCCTCCACGTGGAAGGTAGTTAATCTAAGATAAATTCCTAGAAAAAATCTTCATTTATTTTAAATTTTCACCTTACACTCCTGATAAGGTCATTTAGTCCCACGTTGGTTGAGGAGTGAGAGAACCAAATGCTCATAAGGCAGCATACCTCCCTTACTCTCAAATGTTCTTTTTGGAGCTTATACGTTTTGAAAAGACAAAACCGCTCACCCAAAGCAGACAATTCCTCGCACGCCTACGCACTGCACCAATGCTGGCCTGGTGGTCCCTTATCAACTCCTATTTTAAAAAATTTGTATAGAACATTCTTACTTTTGAGAAAGATCATCTTACCATTGTAGAATTAGTTGGGTTCACTCTAGGATTAAAGTGGACAAGAAATCGGTTCTAGTTGAACCGATTCCATTTACCCATTTCTCATTATTCGAACGTGACCTCTGATACACCCCATCGCATTCTTTCCATCATAGATGATTAGGAAGCAAAGGTGTCTTCTAGGATTGCGACATCTCTCTAGTTTTGCCATATAGTTTCCCTATAAAGTATTCATCTTTGATAGTTTAGTATTGTAATAACTACTTGGATTTCATATTTATGGACCAATTTATAGGGTTACTATAGCCAATTCTATTAGATTTATGGTTTGATTACATATATGGATGGATTAAAAGAAAAAAACCCTAATTCCTAGTTGAAACTGAGAAGCTGATCTTGGATGGATTTGCTTGATCTTTACTATTCTAGTTTCAGTTAGCTATCAAAGACTTTATGGCACTAATAAAGTTTGGTTGTGAACATGGAGGGAAGAAAATGTAGAGAAATAAAGGTCATCTACTAAATTCTTACCAGTTTGGTTGTATATCGTTCCTCCTCTAGCTTAATATATCTTGTCCAAATTATATATTTCTGCATCAACTAACATATTTCAATATTTGTTTCTTAGTTATAGAATTTCCATTGCATGATTTTCACGAAATACTTAGTTTGCTTGATATTTCACTTTACTCTTCAATCCAAGTCTTTTATCTATCCTGGAAGCTAAAGATGGACATAGTATTATTATTGAGTTTCTCAATTCATAAATGATTTGTTGCATGGCATGAATATTGGAGTAATCATCAGATTTTTGAAAATCTTACTTTAGGAATATTGCAATCTTAAAGGGTTCCACTATTTTTTGGGTCCCATTGAAAAATAACGTAATAATTTTTGTTGTTGTTTATAAGATCTACATTTATATTCATCTTTAGTGAATTCTCAAGTCTAATCCCTTGTTGCTTTATACAGGAAAGAGTCATATCTTCAAACAGTTATTATACTAATAGAAATGCCAAAGTCGCAAGAATGTTGATTTGAGCATAGATAGGTTCTTGCAAACTTCTTTCATAATTAGTTTGCTTTAATTTATCATTAATAATTTATTAATTTTATCTTTGCAATTCTATCTATTTGTAAACCTAGAGTAGCACATTCCAATGAAGAAGAGAAGAACCAAAGTCCATCTAGCTTTATGGAGCATATCTGTCACTTCTTTAGGGCACTCCAAGTGTATTGGAAAAAGAAAAAATGATCTCAATATCACCATAAAAGTGTCATTTATATATTATAAGACATATAACATTTGGCTATTTCCTCGATACCCTTGATATAGTCGTATCTCATGGATTATTATTGGTAATTCTAGAATGATGGGACGAAAACAATAAATTTCTAGTGAACGGAGTTCAATTATCATTTTTGATGTCTGATATTTTTCTTCTATATAATTTATCAAATATTAGAAAAGTAATTAAGATAAATGCAGTTACAATTGGGTATGTTGCTAAGAAGTATTTTCCATTTGAAGGGCCAACCCATGGGAAATTGAAAAAGCTGATGATTTCATTGCATTCATATCAATTGACTTTTGCTGGATGTACATAATATGTATTTATATGTATATTATTTTGTTAAAGTAATTATAGGGTGTCATCGTCATTAGCATCAGTAATTGATAATTTGAAAATTTTGAATAAGTTTATTTTATTATTTTTGAAAAAAAATTCAATAATCGAAGAGAGAATTCAAATATTCAAGCAAAATAAGATTTATTATGTCAACTATTTAATAGGTCACCTACCTGTATTGTAGATTAGTTATGTAGACATATTTACTTGATGAAATATTGTATTAGTAATTTTTTATAATAAGAATTGATCCTAACGATACTTGATCTTTGATGGGATAGTTTTATGAGCATGTGTCATATTTTAAGTGCACAATGGAAGTAGAATCTGTATGATTATGAAAATGATAAATTCTTATATTACATTAGAAAATAATTGATAAAATATTATCAAAAATATCATTTGAACAAGTAAGTTTTTTTAAATTCTGGTTTATAATTATAGTCTGTTTTGCAAAATTATCCTAATGATGGCTTTTTGTTATTTGCAGATCATTAAAATTATATCCTATTGAGGTACCAATTATTGAGATACCACATACTGAGAGATCACCTATGGAGGTATGTTTCTCTAATTAGCCACATAAATTATAGCTTTCAGTGAGACAATTAAGTAATTAATTATTTTTTCATTCTATAGGAAGAAACTCATGAAACCTTTGATACATATATGGATGATTCCCAAAAAAGCAACTCAGTCAACGTAAGCCCTAACATTTAAAATGAAAACCTATGAGAGATTTCGAGAGAAGTAGGTGATTTTTGTGTAGGAACATGGGGTGATAAAGTAAGTGCAATCATTGGTAAGGATGGTGCGAACAAGCCAGCGATACAAATGTGTGGTATCAAAACCTTTTATATATATATATATATATATATATATATATATATATATATATATATATATATATATATATATATATATATATATATATATATATATATATATATATATATATATATATATATATATATATATATAATCCTTATAATGACTGATGGGAAAAAGAGAAAGAAGGGAAGGTGAAAAAAAAGATGATGATGATGACAATTAAAGGGAGCTACTGTGAACGACCGAGAAGGATAAGGAAGCAAAGCTAGACATCATTTTCATTCTCAATGATAGAGGCAAAGGCATTAGCAGAACGACCGAGATGAAGATTGACATCCAAGAAGCGGATGGGAGACATTTTGAAGGCCGGGTATTAACAAATTTTATAATATAATAAACAGAGTTGGAAAGAGACTATTTGAAATGAATTTATTTGATTTTATATATGATCAAGACAGATGAAGTTTTCATTGAGGAAGAAGCGATATTAATCATATGCAAGCTGAAGACGTTATCAAGAGTTAGATAATAAATTTTATGTATAACTTGATTGCATATAATAAGTTAAACATATATATGTTAATTATAAGCAAGCTCACTTACACTATTTTATTTTTTTTGACGTTATAGCCAATAAAACCAAAGTAGTTTGAAATGATGATTGATGATATCTCAGTATGAAATGTTTCTTCTGTCAGCACTAAGAGAAGAGGGGAGGTGAATTAATGCTTACGATCAAAATTCCGTTGATTCAGAAAACTTCAATGATTTTGAAAAGCTTGATTCGATGAAACCCGTATTGGAAGTGATATCGAAAGTATATTTCACTTGAAGCAAATGTAATAAGATATTAAAACTGGAAATAACAATAAGGAAGAGCAAAAGGAGAGTGCACACCAAATTTATAGTGGTTCGATCGTCGTGACCTACATCCACTCCCAATTCTTCTTCCGTTGAGACCGCCAACATCCATTAACGGTCTTCCTTCAATGGGCGAAGATCAACCATCCTCTTATAACACTTTCTCCTTTTTATAGGTTTATGAGACAACTCTTACAAGCCTTACTCATCTCTTGAATGATCACAAAACTAAAGAAGGAGGATGAGGATATTTAACACTTTTTTAATACTTTTATACTCCAAAATCTCAAGACTTTTGTTCACACTTTTTATGCTCTTTCATGCAGGAAAGAATAAGATGTTTATAGGCCTTAATTACTTTAAAAATAGAGCCGAAAACTATCTTATCCTGAGTTTTCGGGGTATTAGCGATACCACCACCAGTACTGGGGCAGTACCATCGCTTACAGACTGACACTGGGCGGTACGACTGCTTGATATAATCTCAAAGATCGGGCTCTGATGATACCACTACTTGACAGGGCGGTACTACCGCTTGATAGCATTAACTACCGATGGTACCACCGTCGAGACCACTTGGGAGGCCGAGCCTCAAGCGGTACTACCGCCTAGACCACTTGGGAGGCCAAGCCTCAAGCGATACTACCACCCAGTCTAAGCAGTGCCACCGCTTGACGTGGCTCCAAGAGGCTGAATGGGTCATCCAATTGGCTCAATTCAGCCCTATTTAGGGCTCAATTGGCCTTTAATAGAGTTAGTATGATTTCTCCCAAAACTAACTCAAATTAAAGTCCTAAATATAATAGTTAAGGCTAAAATAATTACAATACAAGTAATCTAAGTTGTTTGGCACGTTAATTGTTCAACCGAACTCTCGATGAACTTTCGACAAACTCCTAGAGATCTTTCGACGAGCTTTCGGTGAACTCCCGGTGAACTTCCAACAAGCTTTCGGTGAACTTCCGACGAGCTTTCACTGTATCATCCGATTCTTCGGTGTATCCCTTGATTCATCCGGCCTGATGCCCGATCATTGACGCCGACCCAACTTCGATTTTTCTTTAATCGTTTTATCTTTCTCACGATCATAGTTAGTCCTGCATCACTTATCTCAATACATGGATTAGATCATTAATTTACTAATTGATTTCATCATCAGAATTTGAGATTCAACAATCTCCCACTTTTTGATGATGATAACTAATTGATGACGAAGTTAACCTTAACTCCTCCTATCTATATGCAATATTGAGATAAGGCAAACTTGAATTCAAAAGGAATTATAACCTCTGAATTCAAGTGAAACAATTTCGATCATAGTGATCAAATATAATATATCAAAATTTCATACATTGTGCATCATCGTAGTTCCAAGTCATCAAAGTATAACATGTACAATTTCATCACTTCATAACAAATCAACATTAATTTGGGTATAACCTTCATGATACTAAAGCATTCATCACTTCATGCATGATATCAAAATTAACATCATTTTGGGCACAACATTCATGATACCAAGACATTTATATTTTTAATCATTTTAGATATAACATACATGATATCAAAGTATTCATATTTTCAATCATTTTGGGCATAACATAGATAGTTCTAAAGTATTTTTTAACTATTTATCACTTCATGCATGATACCAAATATAACATTATGATTCCAAACATTCATCGTTTCTCCCAGTTTGTTATCAACAAAAAGGAGAATCATTTAACAATTTATGCAAGTATTTTAAACTATGTAAGTAAGTTTCACTCTCATTTATGCAAGCTAGCAAATTTATGAAATGAGAAGTTAAGCAAAAACTTTGCAAGATAACTACTTTTGTTTCTGGAAATGAGCAAGTTAGCATTTTTGTTTTAGATGTTTAAGCACTTTTTGATTTTTCTTGAGATGTGCAAGTTTCTTTCTTCCTTTTATTATAAAAATAAGAAGAGGAGGAATAAGAATAAGGGAGGAATTCATTTATCACAAGAAAAATCAAGTTATGAGAACCAAATCCATAAAAGGATTTGAACCAAATCAAATCCATGAAAAAGAAGTTTCATTAAATCAAGCTTCTACTATCGCAAAGAGAAAGGATTCATCATAAAAGATCAAAATGTATATACTAAAAATTCATGAATCAAATCCCTATTTTTGTAAATAGAAGGAAGAAGGATTCATAAAAGATCAAGTTTGCCAAAAATTCACGAATCAAATCTTTTCTTTAGTGAATTACAAGAATGAAGGAAATGATCTTAAATTAAAAAGAAAACTCAAGTTACGAAAAATCGAGAAATCCAAAAAAATGTATAGAGGAATTCATGCATTTGAAAGATTTAACATGTCTAATTCTCTTCTAATAAAATCAAATTATTCCTCATTTAAAGGTTTTATAAAAATATCAGCTAATTGATGTTTTGTATTAATAAATTCTAAAGATATGTCATGATTATTAATATAATTTCTAATAAAATGATGTCTAATGTCAATATATTTAGTTCTAGGGTATTGAATAAGATTTTTTATTAAACATATTACACTAGTATTATCACATTTTATAGGTATATTTTTTAAGTGAATTCCATAATATTCTAATATGTTTTTCATCAATATAACTTGTGCACAACATGTATTTGCTGCTATATACATAGCTTCAGTTGTAGATAATGGAACCGAGTTTTATTTCTTGGAAGACCAAGAGATAAGTGCATGAGCTAAGAGTTATATTCTGGTTGTTGTGAGGTATAGTAAACTACCTATCATACCCCTATAAGTCTTTTGATCAAAATTTTCTTCATCATGGTCCATATCCAACTTTGTAAAAATGCTCATTAGTGTATTAATAGTCTTAGTACTATCCATATTAAATCATTTTAATAGATCTAAAGCATACTTAGTTTGACTCACAAAGGTTCATTTACTACATTGCTTAATTTGTAATCCTAAGAAAAAAAGTTAATTCCCCCATTAGACTCATTTCGAATACATGTATGAGACTTATTTGAAGATTCGAAAATGATATTATTAACATAAATTTGAACAATGAGAAAATTATTTTTAAAATATTTAATAAATAATGTAGTATCGACCTTGTCTTTTATAAAATTATTCTTAATTAGAAAGAAACTAAGTCTCTCATACTAAGCCCTTGGGACTTATTTCAAACCATAGAGAGCCTTAAACAACTTAAAAACATGATTTGAAAAAAAATGATATTTTCAAATCCAGGTGGTTGTTTTTTTTGGAAAATAGCTATTAAGAAAAATACTTTTAACATCTATTTGAAATAACTTAAAATTATTATAACTGCAAGGAGAATGAGAAGTGGAGAAGGTTAAGTGGTGTGAAGGAGATGTGGAGGAAGGTTTGGGGGCGGTTATACCGTCGACCCTAAAAGTTCTTTTATATGACACGGTTTTGGGTGGTGGTATTGCCAGCTGGGTGGTGCTATCATTGATGCACTGCCTTTCAGCTCATTTTCAAGCTACAATTTTATCTTTCAACCATTCAAACTTCAACATTTGACCTTTAACAACCCAACAGCCATATTTAACATCCAGTGGTGCTAACATTTAACATTTAAGTTAGTATCCAATAATATTCAAGCTAATGATTAAGCGGATGATACCAATCCTATATTTAGCATTCAATCATCACTTTTTGCTTATTGAAAGTGCAAGCATCACAGGACTTTTAAGATATGCAGGTCAATAATTTTCTATCCTTGTACATCAATGATTCAATCATATCATGAGATATATAAATACAAGAAAATTTATAATATAATTCAAGTCATAGATATCAAAAAGTCTAGTGATATATTATGGTTTATTTGGATAAATCCTTTCCTTAGTCAATAAAAGATAAAATCGTAGGAAAATGATTAATGAAAAACTTAGAAATAAATTTAAAAAATATTAGGTGAAAGAATCAAGATTTGTTTGGATAAATGTTCTTGAGAATCAAGAAAATTATTTCATGTATAGTACATCTTAAGTTGTAAACACCAACATATCACCTCATATGAAAATAAATCCAAAATCACTATCAAAATAATTTTTCGAGAAATCCAATGAAAGCAATATAGATAGTTTCCTATAAGATTAAAAATAGTTAAGATTCTTTAGCTTATTCATTTTTATACTTAGTATGCTCTAGCGTTCATACACAAACCATACATCATGATTTAAAACCGACAGATAATATTTATCACAAAAATCATCAAGATCAAAAGTATAACACAGTTCTAAAACATAAGATTTTAAATCATCATTACTTGAAATCCTTATGCATAATATAAAATTATTAAGTATGATTTCATAAAGCATCTTCAATTAAAATCATTTTGTTTTGACTAGCGAGCTTTGTGAAGTATGTTAAATCTCCGATCATAAACCTTGGGCATCCACAATCAAAATTTTAGTTTTGCTCCTAGCTAGTGATTATAAACACATCTACAAGAAAGGAGGTTTTCTTTAAAGTACTCATTCAACTTTGGGTCCCTCATAAATAGATCTACCTATCATTGAGTGATTTATAGTTCATTTAGGAACCCAAACTAATTTATATAGACTAAACCTTTTAAATGAATATTTGTAAACAAAATGATCATATTTTATACAAAAATTATATTTTTCTTTAAGTGAGACATGTAATGTAAATCCTTTAACGAAGATAGTTGGCTTTTGTTGAGTGTTACTCATAAAGCCAATTCCTTCTATGATCATGACCCTTATTAGTAACTATCATGTTTAGAGATTTATTACTTATTTTAAATTTTTTTAATATTTCTTATAGTAAAACATTTTTTTTCTTAAGTGAATCTATCTCTTCACACTTAGTGTAAGAGGCTAACACACTATCATCATGTTTTTTTTAATTTATCAAATTAACTAACAAGAGAAGCATAATTTTTTTAATAATTTATATTTTTTACCAACTAATTTATATTCATCAAACAAATCATGAAAAATACTTAATAATTTATCAAAAGATAAATGGGCTTCGATCGAGTCACTTACGGTTATTTCCTTGTCTCACTCGAATCGTCCCAAGTTACTTTGAGTGCCTTTTTTTTTCTTTAGTAGCTTCTTCTTCACTTGGGGATATTTATTTTTGAAGTGCCCCGGCTTCTTGCATTCATAGTATATTATTTGGTCCTTTTTTACTTCACTTTTATTCTTAATATCTTGTTTTGTTTTGTTCCTTCTTAAGAATTTTTTAAACTTTCTTGTAAGGAGTTCCAAGTCATCATCATCATCATCATCACTTGAGTTTTCACCTAAGTGACCTTCTTTGGTTCTAAGTGTCATATCCTTCTTATATTTTGGAAGGTTGTTTTCAAGTTCATCATGTGCTATACATGTCATCTCATAGGTCATCAAGGACCCGATAAGTTCTTCAAGTGAAAAATTATTTAGGTCCTTTGCTTCTTATATTACTATTACTTTAGGATCCCAACTTTTTGGAAGGGATCTTAATATCTTATTAATAATTTCAAAATCAGAAAAACTTTTACTAAGTGCTTTTAGACCATTGACGACATCTGTGAAATGGGTGTACATGTCTCCAATGGTTTTGCTTAGTTTCATATGAAATAACTCATAGCTATGAATTAAAAAATTAATTTTTGACTCTTTAACCCAACTTGTGCCTTCGTATGTGACTTCAAGTGTATGTCAAATGTCATATATAGTTTCGTATATAGAAATCCGATTAAATTCATTTTTATCAAGATCACAAAACAAAACATTCATTGCTTTAGCATTCAAGTATTCTTTTTTAGAACCATTTTCAACAATGTTCCATAATTCGAAATCCATAAAAAGCAAGAAAATTTTCATTCTAGTTTTCCAATACGTGTAATCCGTCCTATTGAACATAGGAGGATGAGTGATAAAAAGACCCTCTTGATTACTGACAAAAGCCATCTATCTTAGGTTTTAAACCAAATAGAGAAAAACCTTGCTCTGATACCAATTGTTAGGATCAAGTCGACATAAAGGGAGGGGGTGGGGTGAATTAAGTGCTTACAATAAAAATTTTATTGATTCAAAAAACTTTAATGATTTTGAAAAGCTTGATTCGATAAAACCCATATCGAAAATGATATCCAAAGTATATTTCACTTGAAGCAAATGTAATAAACAATTAAAACAAAGAACAATAGTAATGAAGAGCAAAATGAGAGTACACATCAAATTTATAGTGGTTCGATTGTCGTGACCTACATCCACTCCCGATTTCTCTTCCGTTGTGGTCATTGACGTCCACTAACGGTCTTCCCTTAATGGATGAAGACCAACCACCCTCTTATAACACTTTCTCATTTTCACAGGTTTAGGAGACAACCCTTACAAGCCTCACTCATCTCTTGAATGATCACAAAGCTAAAAAAAGGAGGATGAGGATAATTAGTACTTTTTTAATACTTTCACACCCCAAAATCTTAAGATTTTTGTTCACACTTTTCGTGGTCTTTCATGCAAGAAAGAGTAGAATATTTATAGGCCCCAATGGCTTCAAAAATAGAGCCAAAAAGTGTCTCATCTCGGGTTTCCAAGGTACTGACAATACCACCGCTTGCAGAGTGACATTGGGTGGTACCATTACCTAGTCTGGGTGATACCACCGCTTGATAGAGCCTCGAAGATCGGGCTCTTATAGTACCATCGCTTGGCAGCATTAACTATCGATGATACCACTGCCCAAACCACTTGGGAGACCGAGCTTTAGGCGATACCACCGCCTAGTTTAAACGGTGCCAACACCTGATGTGACACCAAGTGGCTGAATGGGCCATCCAACCGACCCAATTCAACCCTGTTTATGGTTTAGTTGACTTCTAATTGAGTTAGTAGGATTTCTTCAAAAATTAACTCAAATTAAAGTTCTAATTATGATAGTTAAGGTTAAACTAATTACGATACAAGTAATCTAAGTTGTCCGACATATTAACTATTCAACTGAACTCTCGATGAACTTCGGATGATGTTTTCAATATTATAGATAAAGACATTGATAGGAATTAACATCGAGTTACTGGATATCTTGCATCCCATGATTGCGTAAATCATCAAATCTAAGGGATGGACATTCAAAACGTGAAGCCTGCTGGAAAGCAAATTGCATCAAAGTTACCATGTCCTAACACTCTGAAATACCATACATATTTCATTGTCAATTAATTATATAATTAATGACCTTTGTGTGTTCCATGAAAGTTTATGCTATATTTATTATAAAGAATACCGAGCATTTGCTTTTTAGATATTTTTTTTGATGTTCTCTCAATTACACATGAAGCAGCATCGATTAGACATTGCAGGAGCAACTTGGGAAGACCAACATTTTTGTGAAAAATATGATTGTTAGTTTGTACACATTGTTTAATTGTTTTATTAAAAATAGTTTGTATACATATGTTATTTTACAGAGTTTGTGAAGTATTATTGTACAAATAAAATATTATTAATATATTATAAATATTGTAAAATGAAAACAGTATGTATACATATAAAATAGAGCATTTGTCGTAAAACAGAGCACATATCATTTTTTTTTCTAATTTAACATCTGAATAATTTGTATACCATTTTTTATATTTTGTGTAAAAAAAAAGCATTTGTTGTCAGTTACATAACATTTATCTAATATGTATTGCACTTGTCTTGCATTATGTATCACACTTTGTCTTGGAAATTTTTATTTTTTTTTATTTTTACCAAAATATAATGCATCAGTGGGATCCCTTTTAATATTTGAGCTTCTAAATAGGTGGAAAACCTATCTAAAAAAAATTGGTCTAAAAAACACAACCCCTTAGAATCACTTAGACTGTTTTTGGGTTCAAATCAAAAATAGCATAACTGAATCAAATCCCGACCAAAATCTAGTGAAAATTTCAAGACACCTTTGAATAGCACCCAAATGGCCATTTATGAGATATTTTCTATTTTACAGGTTTTTTGATATTTTTGGATGTTTCAGCATCTGAACGGTCTAAAATTTTTCTAATTTCTCCAAGTTCTTTCAATCTCCACCAAAATATTATGCGTCCATAAATTATTTTTAAATATTTGAACATCTAAATAAGTGGAAAAGCTATCCTAAACACCCAAGCCCTTGTATCACTTGCACTGTTTTTGGGGTCATTTCAAAAATAATATAACTAATACAAGGCCTAGACAAAATCTGATGAAATTTTCAAGGCACCTTTAAATGACATTCAGATGGATATTTATGAGATTTTTTATTTTAGAGAATTTTTCGATTTTTTTTTGTTTTTCAACATCTAAACAATTTTGAATTTGACTAATTTCTCTAAGTATGTTTTTGAGATTATAAATAGGTAAAAAACCTAACCTAAAAATTTGGTTCATGAAACCCAATCCCTGGTATCACCAATACTGTTTTTGGGGTTAACTCAAAAACAATATAACTGTGTCAAATCCTAGTCAAAATCCAGCGAAATTTTTAGAACACCTTTGAATGACACACCCAAATGGACATTTATGAAACATTTTCTATTTTAGAGATTTTTTTTATATTTATCTGAGTTTTTCAACATGTAAAACAAAGCATTTGTTGTAAAACAATGTATTTACTAAATCTTTCCATTCAAATGGCCTGAATTTTTTCAATTTCAGGTAATTTGTAAAACATACAATTACAACATATTATACTTTCAGAATTGGTAAGAACTTTCATCCCAAAATTATTTTTAAATTTATATATTATAATTCTGTAAAAATTATTGAAAATACATAATCGCTAAGCCGCTTCAAAATTAGTTTGGATAACCAAAAATCCATTCTTCTTATCATTGGTCATAAGTACTAAGAAATAAGTGTTAATTTACATGTCCAAATTGTTGGCACCTTAAACACTTTTTCTTTTATGTGACACTGTATTAATTCTTTTTTTTTCTACCAACCTACATCATGCTTCCTGGAGGTAATACGATATGATCATGTTCTCATCATATCTAATACTGTTTGCTTCTTATAGAAAGTATTTTATCATTATAAGCATTCTTGTAGGTGTCAAATGTATAATATTCTTCATAAAACAAATACAGATTAATATTTCTATATCTAATAGCAACCATTGTATGAGAGCATGAAATTCAACATGAACAACTTATTTTCTCCAAATATTTTATAATTGTCTCAGAGAATGCCTACACTAGCAATTAAGTATTAGTATGAGGAAAGACACTATAGTATGGACCCTTCTTTTTCACCTTGGCAAGTTGATCCTCCGTGATACTTGCCAACAATAATTTTAAGTTATCAGTTATTTCACGATAGATGTAAAATCATTCAATAATACATACTTTCTGATCCATTAATTATGAACATTGTATACTGACAACCAAGGAAAAATGCAATAACCTATTTCTCATGGATCTGACACATTCTCCATGATGTTTTTCTCCATTTTTGTATATATTTGTTACACTTTGTACATAGCAGGGGCTCTAGCAATAGCCTAAAATAGCTTTGTATCATCTTTGTCTCGTACTTTGGTCACAAATTTTTTTAATAGATTAATTATGCAAAAATCATGATGTGCTCCCAAGAAGATCTCCTTCACAACTGAAGGAATTTTTGAATTCTAACCACTAATAATTGTTAAATTTTTGTATTTGATAATACATATTCTTAAATGATGCAAGAACCACTCCCATAAATCTCTATACTCAATCTCCATCACAGCAAATGTAATTGAAAATAAATTTATTACAACTATCAATAGTTATAGTCATCAACAAAGCATCAAGATATTTTCTTGATAGATGTGTAATATCAATATTAAAAACAAATCATCTATATAATATGAAACTTCTATGGCAAGCTTCGAAAGCGCAAAATATATATTGAAAATAATTTTTCGATATCATTGCCATCTAAACATTAGTCTCATATTTATGTAATTTTAAATCCCTTAAAAATGAAATTATATCAATGTATGAATGGTCAAAATCATCATGAAATTAAGTGTAATCTCCTGTGCAAAATAAGTCATCTTATGATACAACAACTCCGATTCCATTTTCAATATTAGCAATAATTATCTTTGGAGTATAATCAATATTTGTCATAAAATAATCTTTAGTTTGATCTATAATGAAAGAATTACTGTGTTTCTTATGATCCCTATTTAATCTTGATAAATTATATTTATGCTTTTTATGAAACTTGATAATTTTGAAACTATGAGTTTTATCACAAGCTACTATCATCCACTGGCAATCGAAAACTATATATTTTGCTTTTATCTTATAGCTTCTATTTGCAATATATTTGATCTCAAAATTTTTTTGAATCACATATTCTTCAAAGCTTTTTGAAATTCATCTCTATCTTAAAATACATGTACTAAGATATGTATTAAGTTATAAAATAATATATATTAAATATATCCAACAAAATAACTTTAAAGTCATTCAACTATTATACTTGAAGAATAGAAAGAGCAATATAGGAACAATCATCATCTTGGGCGTAAAAAACTAGTGTATTTAACAACACACCACTATCTTGGCTACAATTGTATTCATCAAGCACTTGTTCAATATTCTCTTAAAATAACTCATTCACTAGCAATAACTAATTTATTATAAATATTAGGATTAATGTCGCATTCAACTTCTTCTCATATATTTTCTTCAACTAATATATTTTTAAAAACATCACCATTATCATTATCTTTATCATAATAAAATGGGTTATTAAAAACTATGGTACAAGTGGCAAAATCTAAACTATTTGGCACTTGGCTTTCCCTCAAATATGATTTCTCACTTAATATTTGACTATCAATGACATCAAAAATTGAAAATACTTCATCGGCAAGTGGATCGTCCCTTACAGTAAGATCACTAGAAAAATAAGTATATAACTTAATAATCTATGAACTTATATAACAGTAAAATATATTATAATAGCTTTCAGACTATCAATATCATCAAAAATCGAAAATGTTACGGGGGAAAGTGAATGTCTCTACGGTGAAATCATTAGAAAAACAAGTATATAACTTAACAATCTATGAACCTATATAACAGTAAAATATATTATAATAACTTACAGATTTCAGGAAGGAAATCAAACAAGGGAAGACAAATTAAATACCAGTCTATTAATCAAACAAAAGGATTTAAATACCACTCTATTCATTAAAACCATTAAATGATCAAACACTAACTAAGATCACAATATCCTTATATGAAGAGAATTGTCTTCTTGATTCAATCAATGCTAAAAAAGACAAAAGGAATAAAGGAGAAGGGGAAGGATGAAGGAGCAGCACCACCCATGTACAGACGTAGAAGAAAGGAGAAGGCCCTGGTGAAACCAGATCAAGAACCAAACTCATACTGAATCGACGATCCAAAAGCCACAAGTTTAGGTGGGAATACAAACCCTGAGCTATCCAGGGATAAAAGAGTAAAATTGGAGAACTCTATAAAACTTTTTAGAACTGAGAATGCTCTGCAAAAAATATTGATTTTTTTCGAGAATTTACCCTTTGATCTAACAAAACTACTACAAACTCCTTTCAATCATGCCCAAGTGCCTCACTCACACAAGTGTCGGTTTCGTCACTCGGTTTCAGTAGGTTGGGACGAAACCGACACGACTCGTTTAAAGTAAATCTGATTACTTTATCATCGCTAAAGTTCTGCTCTAGAAAATCTATGCTTTGACAAAGAGAGATCAAGTGGCGACTAAGCATTGCGCTGAGAAGAGAAAGATTGAGGATAAACAAATGGTATATCGATCATGATCGGAAAGAAGAAGAAGAAGAAAGTAAGCAAGCAAAAAAAGAAAAAGATGAAGGACTTCATCGAGCTCATTTTTACAATCATGTTAAACCACTGGTGAACCAGATCAGACCAAACTCATACTGAATCGACGATCCAAAGCACAAGTTTAGGTGGGAATACAAACCCTGAGCTATCCAGGGATAAAAGAGTAAAATTGGAGAACTCTATAAAACTTTTTAGAACCTGAGAATGCTCTGCAAAAAATATTGATTTTTTCGAGAATTTACCCTTTGATCTAACAAAACTACTACAAACTCCTTTCAATCATGCCCAAGTGCCTCACTCACACAAGTTTCGTTTCGACTATCAATATCATCAAAAATCGAAAATGTTACGGGGGAAAGTGAATGTCTCTACGGTGAAATCATTAGAAAAACAAGTATATAACTTAACAATCTATGAACCTATATAACAGTAAAATATATTATAATAGCTTTCAGACTATCAATATCATCAAAAATCGAAAATGTTACGGGGGAAAGTGAATGTCTCTACGGTGAAATCATTAGAAAAACAAGTATATAACTTAACAATCTATGAACCTATATAACAGTAAAATATATTATAATAGCTTTCAGACTATCAATATCATCAAAAATCGAAAATGTTACGGGGGAAAGTGAATGTCTCTACGGTGAAATCATTAGAAAAACAAGTATATAACTTAACAATCTATGAACCTATATAACAGTAAAATATATTATAATAGCTTTCAGACTATCAATATCATCAAAAATCGAAAATGTTACGGGGGAAAGTGAATGTCTCTACGGTGAAATCATTAGAAAAACAAGTATATAACTTAACAATCTATGAACCTATATAACAGTAAAATATATTATAATAGCTTTCAGACTATCAATATCATCAAAAATCGAAAATGTTACGGGGGAAAGTGAATGTCTCTACGGTGAAATCATTAGAAAAACAAGTATATAACTTAACAATCTATGAACCTATATAACAGTAAAATATATTATAATAGCTTTCAGACTATCAATATCATCAAAAATCGAAAATGTTACGGGGGAAAGTGAATGTCTCTACGGTGAAATCATTAGAAAAACAAGTATATAACTTAACAATCTATGAACCTATATAACAGTAAAATATATTATAATAGCTTTCAGACTATCAATATCATCAAAAATCGAAAATGTTACGGGGGAAAGTGAATGTCTCTACGGTGAAATCATTAGAAAAACAAGTATATAACTTAACAATCTATGAACCTATATAACAGTAAAATATATTATAATAGCTTTCAGACTATCAATATCATCAAAAATCGAAAATGTTACGGGGGAAAGTGAATGTCTCTACGGTGAAATCATTAGAAAAACAAGTATATAACTTAACAATCTATGAACCTATATAACAGTAAAATATATTATAATAGCTTTCAGACTATCAATATCATCAAAAATCGAAAATGTTACGGGGGAAAGTGAATGTCTCTACGGTGAAATCATTAGAAAAACAAGTATATAACTTAACAATCTATGAACCTATATAACAGTAAAATATATTATAATAGCTTTCAGACTATCAATATCATCAAAAATCGAAAATGTTACGGGGGAAAGTGAATGTCTCTACGGTGAAATCATTAGAAAAACAAGTATATAACTTAACAATCTATGAACCTATATAACAGTAAAATATATTATAATAGCTTTCAGACTATCAATATCATCAAAAATCGAAAATGTTACGGGGGAAAGTGAATGTCTCTACGGTGAAATCATTAGAAAAACAAGTATATAACTTAACAATCTATGAACCTATATAACAGTAAAATAATATTGTCTCCTAATACAATCCAAATGACCCCTATGATTTATCTTGTTAAGACAATTCTGTCATTATATTTAACCATGATATGTACATATATAATTGTGAACATGATAGCATAAATAAATAACTTTAAGTACGTAAGCAAGAATGTCAATTATAATATCAACTCAAATATGCATCACCATATCCTTTATGAGTTTTGCTCACAAACTCAATTATAAAAACATGTTTTTTTAAAATACTTTATATTGTAAGTCCTAAGTGAATGGATCAGCAATCAATATAATGGAACTCAAGTAATTAATTGCAATTATACCATAATGCATAGAGATGCAATAGTGCTTGTAATTCTTAGAGAAGAAAACTATTGCAATGTTACAAAATATTTTCAAAGACTTGACAATTGAGTTTGACTACACCTAAGTCTTGAGAGGAAATTTCGTAGTCCAAAAGTTTGATAAGTGGCCTCAAAGCATGCCACAAAATCAACTCTATTATTATTAATAATAAATTACCTCTCTAATTGATATAAATATTAACCGTAAGATGGACTTCCTATTATCGAGTAATTTATACAATTAGCATCTAAAAGATATAATTATTTCAAACTGATATAATTTCATACATGTGAGCATATAATCCTTTCTCTTCCAGATATCTTATTATTTTCTTTGTAGTCCTTTAGTGTTTTTACTTCTAGATAACTCCAATATATACCCAACATTTTAACTATAAAACAAATATATGTTCTAACATAGCCTTGAGCATACACTTCCAACTATGTATATATAAAGAATATTTTATTTATTTAATTCTTTTCAAGTCATTTTAAAGTATTTAATATTGACTAAAATTTTACTTTTATGATTTACTGAACAAAGTTGTATATTAAATCTTTTTAAGACTCAGGTTGATATATCCTTTCTAAAACAATCTTCATAATCATTAAGGTCTATCTTTGAATTATTTAATGTTAATAATATAAGATGTCTCATTCATATCAATATCTTGAAACTCTTAGTGACAAATTTTTTGATTTAGTATAATAAACCAATATCACTATTGGTAGGATAAAATATTAGACTAATATAATAAACTTACTTCTATTGATATAAATACTGATTAATAGTATTTTCCTTAAATATAGAAATAATGATATCAAGAACCTTTATATATCATTATCTTGAAGCTTGTTTAAGGTTATAAATGAATTCCTGAATTTGCATACCAAACTTTATATTTCTTTCATTTTTTTAAAAAATCATTTAGAGTAACTCATATAAAACTAGATCTTAAAAAAAAATATTTTCATATTATTATGATATAACTCAAACTTATAATGAGTCACTAATGTCATGATGATTCTTAACGAGTTTATTAAAAACTAAATGTTTCGTTATGATCGATACATTCTTTTATGAGTAAAACTTTTAACCACAAGTCTAATCATTATATCGTTCGACATTGTCCTTTGAGTCATATTTATATAATATACTCATTTACAATTATTGGATAATTTGATAAATTTATCAAACACTATTTATGGTTATTGATTTTAACTATTCTTTTATTGCATCATATTACTTTTCAAAATCATCACTTTTTATGACTTGTGACAACAATAAGGGATCCATTTGATTCCTATATCATAACATAATTTTTGTAGATATGTTACATAATAACCATAAATGACAGGATTCCTTTCCCTTTGAGATATTATTAAGGTTGTCAATTATAGTTGTTCTATAAGATCATTAACAACGATATCAATATAATGTGGAAGTTTAGTAATGTTATTTTGTTGTTCACTTTTATCAAATTATTTAATGATTCGAGTAACAACAATCTCTTGAATAATAAATGAGTATCAACTTGTATCTCCTTTATATCAAAATTAAATTTTAAGATTTTCACTCCCACTAATTTATTATTTTATAGGAATCTTACATTATCAGATTTAATTGTCTTAGTACTATGATTAGAGCAATAAAATATATATCCCTTTAAACTTTTTTTGAATAGATAATAAAATATTCAGAAATAGTTGTTAAATCTAATTTTCTTTTATATGAGTTGAAGATCCTTATCTTTATAGGACAATCTCAAATATGTAAATATCTTAAATTGTGTTTCCAATCATTTCATAACTTAAATGAAGTCATGTAAATTACTTACTAGGAATATCATTCAAAAAATACATAGTTGTCCTTAGAGCTTCTTCTCACATTTATTTGGGTACAAAAGAATAATTTATCATACTCTTAACCATATCTATAAAGGTATAATTATATCTTTCAGCAATCATATTTTGTTGTAACACATATAGTAAATCATATATCTTATTTTTCTAAGAATCTAACAATAGAATTATAATTATAATTGGGTTCATCATAAATACCATAAAATTCATCACTCTTGTTAGATATGATAATCTTGACTTTTCTATCTAATTGTTTATCGACTTCATTTATGTACACTCCAAGAGTATGAACGATCATAGACTTTACATGAATTAGATACATATAATCATATCTTGATATATTATTTATATGGTAATAAAATATCTTTCTTTAATAAAATGAAAGCATAAAGTGACCCACATATATAAGCATAATCTCAAGGAGTTTATAAAATTATATTTTATTTTAATATTTAATTATCGGATCATTGTAAACTTAAGATTCATATTAATTCTGTATAAACTATTATACAGAATTCAAAGATTAATTTTATTGAATCATAGTAAGTTTACAACCACCAAAAGGAAAATAATATTCTAACAATTCTAGGTAAAGAATCCAAATTTTCAGAATTATAAGAAAACAACATGGATCCTTAAGATCTATAAATTGAATAATTTTTGATAATAAATATAAACTAATATCACTTTCATTTTAAGATAATTCCTTATAATGATGAATATCTCTTTTTTTCTGGTTTTATCCCCCTTTTTTTAATGAATATCTATTATTAGTCCATGTCACTTTGGTAGCTGTAGGACCAATACAAGAAGATAAAATATAGTCTAAAATATCCCATGAATGACAAGAACTTTATTATAATTCATATCCCATAAGCCTATCATCCCAAGCTACTTTGGTAACTATTGGTTAGATAAAACTTAGGAAGATAAATTATAAATAATATTTACTAAATTTCTTTATCGTGATTCATACTGTCATTGTAAATATTATTTTATTTAATGTCATTTAGGACTAATTTCGTAATGTATTGTATAAATTATTGGTTCAAGTCACTTTGGTGGTTGTAGGACCAATACAAAAATATAAAATATAATCTAAAATATCCTATAAATGATAAGACCTTTAATGTAATTCATATTTCATAAGTCTACCATGCTACTTTGGTAACTATTGGTCAAATAAAACTTATGGAGATAAATTATAAATAATATTCATAAATTTATTTATCTTGATTCATGCTAAAGTAGTTCAATAATAGAATAACAACCATAATAATTATTGAATATTAATCAGTAAAATAAAAAACTAATATGACAATCATGATAATATATAAATCACGCCTTCATGTGAAAGATGAACATTATTTCGTAGTTTCAAAAATATACATGTGAATAAGTAAATAAATATCTAAAAATAATAATTAGATTTTATTTACCACATGTTAAAAATATAATCAATAATTCATATGAAAAAACTTTAAAAATAAACCATAATTTATAGTTTTTTAAATCAAAAATTAAATCCAATCAAATAATCAAAAATATAATCATGATCAAATTTAATCTAATTATAATAAATCATATTTATCAATTTTATAATTAAGAATATAAATCAAAATTCTCAATTTCATAAGGGTAAAATTATAAATATGTTGATAGGACATAAATGAATTATAAAATTTGTAAAGGGCAAAACTATAATTTATTAAAAATAGCCTCGAGCGCAAAACTGAAATATGTCAAAACCTTTGCCTGCACCACCGCCACTTGCGTATGCGATGCTGCCTCTGCCCGTGCGTGACCGCTGCCGTCACGAGGCTACCTCTACTCGTGCGTAGTTGTCATGGTTCTTGCTGCGCATGGCCGTCGCCTTGGCATGGCCTAGCCGTGTGTGACCACTGTCGGTGCGCGGCTCCTGCCCATGCACAGCCGCTGCCTGGGTGCGGCCTGTGCTTGTGCACGGTTGCCGCCTAGGCGTGGCCAAACGAGCGTGCGGGTGCCGCTTGGGCGTGGCTTTTGCACGTGAGTGATTGCCTACCCTCGCGTGGCCGTCGCATGGACGCCGGCCCTCGCAAGGTCGCCGCATGGGCGTGATGCTGCATGCGTGCGGCCACCGCCTATTGTGCTACGACACGCACACTACCGAATGCAGATTCGCTGGCTGTACGCAGCAAGGTCGACGGTGACCATTGCTGCTTCGTGATTATTAGAGATAATTTTTACAACAAATCTAACATTACCAGCGAGTAGGCAACAAAATAAAATAGATAGGAATACAAATTGATGAAATATGGATCATTCAAGCATCATAAACAAAAATAATAGATCTAATATATTTGATCTCAAGAACCTATCTATATCAATTGTTAGTATAAAATATGGAATCATGCTTTCTGTAATACGAAAAAACTTTTATGCTAAGATTGAAATAAAATAAAATTAGATTTAACAATATTACGATATGTACCTTTTCATTGTTCAGAAGAATAAATCTTATCTAATCTACAAGCGTCCTATCGTCGGATCTGAGATATCAATCTACAAGGAGAACTAGATCTTTCTCCTCTCTTCCTATTTTTTTCACAAGACTACATAGATTGATGGATTAGGGAGATTAAGCTAAAGACCCCTAGAGATCCTATCTATTTATAGGCGAGAGTAGAAGGTCTAGGATAAGTTATTATGAGAGTTCCTCCTATCAAGGTTATCTCCTAAGGAATCATACTTTAACATAAACTATTGACCAATAATTATAATCAGAATTCAATCATATCTATAATATATTTTATTTAATTAAATAGGACTATATAATCTAATACGTCTATAAAGAAGACAGAGACATGGGAGGGATCAGAAATATGCTTGAGGTCTGTTCTTAAGCTGTTGCTGCTTGTGGCTGGCCAACAAAGAACGACAATATGCGGCGAAGATGAGTATTTGGTCATCTTCATCGATGTACTCCGAGATTCTTCGCGTGACATTTGCATGGCACCATCTGAAGACAGGCATATGCCTACCAAATGCTTGCTGAAGTTCCACAGAGAAACTTGATATTGAGGAATGCTATGCTTCTAAGAAACAAGATGATGATGGGAAGCCATGTACTAAACTTTGTTTTCAGCTGTAGCTCTTGACCCTTGATCAAGAGTCATCACCGAATCAGTCTGATAAGTGTTAACTTCTCACAATTCCATCTTATCATGGTTCTATAATGGAAACCTTGGCATCTCTGGCTTTTGGGTCACCATTTTCTGGGTTATGTCTCTCTTGACAGCTAGACTATTTGAAGATCTATATATATGATAGGTGATGATGGGACAGCCTGCACAACTTAGTAGCTGGTGGTGATGTAAGAAATTTTTTTCACAGATTTATTGTCCAAGTTTAGAGAGAGAGCAAAAAGACTTTAGAATGTAATTAAAAAAAATT
Organism: Musa balbisiana; assembly: GCA_004837865.1. Lineage (NCBI taxonomy): Eukaryota > Viridiplantae > Streptophyta > Magnoliopsida > Zingiberales > Musaceae > Musa > Musa balbisiana. The sequence continues at coordinate 26,798,751 of CM017196.1, read as the reverse complement.
TACTGTGTAAAGAAGGTCTTTACAGTAATGTTGCTAAAAGAGGAACAAAGGTCAGTTAACTATGCAACTGCTGCTTTGTCCTACAGTCATCTCTGTAAGTTTTTGAAAAGTTAATGGCTTGCAAGTTGACATGTTTTGGCTCTCTCTTCTACAATAATTCTGCTCTGAATGATTCCTCCACTTTAGGTGGGCACTTCATATGAGGCTAAACTAGGTAAAGACTAGAAAACAACAAATTGCTTGTCAATTTTCCTTTGGATCTTGCAACTTAACAGTTGCTCATGCTTATAGTGTTTGCTAATAACATTAACAAGTTTGTTGAGCTATTTCAAATTCATAATTTTTTAAAAATAAATCCTTAAATTAAATTTAATAAAAAGGATAAAGCGTCTTACTCTAAAGCGAAGCAGGAACTTCTTGATGATAAAATGAAGGTAGAGCACCCGATAAAACAGAACTAGAGGTGGTATCCCTTAAAAAATAAAGTCTGGAGTCTCTTAATAAGAAACTATAGGTGGATCACCTCTGTCAAAAAATGAAGAGGAAGCTTTATGACAAATGAATAAGGAGTAGCTCTTTGTTGAAACCAAGTGTCCATGATACCTTCCATAGTTAGCCAAGTTGTAGGCTTTGGTGTTATTGTTTATGCATGGTGCATGTCCATTATGTCACTGAGACTTATTTTGCATAGTAGAGAATTTCTTGACACAAGTGTATTTCCAATGTGCTGGATGATGGCTTGAGAAAATTATTAGATAGTTGGTTTTGAAGTTAGTGAATCCCAATGTGCTGGATGATGGCTTGAGAAAATATTAGATAGTGTTTTTGAATTAGTGAATACTTTTGATTCTGGAGGTATTATTTCGCTGAGCTACCTTTAAGCCATCAAGAATGACATAGGCTTCTCCCTAGAGGGGCATGTGGAGGGATGCTTTTCGTAGCCTTCCTGGTTTATTTTCCTTGCCCGTTAGATAGAAACCTGTATCTACAAAAGAGACGAGGGTTCATATGAGCCATTACAGAACATATGGTAAAGGTGATCGGAGGCCAATCCAAGTACGAGTCCCTTTGGTCCCCTCGGGAGTTAGAAATTTCATCATCGGTAAGAAAAAGAGTTTTAGACCATATGGCTCCAATTTGGTATTGGGGCAGCGAAAATAGTAGTCATTCGAGTGTTTCCAATTCCAAAGCAAACAAAGAATGTATTTTTATTAAGGCTATGAGGTGGGTCTTGAGGGGGGTCAAAACTTAATTTGCTACTTAAATATTTCTAGTTACAAGTAATATATATGATATATATATATATATATATATATATATATATATATATATATATATATCTATATAATAATAATATATATATATATATATATATATATATATATATATATATATATATATACTATATATAATTGTTTGGGCGTATATACATTATGATTGTTTATGCATCCGTACAATGAGAATCGGATCATGATGAGATCACGATCATAAGACTGATTCACATTTAAACACAGACCCTAAAGAATCTCGATCATGAGGTTACTCGAGAGGGACATCGAGATAATCAGACATACTAGTGTACTTTTTACCCATCCATATGATGGAGACAGCTAGTCTCATAACTGCTCATGTGGGGACACTAGAGATACAGTGCAGGTGCTCATTGGAGAATAAGTTCACTGATTGATCCGCTCACGGAATGCTGAATGGTTGATAATGTCTCATAGTTGAATAGTGATTCTGTCATCCAAGTGGTGTATTTGGTCCTTAGACTTGAGACACCAAGGATGTCTTATATGAGTACTCTACTCTTTGATACTAGGCTTATATGTTTGGAAGTTCCAAATATAATACAAGGTTATCAAGAGTAGCAGCTAACCTTAAGAGAGCTATTGAGTGTCGATAGAGGATTATCCACTCTCGGTGTCATGAGAGAAATATCCCATGTGTTATTGCTCATGCAAATCCCTAGCCAAGGTCAATCATATTGAGAGAGTTCTTCGGGAGAATCCGATTAGGGTGAGACTCGAGTAGAAATCGTATAGGCCTAACAACACCATACATGATATATAGTCTTTAGGATATTAGATTGATAAGGGACTATAGGTACACGGTAATTGAGGACAGATAAATCTAAAGGATTGGATTCCCCTGTATCGTCTAGAGATTGTGGTATAGTAGCCTAGTACGTCTATAGTCGATGATTCGAGTGAATTACTATAGAGATAATAATTCACTGAGCCAGAAGGAGTTCTAACAAGTATAACTCATGGCTAGCTCGATATTAGGCCTAGAGAGTTACACACATATGGTAGGTCTTACGACGAGTAGAGGTTCAGATATGAGATATCCACTAAAGCCCCTATCTTATTAGATATCTAATAAGCCCATGAATTATTAGATCATATGGATGAGATCTAATAAGAGCCAATAAGAGATTATTGGATAGAGATTCATTAATCTAAGAGACTTGGATAGTTGGATGGAGATCTAGTACCCAATAAGGTAGGATCCATTAGGGTTGAGTTGACAAGGAGCCTATATAAATAGGAGGGAACCAAAGGGCCATAAGCTAAGCCTTTTTGGCTGCCACCTCATATTCTCCTTTCTCTCTGTAGCCAACAACCCCCTATTTGGGGCATGTAGAGATTTGGATAGCAATTTGAGGAGTGTTTTCGCAGCCCCTACCATGTGGATCACCACTAAAGAGGAGGATAATTGACCTCCTTCAATATCTCCCATAGATATGTAGGAATTAAGAATATATAATCTCGATAGGTAACATAACTATCTCACACGTGGTTTTTAGTTTTACGGGTTTTTGTATACCAATCTTCGCACGACGACGAACATTTTTTTGAGAAATATGGGATTTTTGTTTTCTATTTTTCCGCTGCGCATATGGTGTCGCCCTTAGATTTCCCTACAATGGTATCATATTTAGGTTGTTCGTGTGAAAGATTATTTTTGAACTGCGTATGTTGTATTTTAGAAAGGCTTTAGACGTCAAAATTATTGATGCAAAAGCAAGAGAAGGGCAGCAACTATTGCTGCACTCGCAGATGGTAGCTAAGACTACCATCTGCATATAGGCGCTTGCGGCTGGCAGCTTGCGGGCATGAGTCACCCGCGGGCATAAGACCCACAGACAAACCGTGGGCGAGCCGCTTACAAGGGGCATTCCGCCATGGGCAAGGACGACGTGCCCCACCCTTCCCACCGCCCCCGCGCGCCCCCCACCCCCCCCCCCCCCCCCCCCCCAACGCAAAGGTTACCGTCGGCGGGGTGGTGACGGCTGCAACGTAATTGGCAAGAAGGATTAGGGTTTTATTGGGGGCAAAAGGATAAGTTTGCCCCTATGAATTTTAAAAATTTCATAGTCTATCCTTTTTATCTAAATTACTTGAATACCCTTTATAATTTAAGAAATGTCCTATATGTCTTAAATTTTAAAAAAAATATTAGTTAATTAAAATATTTAATTAACTATTATTATTTATCTAATAATCCTATATAATGATATGTACATGTAATGTATGATGTGGACAGATGATCATGGACCGTGTGATGTGATGTATATGTGTGATATGATCATTATCATTATTATTATTGAGGCCTATGAGTCTCTATTCTTTTTTCTTGTTTATTGTTGGACTTGCGTGCCTGTAGTTGTTGTAATTACATGACGAGGCACAGCAGGAGTGTGGAGGCAATAGTATGACCCACGAGCCCGAGACGAAAGATTGCGAGGCATAGAGATGCGCCAAGATGTCGACGGAACCAATGAGGATGAGATAGATGATCACAGGACATGGAGATGCATCGATGCACAAATAGATCGTGATGTAAGTGATTAGGTCTACTAGCTCGGGCTTGGTTATATTAGATTGTGGTCCATGATCATCTAGTGTGATTGCTCATGTAATGTGTGATTGCTTGTACATCTACTAGATATGTATATATATATTTGTATGAAATATAGATATATATTAAATATGTATATGTGTGACATGTCATAGGAGATCGGATCAAAATCACCTATCTCAATAATATTAAGGCAGAAACGTGAGGCAATTAAATTGACCCACGTGGCCTTTTATCGTTTTAGGAAGAAATCGATTCTTGACATTGGTTGAGTTGGTCGAGTCTCTCGAGGCTCACCTATATTGTGATTCAAGATCTTATCTACAACATTGAGATGTTACCAGTGACCTAAGGATATTGTATAATTAGTAGTGTCTCTCGAAGGCATATTATCGAATTAGACTCATCTTGTAACGATGGTATGACTTAACTAGACATCATGGTTAGTCGAGTCCCTCAAGGTTATATTAAGATGCTGATTGGATCCCGATCCCTACTAGAAGTCTACTAGAGACTTTCGTTTCACGTGTTAAGGGTGTCGCGTATCTCACTAGAAAAATACTGTGAGCACGTCAAGATGAAAGTCCATATCTTGATTGTTTATTTTTCTATAAAATCTGCATGTTATTTATTTATGTTATATCTCCTGTTTGTTAGAAATATATCACTTTCAAATCCCTTATGTGACATACTTGATATCAGCCATCTCATTGGTCTAAATTATATGGATTAGCTCTATAACCTTCAAATTATTCTCATAGCGGAGATGATCACATATGTTCTTGATACAGTGATGCCTATGCATGAGGAAGGGGTAAACAAGGATAAGATCACTCGCTATGTGAAGTACATAGATGACTCCACTCTTGCTTAGGGTTACATGTTGGGCTCCATGACTCTTGAGTTACAGAGACAACATGAAAAGATAGATGCCCGATCCATTCTCTTGCATGTCCATAAATTGTTTGATGAATAGGGAAGGACTCAGCGATATAAGATATTCAAGAGTCTCTTCCGTGCTAGGATGACTGAGGGGACACCAATTCAGAACTATGTCCTTAAGATGATTGAGTTAATAGATAAACTCATAAGACTAGGAATGGTCCTGAAGGATAGTGTAGGAAAATCTAGGGGTGACATCACATGCATAGCGGAAGAATAGAAAACAAAAACTCCAAATTTCCCAAAAGGTGTTCATTGTTGTGCAAAGATCGGTGTGCAAAACTCGTAAAACTTAAAATCACTTATGAGATAGTTGTGTTACCTAGGGAGATCATATATCCATGAGTCCCTGTAGATCTATAGGAGAGGATGAAGGAGGTCAAGCATCCTCCTCTCTAGCAATGATCCACACACTACGGTTACGACTATGCTCCTCTAATCGTTGCCCAAAACCCCAAACCTGCTATCTAAGGAGGAGAAGAGGAGAGGAGAATAGGAGTTGATAACCAAGAAGCCACTGACCTATGGGTCTTAGGTTCTCTCCTATTTATAAAGGCTCGTTGTCAACTTAACCCTAATGGATCTTGCCCTATTAGGTATTAGATCTCCATCTAACTATACAAGCCTTTTAGATTAGTGGATCTTTATCCAATAATCTCTCATTGACTCTTATTGGATCTCATCCATAGGATCTAATAGTTCAGGGGCTTATTAGATATCCAATAAGATAGGGGCTCCGATGAATATCTTATATCAGAAATTTCTACTCGTTGCAATGCCTATCATATTTGTGTAACCGTCTAGGCTCAATATTGAGTTGGCCATGAATTATACTTGTCAGAAATCCTTTTGGCTCAATGAATTATTATCTCTATAATAATTCACTCGACTCATCGACTATTGACGTATTAGGCCACTACGCTGTAATCCCCAAATGATACAGGGGAATCCAATCCATTGGAACTATCTATCCTTAATTAACATATATCTATAGTCCCTTATCTATCTAATACCCCATAGACAGTATACTATGCATGGTAGTGTCAGGCCCATACAGTTTCTACTCGAGTCATGCTCTAATCAAATTATCTCAGAGAACACTTTCTCTCTCAATCCGAATGACTCTGGCGAGGGATTTGTCCAAGCAAGAATATATAGAATATTTCTCTTATGATACCGAGAGCAGATGATTCTCTATCGACACTCAATAGCCCTCGTAAGGTTGGTTACTACTCCGATGATTGGTTGTGCTAGATTTGGAACTTTTAGGCCTATAAGTATGGTATCAAAGAGTAGAGTACTCATGCAGGACATCTTTGGTGTCTCAAGTCTAAGCACCAAATACTACATTGGGATGACGAAATCACTATATGACAATGAGACATCATCAATCATCCAACATTACATGAGCAGATCAATCAATGCAGGCGGTGGTATTGCTTGAACCCCAAAATCTCGGGGATTTAAATTTTTGGCTCCAAATTTGAATCCATTTGGAGCATATAAATACCTCACTCTTTCTTGTTTGGCAAAGTAAGAAAGTGAGTTAAAAAGGGGAAAGAATCCTTGAGTAAAAATTGTAATTTCTCTTGAAGAGTAGAGTCCTTTCTTCTTAGTATTTAGAAAGTTCTTCTAAAGGGAGAAGAGATGCCTAGGTCTAAAAGAGAGGTGTAAAGGTTCTCTCCTGAGCCTGTCAAAAGGAGAATAGAGTTTTAAAAGGGTAGTTAGTCTTCGCCCATTAGTGGATGCTGATGGCCTCAATGGAATTTTGTGAATCTAATGGATACATCCACAACTTCTCTACTCCAAGAAATCCTTAATAAAATAGAATAGTAAAAAGAAAGAATAGAAACTTACAAGAAATGACTAGAACCATGTTAAACGAACATAGCCTACCCAAATATTTTTGTGTCAAAGCCGTAGATATGGCATGCTATGTTATGAATAGGGTTCTAGTAAGACCATTACTTTCCAAAACTCCTTATGAGTTGTGGAAAAACAAAAAGCCCAACGTTTCATACTTTAAAGTTTTCGGGTGTAAATATTTTATTTTGAATGAAAAAGATACCTTAGGAAAGTTTGATACAAAATTCGATGAAAGAATTTTTCTTGGTTATTCTCCTATTTCAAAGGCTTTTCACATCTTTAATAAAAGAACTTTAGTTATAGAAGAATCTATTTATGTTATTTTTAATGAAATTTCTAAAGTTAAGAAAAATGATTTTGATGATGATCTTAATTTTGATACTTTGAATTTAAATAAATCCCTTTTTCCATTTAGCAACTTGGATGCATTTTCTTTCGAACCTTCTTTACCGAAGGAATGGAAGTATGTAGATGCTCATCCTAAGGAGCTAATTATAGGAGACATATCGAAAGGGGTTCAAACTCATTCTTCTCTTAAGAATTTTTGTGTTAACACCACTTTTCTCTCCCAAATTGAACCTAAATGCATTTACGAAGCAATGAATCGTAATGCAAGAAGAGTTGAATCAATTTGAGAGAAATGAGGTGTGGAAGCTTGTTCTAAGGCCAAATGGCCATTTAATTATTGGTACTAAATGGGTCTTTAGTGTAACATCCCTCATTTAAAAAAAAAATGCTTATATAGTACTTTAATAGTTCAGTTTATTATATCAATATTAAATTATATGGAGGACTTGTGGCATTAGCAAGGATGAGCCACTTGCACTTATTCTAAAGTTGACACCTAAACCTCCATGCATGCTTGCCACCTCACTATTTTAGCATGAGCCAAACCTAAGTAATTTAAGGCACAACTAAGGGAAACTTTGCAGCCAACGTAACTTGAGAAGAGGAGAAGGAATTGAAGGAGAAGAGAAGGAGAAAGAATTGAAGAAGAAGAAGTTTTATCTTAGCTTAAGGCTTTGCATCAATTCTCCCACATTTGGAAATCAAAACTTTTTAAGGCAAGTGTTCTAACCCCATCCAACAGAATCCTAATCTCTGTTTTCTTTTCAATTCTACAAAATTTTGAAAGATTTCAGCTGAGAACCAAACATTTCTTTCATTTTGATACAAAGCCATGAATCTGTAATTTTTCGGTAATCTGACCTCCATGCATTGTTTTGGTCCTAACTTTTTGTACTAAACTCTGATTTAGGAAAAACTGTTCTATTTGAAATTAGACTCGAAAACCTTTATTTTGATACCTGATTGAATGATTTGGAGTCGAAATACCTAATATGACTTCTATTGCAATTAACCCTACAGATTCTACAAAATAGGGACTGTAATTTCGGACCTTCTGTTACTAAATTACTCATAACTCTCTAGTGAAAATTCTGAATTATGAAAAATAATTATTTGCGAACTAGATTCGCATATCTTTCTTTTGACACCTAGTTTGGAAATTTTGAAGTACGTTTGCCTTCTGAAACATCTGTTTAAATTGATGTTATCTATTCTGCAAAACAGAGATGATCAACTCTGACCTTTTGTTACTAAATTGCTCATAACTCTTTAGTGAAAATTCTGAATTATGAAAAAACTTGATTCTTTGGGAACTAGATTCGCATATCTTTCTTTTGACACCTATTTTTAGTGAATTGGAGCATGATTGGTCACTCAAACAAATCAGGAAATGTACCATTCGAATTCTGCCAGAATTTGAAAACTTTGTTGAATTTTGCCTATTCGAGTCTCATTTTGTTGGAAGTTTGATTTCTATTAAATTCTTTTGCAGTCCTTTGAAAATTCTTGTATTATTCATCCTGAAATTGTTGTATGTCTAAAATTTATTATGTAATGTTTTGTTGGCATTTCCTTGTTTGATAAAGGCACACGCATATTTTCGTTGTTTTCGCATGTGCTTCCGATATATGCCAATGTCATTGTTCATGCTACCTTTTTGTACTCTGGTGTCTTGTGGGATATTGTGAACCTTTGCCAGAAATGGTAAAGGGAGTTATGCATAGAGCCCGCGATGCTCTGCCGGCCCCATTGACTTCACTCAGACGTGGGTGGATGGAGCTCCCAGATGTGGGAGACTTATGCTTGGTGGTCATCCTGAAATGGATGAATCACATTATGTATGTGGTCCCATAGCACCCTCTATGTTTTTGATATGATATCCAAAGCTTTGCTAATGAGTTTATATTTATGCTTTGGATAAAAATGGAATGCATGCTACCTCAAAAATGACATACAAGCTTGTATTTACTATTTGGTTCACTTGTTATACTTTGGAGTGTTTCGTATGTCATTGTTATGCTCTCAAACACTATTACGCCTTTGATATACACTGAAATGCTTCAGGTGCCATTTGATACATACCTAAATGCTTATTTTGCCAATGAAATGCTCCAATTTCCTTTCTCGTATTGTTATGTCTAACGCTTATTTTTGAATGAGGAAACCCTTTGTGATTTTTATACCAAAGGAGATGATTTCAAATAAACACTTGTATTTTTGCTTTTGTTGTCTTGATACTAAGCCTGCTTGAATTTCTCCTGCCGCCATGGATATGTTAGTTGCTTGCTGAGCTCTTTATGCTCACCCCATTGTTATATAAATTTTTCAGGGCAGCTCGTCATGCACTGAAAAGCTAGAATTGGGTTGAAGCACTGAAAGGCTAGAAGATTTTGGACTAATCTTTGTTGGTTGATAGGTTTTTGTTGTATAGTATACTTTACTTCTGATGTAATGTTAAGGATATATTGATACTTATGTGTTGTAAAAGTTTAAAGGACTACTTATGTTTATGGAATGATAAGCTTATGTTGTATAAGTATATGAACTCATGGTGAATAATATTTTTGTGATGGTATATATTTCTACGAATATGGATTTGTATTGTGGTTGATGTTTAGTTGAGTTGCCTTTGGATTTTATGAATCTCTAAGTGAAGTGGAGTATGATTTATGAAATGTACAGGTTTATGAATTGTGAATATTGATTTGAATGGTTCTTAGTATCCTTAAATGTTAGATTGGATCCTGGATTGATTTGTGATGATGAATTATAATATTATTGATTTTAGACAGGGTCACACCTCCTGAATGGATTAAATTCGGGGGGCGTGACATTTAGAAACTAACAAGATGAATTTGGTATTGTGGTTAGAAACAAGACTAGATTAGTGGCCAAGGGTTTTAATTAAGAGGAAGGTATCGATTATGAAGAAACCTTCGCTCTTGTGGCACAATTAGAAGCCATAAGGATGCTCCTTGTCTATGCTAGTAGTAATAATTTTAAGTTGTTTCAAATGGATGTTAAAAGTACTTTTCTTAATGATTTTATTTCCGAAGAAGTTTATGTTGAACAACCTTCTAGATTTGAGAATGATAATCTCTCTAATCATGTGTTTAAATTAACTAAAGCTCTCTATGGATTGAAACAAGCCCCAAGGGCTTGGTATGAGAGACTTAGCTCATTTCTTATCGAAAATTTCTCTAAATGCAAGGTCGATACTACATTGTATATCAAAAATTTTGAAAATAATTTTCTTATTATTCAAATTTATATTGATGATACTATTTTCGATTCTACGAATGAATCTCTATGTGAATCATTTGCTAAAAGTATGAGTCTTGAATTTGAAATAAGTTTGATAGGGGGAATTAACTTTTTTTTAGGGTTACAAATCAAATAACTAAGAAATGATATTTTTCTTAGTCAAACAAAATATGCTTTAGATTTGCTAAAGTGGTTTAATATGGATAGCTCAAAGGCTATCAATACTCCCATGATTACTTCCACTAAGTTAGATATTGATAAAAGTGGAGAAAACTTTGATAAAAAAACTTATAAGGGGTATGATAGAAAGATTACTATACCTCGCCACAACTAGACCGGATATCATGTTTAGTGCAGGTTTTTGTGCTAAGTTTCAATCTAATCCTAAGATATCTCATCTTAAAGCAGTTAAGAGAATTCTTAGATATCTGAAAGGTACCACTAATCTAGGATTATGGTATCCAAAATCTAAGAACTTTGAACTAATTACATATGCTAATGTGGATTTTGCTAGATGTAGATTAGATAGAAAAAGCATATCCGGAACATGTCAATTTTTAGGACATACACTTGTTTCTTGGTCTTCCAAGAAATAAAACTTTGTTGCATTATCTACAACCGAAGCTGAGTACATAGTTGCAGGTGCATGCTATGCTCAAGTTGTATAGATGAAAAGCACGTTAAAGGATTATGGATTTGACTTGAAAAACATACCTATAAAGTGTGATAACACAAGTGCAATATGCTTAGCAAAATATTCTATTCAACACTCTAAAACTAAACACATTGACATTATGCATCACTTTATACAAGATTTTGTTAATAATCATGATGTAATATTAGAGTTTATTGATATGAAACATTAATTGACTGATATCTTTACAAAACCCTTAAATGAAGAACAATTTGATTTCATTAGAAGGGAATTAGGGATGTTAATCTGTCCAAATGTATGAATTTGTTAATTTTTATTTTTGGATTTTCTTGATTTTTTGGATCACTCACTTGAATCATGAATTTGTTAATTTGTTAAACGAGCTTTATACAATGTTTACATACAAATTTTATATGATGAATCATAAATGTACAACCTTCAATACAAATCTTCTTCTCTTATGATGCGAATTTTACATAGTGATGTAAATAAGGTGTGTGGTTCATAACATAAAACTCTTGCAAGATGGAATCATCCCATGACAGCACCACATAAACATTATGAGCAGTGCTTGCTGCCTGTAGGCTGTGGCACCGCCCAACTAGCGGTAGCACCGCCAGTGGTCACGGGTGGCAGGCGGTAGCACCACCCAACTAGCGGTGCCATCGTCTGCAACTTACCCCTTATAAACATCAAGTTAGGGCCAGTGGTAGAACCGACCCCAACCCATTTTGCACTTCTCCAAACTACTCCAAATCTCTTGGCCTCCCTCTAACTACTCCAAAATACCCACTTCCCACTAGATCAAGGAACAATCTTCGACATTCTTTTAAAGATCGCTAGAAGAAGAACTACTAAGGTATCCTCTAAACCAAATTGATTCCCCTTTGAATTACTTATTCTTACTTCTTATTTATCTTCATAATTGTAGTCTTTATAGGTTCTAGAAGATCCTCTAGGGACAAAGGGAAGAGAAGATTAGATGAAAATTATGACTCCCTACTTTTTGATTCTAATCAACATACCCTAAAATTTTCTTCCATAGAGTCTAAACATGTTCATAAGGATAAATACGTTGATTTAGATGAATTAAGTGATTTAGAACCTATTCAATAGTTTGCTAATTCTTGAAATGAGTGAACCTATCTACCCTAGACTTGTTAGGCTATTTTATAACAATTTACATGTAGATGAAAACAAAATGATATCTACTTATCTCTTAGGACATCATATACCCATTACGGATAGCACAATTTGCAACATCATAGGAATTCCGGTAAAAGAAAGAGGGTGTTATTTTAGAGGACAATGGGATGAAGAATCAGTTGGGACTACTTACGTTGATGCCTTAAGAACAATTTTTGGTAATCCTAACTTAACTATTCTTCTAAAAAGTTGCGAACACTTACTACCTTTAAGCACCAAAATACTTCATTACATCGTGATAAGTATCATTCTCCCAAAACAATATCATCATGATGAAGTAAGCCAAATGAAATTAGGTATCATGTATTGGATTATGAAGGGACATAACAATTGTTTTGATTACCTAATCCAACAAAACATGATTGAACTATCAAAAAAGGATATGATGCTTCCATATAGTGGCTTAATCACTAGACTACTCTATGCCTATAATATTACTATTCCACCCAATGAAGAAGTTATAAAACTAGACAGATTTAGTATCATAAATAGAAACCTACTTCGATGGTTGAGATGTACATTTAGAAATAGTATATGGACTAGACTGCCTAGAAGGACTGACTCCCTTCAACCTGAACCAGAACCTAAAATACCAATATTTAGGGGTAATCAATCTCCTCCAACTGGTCCCTTTGAGGAATCACCTCCAGTAGAGCAAGCATATCCCTCATCTATCGATGATATAGAGACTCAGATGGATTGACTTGAACAACGCCAAGATCAAATTTTGACTGAGTTGCAGCAGATTCATCAACTACTCAATACCTTGTTTAGACATTTTGACTGGCCACCACCTGAATAATTGATTATGACTTTTTACTGATGACAAAGGGGGAGAAATGGATAAAATGCCTCTCTTTAATGCTACTTGCTTTGATATTGTAATCCTATGTTATTTCCCTTGATGTTGTAAACTTAAAATGCTACTTACTTTGATGATCGTAATTCTGTGCTTTGATGCTTAAAAATGCTACTTACTTTGATAATCGCAATTCTGTGCTTTGATGCTGAAAAATGCTACTTACTTTGATGATCGCAATTCTGTGCTTTGATGTTGATAATTTTTATGTTCTCTTCAAATGATGAGTATGATGATGCAATATCGTGCTTACTTTGATGCTGAAAAATTCTATGAGTTTGACGTCAAAAATAGATGTCATGCCTTGGCATCATTTCTATCAACGATACCGTGGTATCATCTTTAGATTTGAATAAATCAATGATGTGCATGATAGATATAAGTCTAAATTATCAAGTTGATGGCTTGGAATTCAAAGCACTTGAATTCAAGAGTGTCTTTTCTCAATCATGACATATAGATAGGAGGGAGTTAAGATGTAATTCCATTATTATTGAATCTCAGATTTGATGATGAAATCAATTGATAAATTATTTGATCTAATCCATATGTTTAGATAAGTGTGCAGGATTAACTGACGATAGCAGTAAGGTGTAAGGCAGATGATAGGCTATCGTCAAGACTCGGACGATATACTGGGAGCTCCGCCGAGAGTTCATCGTGAGATCACCGGAAGCACATTAGAAGACTCACCGAAAGCTCATCGGAGATCACCGGAAGACTCGCCGAGAAGATCGTCGGAGGATCGCCAAGTGAAAAATCGATGTACCGAACTATGCTTACCTTAATCATAGTTAGAACGATAATTAGAGTTGATTGGGAGGTAATCCCATCAACTCTGTTAGGGGGCCAACTGGGCTCGGAGTTAGGATGGTTTGGGCCAATACAAGGCCCACTAGGTTGTTGACTCTGACCAACAGTGGCAATCGCTTGGAAGGACCCAATCTCCCAAGTGGTTGGGCGCGGTGGTATTGCCCAGACTAGGTGATGGTACTGCCGGTAGTTAATGTTGCCAATGGTGGTACCGCCCTTGTCAGGGCGGTGGTACCCGCGTAAACTAAGCGGTAGTACCGCCCAACGACAGGTGTCAGGTGGTGGTACTACCCATTAATAGCGGTGGTACCACTAGTACCCCGGAAATCCGAGATGAACACTTTTTACTTCATTTTTGAAGTCATTGGGGCATATAAATATCCCACCCTTTTTTGCATGAAAGGACATGAAAGTATTAGCATAATCTTGAGTATTTGAAGTGTTAAAGAGTTGTAAAAGTGCTAGAGTTCTCCTCCTCTCTTTCTAAGTATTGAAATCATTCAAGAGAGATGTGAGACTTGTAAGGGTTCTCTCCTAAACCCGTGAAAAGGAGAAAGCGCTGTAAAGAGGTGGTTGGTCGTCACCTATTGAAGGAAGGCCATTGGACGCTGGTGACCAATTCTGTGCTTTGATGCTGAAAAATGCTACTTACTTTGATAATCGCAATTCTGTGCTTTGATGCTGAAAAATGCTACTTACTTTGATAATCGCAATTCTGTGCTTTGATGCTGAAAAATGCTACTTACTTTGATAATCGCAATTCTGTGCTTTGATGCTGAAAAATGCTACTTACTTTGATGATCGCAATTCTGTGCTTTGATGCTGAAAAATGCTACTTACTTTGATAATCGCAATTCTGTGCTTTGATGCTGAAAAATGCTACTTACTTTGATAATCGCAATTCTGTGCTTTGATGCTGAAAAATGCTACTTACTTTGATGATCGCAATTCTGTGCTTTGATGCTGAAAAATGCTACTTACTTTGATGATCGCAATTCTGTGCTTTGATGCTGAAAAATGCTACTTACTTTGATAATCGCAATTCTGTGCTTTGATGCTGAAAAATGCTACTTACTTTGATGATCGCAATTCTGTGCTTTGATGCTGAAAAATGCTACTTACTTTGATAATCGCAATTCTGTGCTTTGATGCTGAAAAATGCTACTTACTTTGATAATCGCAATTCTGTGCTTTGATGCTGAAAAATGCTACTTACTTTGATGATCGCAATTCTGTGCTTTGATGCTGAAAAATGCTACTTACTTTGATAATCGCAATTCTGTGCTTTGATGCTGAAAAATGCTACTTACTTTGATAATCGCAATTCTGTGCTTTGATGCTGAAAAATGCTACTTACTTTGATAATCGCAATTCTGTGCTTTGATGCTGAAAAATGCTACTTACTTTGATAATCGCAATTCTGTGCTTTGATGCTGAAAAATGCTACTTACTTTGATAATCGCAATTCTGTGCTTTGATGCTGAAAAATGCTACTTACTTTGATGATCGCAATTCTGTGCTTTGATGCTGAAAAATGCTACTTACTTTGATGATCGCAATTCTGTGCTTTGATGCTGAAAAATGCTACTTACTTTGATGATCGCAATTCTGTGCTTTGAAAGTATTAGCATAATCTTGAGTATTGAAGTGTTAAAGAGTTGTAAAGTGCTAGAGTTCTCCTCCCTCTCTTTCTAAGTATTGAAATCATTCAAGAGAGATGTGAGACTTGTAAGGGTTCTCTCCTAAACCCGTGAAAAGAGAAAGCGCTGTAAAGAGGTGGTTGGTCTTCACCTATTGAAGGAAGGCATTAGTGGACGCTGGTGACCTCGTCAGAGGAGGAATCCGAAAGTGGATGTAGGTCACGTTGACCGAACCACTCTGAATTCTGGTTTGCTTTTCATTTATGCAATTTACATTACTGTAAATCTCCTTAATCTTCTCTTGCACTTTTACGAAAGCTTTCAAGTTCAATTTCTCTTCGAAACGGATGAATCGGAACCATTTTCATCGGAATTGATTTTAATCGAAACAAGACATTTAAAACCGGGAAAGTTTTTCTACTGCACTAATTCACTCCCCCCCTCTTAGTGCCGCTCTTGATCCTAACAATTAATTCTCCTATATCATCTCCTATTCAAGAAATTATCATTCCTCAAATCAATGAGAGAATTGACGAGGGTGAACAACAAAATAACATCGACGAACTCTCATATGATGTTGATGTTACCACTGATGATCTTGTAGAACAATTACAATTAGCAATTTTGAGAAGATCTCAAAGAAAAAGGAAATATATTATTTCTGATGATTATATGGTCTACCTATGAGAATCAAATTATGATATAGGAGTAAACAGATATCCCTTATCATTTTCATAAGTCATGGAAAGTAATAATTTTGAAAAATAGTATAATGCAATGAAAGAAGAGTTAAAATCAATGGACCAGAATGGTGTTTGAGAACTGAATTGCCCAATAATTGCAAAAGAGTCGATTGTAAATAGCTCTTTAATACAAAATATGACTCAACGAGCAATATCAAACGATATAAAGTCAGACTTGTAGTTAAAGTTTTTCTTAGAAAGAAGACATAAACTACAACGAGACTTTTTCTCCAGTTTCTTAAAGGACTCGTTGAGAATCGTCATAGTATTAGTAGCTTATTATGATCTTGAGTTACATTAGATGGATATGAAAATAGTATTTTTGAATAAGGATCTAGATGAGGAAATCTATATAGAATAACCTAAAGGATTCATAGAAAAAAAAATGAAAGTTTGGCTTGTAAATTTAAAAAATCAATTTATGGCCTTAAACAAGCTTCTAGACATATATAAAGTTTTATGATACCATACTTCATTCGGATTTAAGCAAAACACTATTGATCAATGCATATATGATAAGTAATTGATATTTTACTTACTAGTAGTGATCTTGGTTTATTGCATGAAACCAAAATATTTCTTAGTAAGAACATTTAAGATGGTTGATATGAATGAGGCAGCCTATATTATTGGCATTGAGATATTCAAAGATAGATCTCAAGGATTATTAGGACTATCTTAGAAAGGATATATTAACTATATCTTAGAGAGATTTAATATGTTGCTTTGCTCAGCTAATGATACACCTATTACCATAGATGAAAAATTCAGCTAAAACTAGTGCCCGAAAAATGATTTAGAAAGAAATCAAATGAAGAATATTCCTTATAGTTGCATAGTTGGAAGTCTATTATATGTTCAAACCTGTACAAGACCAGATATTAGTTTTGCAATTGCAATACTAGGAAGATACCAAAGCAACCGAAGAATGAAATATTGAAAAACTATAAAGAAAATAATGATATATCTATAAGAGACGAAAGATTATATGCTCATATACAGGAGATCAGATTAGCTTAAAGTGATGGGATATTTAGATGATGATTTTGTAAATTACCTCGACAGTAAGAAGTCCATTTCAAAATTTGTATTCATGATAGTTGGTGGGATAATTTCTTGGAAAAGTACAAAGCAATCACTTATTGCATCATCAATAATAAAAGTGAAATTTGTGGCATGCTTTGAGGCTACAAATCAAGCTTTATGGCTACGAAATTTAATCTCAGGACTTGGTGTGGTCAACTCAATTGCCATCCCGCTAAAGATATTTTGTGATAATATCGCAGTAGTTTTCTTCTCTAAGAATGACAAGTACTCTAGTAGTTCCAAGTATATTGAGATAAAGTACTTGGTGGTTAGAGAAAGAATCTAAAAACAACAAGTGTCAATTAAGAACTTGAGCACCACTATGATGATTACCGATCCATTTACCAAAGCTTTACAGTGTAAATGATTAAAGAACATATTCTTAGAATGAAACTTGTGAATAAGCCATAAAAGATATGGTAATACATGTTTAGATGGATGCTATTATTGAATTTTTTTTCTTAATTAAAGTTATTTATTTTTGCTATCCTATTTATATTTATGTTTATGCATATTATGGTTAAATGCAATAATAGGATTGTCTTGATAAGATAAATTACAAGGGTCATTATGGAATATATAACGAAAGACTAACAATGTTGTGATACATAGAAGGAAGTATGACATTGATGATATATAACCATTGTGACTTGCATTGATAGTCAGACTTAATATAATATTATTATGCTTATTGGACTTACTAGCTTATTTTTTAAAATTCATGATCATGTATAAAATGTTTTTCAATTTTTTTGGAATCCAATTAGGTAAAATTATTTTTAAATAATTTATATTTTATTTATTTTGATTTTGAATATATTTTATATCTTATCAATTAATGGGCCAAGTGGGAGAACGCTAGATTATGTGACCCTTTATAATTGCATAAGATATATAATAGAATTGATTAGATTTTGATGATAGATATTGGCCAATAGAAAAGAAGTCCATATTATAGTAGGATTCCTTAGGGGATGCCCTGAATGGGAGGAACTCTCCTAATAACTTATCCTAAGCCCTTTGCTCTTGCCTATAAATAGGACCTCTAAAAACTAAATGACGCATCTCATAGAGGATGCAGTTGAGAGATTATGGTTTCTCTCTCAACCTTCTTAATCCATCAATCTAATTGGTCTTATGAAAAGATAGGAAAAGAAGAGGAGTGTCTAATTCTCTTTGCATATTGATAATGATTTTTGGATTTGGGGACAGTGCCTTTGTAGATCATACAGAATTCTTTTTTCAAATGACATCGAAAGGTATATATTGTAAATCTGATATAATGTTATTTGATTTCAATCATGGCATAAAAGTTTTTTCATATTACATAACACATCACATATTTTATGCTTACATCTATGATATAGTTATTAGATATATAAGCTTTAAATCACATGTGTTATATTAAAGAACTCTTCAACGATATGGATATAATATATTCCGACAACACTATATTTGATATTTTATCATGAAGACAAGTAAGAGATAAAGGTAAAATATTTTTTAAATTAAATAATTATAAAAAATTATATATTTTAGATGTTTATTATGTTTTTGATATGAAAATTAATATTATGATTTTGGATCAACTGCTTCAAAATGGTTATGGCATAGAAATGAAGAATATGACTCTTTCAATTCATGACAAGACTTTAATCTTACATTTGAAAATGACTAAGAATAAAATGTTTCCTTTATATTTGTGCATCATTAATTAGTAAAATTATTTTAAAACTGATATTGAGGATAATTTTATATTATGACATCTAAGGTATGATCACTTAAATTTTGAAATATTAAAGCTTCTAGAATAGAATAATATGATGACAAGATTGTCAATAATTGATCGATATCAAAGTCATGTAAAATGTGTGTCAAGAGCAAGCAAGAAAGGAAAATTTCAAATTAAGAAAAACAAAAAGAGCATGATATCAACTTGATTTGATGCATTCAAACATTTGTAGTCGTATTGATCTAATATCACTTGAAGGAAGTAAGTATTTTTTTATATTTATTGGTAATCATAGTAACAAAACTTGTGTTTACATGTTACAGAAAAAGAAAGAAGTTTTATACAAATTTAAAAAATTTAATAATTGGGTTGAAAAACAAAGTGGATTATTAAATACTTTGAACAAATAGAGGTAGCAAATTTAAAATTTTTTGTAGTGACAATAAAAGTTTACATAAATTCTTTATGTTATATACACTTCAACAAAATAGTATCTCAAAAAGAAAGAATATGATTATCCTTAATATGATTTGATGCATATTAAAGGAAAAAAATTTCTAAAAAATTTTAGGGAGATGTTATTGCTTATAGAATTTATTTGCTTAATAGTTTCTAATAAGGTGAATTAGCAACATTACAACAAAAGAAGTATGAAGCTTTCAAAAGCCATAAGTTGATCATTTGAGAATTTTTATAAGTATTGCAATTACCAAGATACTAGAAGAAAATAAAACAAAAGTTGAGGACAAAGGTAAAAAATTACATTTTGTTGAGTTATGCTGAGAATTTTAGTGGTTATAAACTTTACAATCCTATCACAAACAAAGTTATAATATAAAAAAATACTGAGTTTGATGAATAATAGATTTGGAATTGAAAATTTGAGTAGCAACATAAGAAAGCTATAACTTCAAAAGATGATGATATACTATTAAACAAATACTAAAGAGTCTTTATCTAAATCATTACTTAGATCAACTAGGTTATATGATTTAAAAAGTTTGATTATGAAAAGGACGAAAATGATTCAAAAGCTATATAATATGACTCAAAGGTTGAAACTAACAATGATAAGCTTTCTTTATTTTATCTTTTTGCAGATTATGATCCATTAACCTTCAAAGAAGTTTATAGAGAAAAAAAATGATGATAAATTATGGAGGAGGAAATTCTTATAGAAGAATAATACATGGGAGCTCACAATCCTTATAGAAGATTAGTAAGTGATCGATATTATGTGGATCTCCAAAACAAAAAGAAATACACAAGGGAAGGCGGAGAAATATAAGGTCCAATTAGTTGCAAAGTGATACAAACAATAATATGGATCAATTATAAAGAAGTATTCATACCAGTATCTTGATTTTAGATAGTAAGATTGCTCATATCCCTAGTAGCTTAATTGTAGATAGTAAGATTGCTCATCTCCCTAGTAGCTTAAATAAAATAAAAAAATCTTATAAATGAATATCAACTAAATATTCCTTAATAGATTTTTTAAAGAAGTATATGTTCAACAATCCCCTGATTATATTATTTATAAATAAGAAGACAAGGTATATAAGTTAAAAATGACTCTTTATAGGCTTTAATAAACACCATGAGCATAAAATTCTAGATTGATTTTATTGTATTAAAAATAAATTTTTAAATGTGCACATGAATATACTCTCTATAAGAAATTTACCTTTGATGGAGATAATTTAATTTTTACAAGCAATAATCCTTTAATGATTAAAGATTTTGAATACTCAATGAAGGAGTTTGAGATGACAAACTTAGGGTTAGTGACATTTCTTGGGCATTGAAGTCAAATAAAGTAATGAGGGGATTCTTATTTCACAAAGATACTATGCAAAAGAAATTTTAAAGAAGCTCTTCATGGAAGGTTATCACCTTATTGACATACCGATAAAATATGGTGCCAAGCTAACTAAAGAAAGAGAAAGTAAATTAATTAATATAATTTATTATAAAAGTTTAGTTTCACATATTTGGAGATGCACTCAACCTAATATACTACTAAGAGTTGAATTGATAAGTAGATTTATAAAACATCCTAAAATATCTCACTTAAGTGTTGCTAAGAGGATATTATAATATATTAAAGCGACGATTGACTATAGCATATTCTACTTTTCATGTAAGAAGCCAAATCTTATTAGATTCAATTATAGTAATTTGACTAGAAGCTACATTGATTAAAAAAAATACAACGAGGTTTGTATTTGATCTTGGTGAAGCTACATTCGCATAGTCTTCAAAAAAGAAATAATCTTTTACTATTTATTAACTTGTGAAGTAGAATATATTAGAATAGCCTTTTGTGTTTATTATGCAATTTAGCTAAGAAGACTACTTCATATATTTCATATACAATAAGAATGACATTTATATTGACAACAAGTCAACTGTTACCTAGCTAAGAATTAGTCTATCATGAAAGATAAAAGCATATTGACACAAGATTTTATTTTATCAAAGATCATATAAAAAATAAAGAAGTGAAACTTTTTTAAGTCAATACAAGTGAACAAGTGAAAGATATACTCACAAAACCCTCAAATTTAAAATATTTCAACAACCACGAGTAAAACTTAGAATGTTAGATGAAATATGTTTAATGAGAAAAATATTAGAATTAAACTTGTCAATGCTTCCAAGACACGAAGAAGTTTTTTGTATCAAAAGATAAATATTCTTTATATGAGATGAATCATATTAAAGGCCTATAGAAAAATGAATCAAATTGATTATTGGTTCTTGAAATATGAAAAAATCTCTTAGAGAAAAATTATTGATATTAAATATAATAAATATAATATATCCATTGAAATTATATAAATCCCGTGATACAAAGAATGTGATATATACTAACTACATTAGATGAATAATCTAATGCAGTGAGCATAAACAAAGATTATTTTGTGTTGGTATATACTCACTACGAAAAAGTCTCTTAACAAAGATTGTTGTGCCTTATCTCTATTCTTTCTTGTCTCTATCAATTTCAACAAAGGATGTATTTCATTAAAAGATAAAACTCGATGATCTGAATTGCATAACAGAAAGACTCATTCTCCTTAAATACTTCAAAAAATCTCTCTACAAGATTAATGCTGCCATGTGTCATGTGGTAAATTTTAAAAGTTAATTATATACTGTTGGAGGAACATGTTTGCTTCTCATGAACATGTGTCAAGACTTCCATTTCAGTTATCAGAAAACTTAAACAAGGAGTTGAGACTTCCTTCCTATCAACTCTAAGACCATTTATCGTAACTTTATATTTTTAAAATTGTGTGAAGAAAATCTTGCAAACCTTTCACTTTCATCAAATTTTATGATTGCATTATATATATTTTTATAAAATATGTTCATGTAACTTCTCTAATGTTAATGTGTTGCTATATTGAAATTTTATATTTTTGAATCATTGTCAAAAAAATTATGTAAACCTTCCACTTTGGATAGATTTTATGACTATCATGAAACAAAGTTCATGGAACTTTTTGAATCCTAAAATGATGAGCTATGGTGACAATATGCATCTCTGGATCCTTACAAAGAAAATCATATGGACCTTCCACTTTCAACAAATTTTATGATTATTATTATTTGAATAATATTTATGACTTCTCCGGTGCTAAATGTTATGCTATATAAAAATTTTATATTTTTAAATAAATAAAATTATAAAATAACATAAAGATCCTGTCAAACTTATACTTATCCGATCCAATTCATCTATTTACATAGTTTAAACACAATTCTCCTTTTTATCAAGCCACTTAATGGAGAACGGTAAAGATGTTCTGACACCAATTGGATCCAAATGGCTAAGAAAAAGTAAGCTATCATCAAAGAAGATAGTAATTTTTAGAAAGAGCATCTATCAATTTGTGAAGAGGTTATTCGTCTGATCATGAATATCATATTACCTCAGGAATTAGTCTTGGGAGTAAAATGTAAGAAAAAAAAAGTTAGGTTAATCCGATCCTGTGTATTTCTTAACCTTGTGGAAGCAATCCATTGATAAACCATCCAAAGCTAGGTAATCTTGTGTATTTCTCCTCATGTCCACACAATCATGGAGAACAGTAAAGACGTTTCAGCACTAGCTCTTTCTATACGATCATAAAAGGCCACATCACCTAAGTTATCAGGATCATAAAATCTTGTTGTATCAACTTAAGTAAAATGATATATCAATAATTACTCTTGGGAGCGTTGAACTTAAATATCGTTGGCGTCTTTATTAGCATGATGTGAACTTGATCCATATGTGAGTTATTTGAGGTACAAAATATCTCCTCCTGAGATGTCACCTGTATAAAAAGATCAAAATCAAGAGAGGCTTGTTAGTTTGGCAAGTCCCATAGTCCCACATCGGAAAAATCAGACTTGTTGTCTCATCTTGGAACTATAAATAAGGGCCTGAGCTTTGAAGTCAGATGCACCACAAGAGGTACCATAAGTGGCACCACAAGAAAAACCTAAGTATTTGCTTTGGGTTTAAGTCCACACTCAGTTAAATAGTTTGGGCTTATAGTTTGAGTTTTTTCTTGTTTAGTATTTTCCGGGTGTTTTATGGCCTAGGAACATCTTCCTAAGGCATTTGTAATTGTCCCTCTTTTATAGTAGTGATTTGCTCCTCCTTCGTCCGTGGATGTAGGTCAATTGACCGAACCACGTAAATTTGGTGTTCTGGTGTTCTTGTCTCTCTTTTATTTGTTTTCCACTTTATTGTCTTGTTGGGTTGCCAAATTACCTTTCTAGGTAAATATTCTGGGGCTAGCACCAACAAACTGGTATCAGAGCCTAGTTTCGGGATCTTTTGGCAACAATGACAATAACAAAGATCGTCGTCGAGAAATTCGACAGAAATGTCAACTTCGGCATGTGGCAACTTAAGATGGAAGCCATTCTGGTTTAAGACGGAGTTGATTTGGCACTACAGGGAGCAGAGAACATTCCAGATGGTATGACAAAGGAAGATCTTGCAGGTATGGATAAGAAGGCCCGATCAAGCATCATCCTAAATCTCTCTGATGAGGTTTTACGGGAGGTAGCTATGGAGACTACGGCTAAGAGCATGTGGGACAAGCTTAAAGCCTTGTACATGAAGAGGACAGTGGAGAATCGTCTCTACTTGAAGCAGAGTCTATATATGCTTCGGATGACTGAAGGTACATCTATACTCTCACATCTTGATAAGTTTGATTCTTTGGTTATGGATTTGGAGAATATAGATGCAAAAATTGATGATGAAGATAAGGCTTTGTTACTCTTGTGTTCTCTTCCCCAATCTTTTAAGCATTTCCGTGATACTTTGATTTATGGAAAAGAAACAGTTTTGTATTAAGAAATTAAATCTGCATTGAAATCTAAGGAGCAGATAGACAGGAATATCATTGGGGAAAGTAGAGAGAATCAGGCTGAGGGTCTGGTTGTCAGGGGTAGAATGGATAAAAGAGAATTTGACAGTAGTAGATCTAAATCCAGACATAGAAATTTGGAATGCAGATATTGTCATAAAATGGGGCATATTAAATCTGATTGCTTTAAATTGAAACATAAATTAAAGCAAAAGGGAAAAAGTGTTGAGAAAACTACTAAGTCCGCTGAAGCTAGTGTAGCAGTTGATGAGAATACTGGAAATATTTTCTTTGCTACTGATGATAGGACAAGGTCTAAAATTGAATGGATTTTAGATTCAGGTTGTTCTTATCACATGTGTCCCAATAGGGATTTGTTTTCCACATATGAATCTTGTAATGGTGGAATTGTTTTGATGGGCAATAATGCCGCATGTGATGTTGTTGGTAAAGGCACAATCCGAATTAAAATGCATGATGGTATTGTGAGGACGCTCACTAATGTTAGACATGTTTCTGATTTGAAAAAGAATCTCATCTCTTTAGGCACCCTAGAGGCTCTTGGGTGTAAATACACAGCTGAAGGTGGAGTTATGAAAGTTTCTAGAAATGCCCTTGTTGTTATGAAAGCTTGTAGGTCTGGTAGTTTATATATTCTGTAGGGAACTACTGTCACAGGCTCGGTTGCAGTCTCGTCATCATCATTGTCTGATTCTGACATCACCAAATTATGGCATATGCGTTTGGGTCATATGAGCGAAAAAGGTTTGAGCATATTGAGCAAAAGAGGTTTGCTTTGCGGACAGAGTACTGGGCCATTGGATTTTTGTGAACACTGCATTTTTGGAAAGCAGAAAAGAGTCAGCTTCACTTCTCCGGCAGTTCACAAAACGAAAGGTACTCTTGACTATATTCATTCAGACCTTTGGGGTCCAGCTCGTGTTTAGTCTAAGGGTGGTGCCAGGTATATGTTGACTTTCATTGATGATTATTCTAGGAAAGTCTGGGTTTATTTTCTGAAGCATAAAAATGATGTTTTTCTAACCTTTAAACAATGGAAGGCTTTGATTGAGAAGCAAACAGGTAGACAGATTAAGCGGCTTCGAACAGATAATGGCATGGAATTTTGTGAAGGTGACTTTGAAGAATTTTGCAAAAATGAAGGAATTGCTCGGCATCGCACTGTTAGGATGACGCCTCAACAAAATGGTGTGGCCGAACGTATGAACAGAACACTCTTGGAGAGAGCAAAGTGTATGATCTCAAATGCAGGGTTGACAAAGGACTTTTGGGCAGAGGCGATTAATATGGCCTGTTACGTTGTCAACCGCGCTCCTTCTGCAGCACTTGACTTTAAAACTCCGGAGGAAGTTTGGTCAGGTACTCCTGCTGATTATTCTGATTTTAAAATTTTTGGGTGTCCAGCATACATGCATGTAAATGAAGGAAAATTAGAGCCTCGGACTAAAAAGTGCATTTTCCTTGGGTATGCTTCTGGGGTAAAAGGATACAGATTATGGTATTCTGATCCCAAATCCCCAAAATTTATAATCAGTAGAGATGTTACTTTTGATGAATTATTTATGTTATCTTTCAAAGAGGAATCTACTAGTTGTACAAATGATAGTGCGCAGAAGCAGGTGGAGCTTGAGATTGGTAGTTCAGATTCTTTTCAATCGAACTCTTCTACTCAAAGAATGCCAGTAGATGGTCCCGAGTCTACTAACGCAGTTGTTCCAGAGGAAGAGCAATATTCCATAGCCAAGGATAGACCACGGAGAAATATTCGACCACCACAAAGATATGCAAATTTGGTTGCATATGCTTTGTCTGTTGCAGAAGAAACAAGTGAAGTTGGTGAGCCTACTTCCTACTCAAATGCAGTTTCTTGTGATAATTCCGCTAAGTGGTTGATTGCGATGAATAAAGAAATTGAATCTCTCCATCAGAATAGAACTTGGGATCTTGTAAAGCCGCCTTCGGGTAAGAAAATTATTGTATACAAATGGGATACCATTGCTGATGGAAAGGTCCTTGTTCAGAAAATTCATACGAAGGACAATCCAGCTGATATGTTTACGAAGCCTCTTCCGATTTACAAGTTCAAGCAGTGCTTGGACTTGGTTGGTGTTCATTGTTGGTGATTGCCCGTTGGGGCTTTTATGAAGAAGGTGGAGCAAGTTTTGTTGGGACATGCCAAGGTGGAGATTTGTTAGTTTGGCAAGTCCCATAGTCCCACATCGGGAAAATCAGACTTGTTGTCTCGTCTTGGAACTATAAATAAGGGCCTGAGCTTTGAAGTCAGATGCACCACAAGAGGTACCATAAGTGGCACCACAAGAAAAACCTAAGTGTTTGCTTTGGGTTTAAGTCCACACTCAGTTAAATAGTTTGGGCTTATAGTTTGGGTTTTTTCTTATTTAGTATTTTCCGGGTGTTTTATGGCCTAGGAACATCTTCCTAAGGCATTTGTAATTGTCCCCCTTTTATAGTAGTGATTTGCTCCTCCTTCGTCCGTGGATGTAGGTCAATTGACCGAACCACGTAAATTTGGTGTTCTGGTGTTCTTGTCTCTCTTTTATTTGTTTTCCGCTTTATTGTCTTGTTGGATTGCCAAATTACCTTTCTAGGTAAATATTCTAGGGCTAGCTCTAACAAGGCTTCGCAAGTTATCCCTTCGACATTCAAGTTAGTTTCGAGGTCAACCTCTATTAGTTTGTGTTCTCAATTCTTACTTCCCTTAACCTAGAGTTGAAAGTTTATAATTTTTTATATATGAGATTAGAGAGAGAATATATTCTATGAAGATTCTATAAACGAAGAAGGATAATTTGTAATCGACCTGAGCTGCTTTTTAGAATGAGATCTGGCATAATGATAAAACAATGTAGATTTGGCATGATGATAACAAATCTCAATTCTTGGGATGAGAATTGAGATTCGGCGGTCAACAACCTTTATGACATATACTAAGGTGGAATATTGGCTTCTGAAAATTGTAACTAATAACAAGAATAAACAAATAGACTTGTCTTTGAACTAACAAGTATTGCAACCTATGTTGAACAGGTTCAGAAGGTAGGATATGTTGGAAGATCGATGGATGGATGGATTGATCGATGTGACACGCTTTAGCAATTACCATGAATTGAGATCTGCAGTGGCCTGCATGATCGGATTAGAGGGACAGCCGGATGATCCACGAGGCTCAGAATGGAAACTTGTTCGAGTGGATTATGAAAACGATGTTCTTCTGGTTGGGGATGATCGATCCAAGTGCGCTTTGCTGATCCTTTTTCATGGAATCGCTTTGATTCAATAAGATCCCTGAAAGACCATTGAATTAACAGATGTTTCTGGCAAATGCATCTTTTCTGAAATATGTTTTAGTAACATTATTTTGCACCGCTTCCTAAATTGTAAGTGCACCTCTATCCTATCTAAATCCATGATTGTGGTCACAAAGTAAAATTGTTCGCTCTTACACTTAAAAACCAATTATTCTCGGTTAAGTTATTTATCTTCTGGACATATTTGCTCGAGTTACCTACCTACCCACATTGACTTACTGATTTTCCTACACTGTTTGATGTTTTTGGGTTGAAGTGACTAAGAGCAGAGCAAATTTCCCTGATGATCTCCAACCTTGATTTTGTTATCTTATTACATACGGGAGCATACATGTTTATCTATATAGTGTTTTATATTGTTCAGTTTAAATGTACACATCAAGCGTCATTGTCGATGCTGGTGCTTTTAATTGGTCAAACCGATATCAAGTCTCCCGTGACTTCGACTTCTCTACATAAAATGATAGGTCGTATCATCTCTTTCGTCGATCGTTAAACAAATGATTGCTTATCTCATGCAAATGTTGCCCCATGCGCTTGCTTGCTTGCTTGCTTGTAGAGAGTTCATAAACTGTGTCAGATGCATTAGAATTTTATCGGCTTCCGGAGTACAACAGATGAGCCAGGAGGGCATGCAGATGATGGAAGGATTTGTATCAACCATTAATGAAAATCTAAGATATTCCATATGATGCTAGGGATGACGAAGTGAACTTCTATAAATCTATCATGGCATTAAGGTCGAGTGGGATTCCTATTATAATCCTTATGAATCTTAAAACATAAAAATTTTGATTAAAATATTAACTAACCTTGATTATTGTTGCTCGATAACCTTTATAGTTGATTTAATAGGAAAGAATATTTTAGGATACGAGTAGAATATTTCTTTGGCCATGACTCAATTGTTGACTCGATCTTTGGCCACCTCTGTTGTTGACTCGATCTTTGGCCACCTCTGTTTGACTTGGTTGCTGATCTCGATTGACATGAATATTTCTTTTATTAATATAATATTATTATTTTATTTTATGTCGAAAGTGAAAGAGAAATCGAATTGACTTTGACTTGATGATAATAAGTATACCCTGGTTTTAGCCTTTGGATAGTTTTATTATTATTATTATTATTATTATTATTATTATTATTATTATTATTATTATTATTATTATTATTATTATTATTATTATTATTATTATTATTATTATTATTATTATTATTATTATTATTATTATTATTATTATTATTATTATTATTATTATTATTATTATTATTATTATTATTATTTTATTTTATGTCGAAAGTGAAAGAGAAATCGAATTGACTTTGACTTGATGATAATAAGTATACCCTGGTTTTAGCCTTTGGATAGTTTTATTATTATTATTATTATTATTATTATTATTATTATTATTATTATTATTATTATTATTATTATTATTATTATTATTATTATTATTATTATTATTATTATTATTATTATTATTATTATTATTATTATTATTATTATTATTATTATTATTATTATTATTATTATTATTATTATTATTATTATTATTATTATTATTATTATTATTATTATTATTATTATTATTATTATTATTATTATTATTATTATTATTATTATTATTATTATTATTATTATTATTATTATTATTATTATTATTATTATTATTATTATTATTATTATTATTATTATTATTATTATTATTATTATTATTATTATTATTATTATTATTATTATTATTATTATTATTATTATTATTATTATTATTATTATTATTATTATTATTATTATTATTATTATTATTATTATTATTATTATTATTATTATTATTATTATTATTATTATTATTATTATTATTATTATTATTATTATTATTATTATTATTATTATTATTATTATTATTATTTTATTTTATGTCGAAAGTGAAAGAGAAATCGAATTGACTTTGACTTGATGATAATAAGTATACCCTGGTTTTAGCCTTTGGATAGTTTTATTATTATTATTATTATTATTATTATTATTATTATTATTATTATTATTATTATTATTATTATTATTATTATTATTATTATTATTATTATTATTATTATTATTATTATTATTATTATTATTATATATTTATTGGTTAAGAGCTATATAAATAATAGATACCAATCGAGTTAGTATGAGTTTCAATCCAAGTTCTAATGACAATTAATCAGGACATCATCATCAGCTTAGCAAGTGAGACATATACAGCAAAACTAAAGACCTATTAATACCATGTCTGTTCATTAGTAATATAATAAGAGTCAGTTGACCGAGCCAATTCCACAAGAACGCCAAAAAGTCATCAGGTGCATATTATTATTGGTTAAAGAGCTATAAATAATAGATACCAATCGAGTTAGTATGAGTTTCAATCCAAGTTCTAATGACAATTAATCAGGACATCATCATCAGCTTAGCAAGGTGCAAAGATCCGTTGAATTAAATGAGGAGGACAGGCCATGTTTCAATAAATTACCCAACCATCACCATCCATGGGAGATGTGGTCATCAAACCGCTTTTGTTCTCGACAAATCCCGGCCATCATTTCATCAGTCGCTAGTTTCCATCGTAACATCAAAGGTTTCCCAGCCTCGTAGCCAATCAAAGTATTGCCAAGCGAATGTATCTCAACCACGTCGGTCATAGGTAGAACACCATTTGTGGCATGCGTATTGTCCTCGAAGAACACATCAATCGTAACATGGGAATTGATATTTAAGAGGGAGAGAAGGAGTTTTAAAGGGTCGTAAATAGTTTTGGATGATTCTGGATATTCTGATTGAATGTCCAGAAGTTTGAAGTGTATAAGCTGTCGAGAAAGTATTAATATATCTATAAACCTTTTTTTTTTTAATGTATAAATCAATCTAGGTTTAGTGTGATGGACTTATCCAAAGTAGTTTAAGTCATATGACACGCCACTGAAATACTTCTTCCACGAAAGAAGGATTAACATATTCACAATCATCTCATAAGTTACTAATAAATTCATTCGACTTAAATTATTGATTTAAAATACTTAAACTAAAATTAAACATATACACCCGTCCCCACTCCTAAGTATGAGATTGAGCAAATCGAGATGTTACAAAAAAAATTTAGAGAAAAAAATATTAGTCAACCGATGATCGGTAGGTAAAATATCATTATCATCAAGAAAAATAAAAAAATAAAAAAATTCAACAAACAACTCATGAAATTATCACCCAAGAAAAAAACATACCATAAAAAATATTATTTAAATGTCAACAAGGCAAAGAGTATGCAATGCGAACTTAGAATTATGATATAATATTAAATAAAATATTTTTTAAAAAATATTAGAAAAGGATAGATATAAAATTGAAGCTCACAACCTAAATAACACACAGTAAATATTTTTAAAAAGGCATGCTCGTCAAAATAAATAAATTATCGGTCATCGACTGAAACATGCTAAAAGAATCTTTTTATCACCTTGCAAAAGATGGGTAAAATCGGATATTATTATTTGGTAAAATATATTTTGTCAATTACAAGAAAACAATGAAACTGTTCAAATCTTAAATATTTTTAACCCATTACGTTCCTACAGAACTTTCATATCAGAGAGACTCCCTGCAAAAGAGATCGCCAGTCCATTGACAACATGGAGTGGTAGTCCAGCGGGCGCCACTCACAACATGCGGGATGTAAATTCGGACAGCTCAATTTTGGATGCATGCCGATCGGTCTATCCGAGTTGCAAGTTTTTTCCGAATGATTAAATTATTGGGGAAGCCACGACATGTCAGCGATGACTCGGTCCACCTAAAAATGCCTTTCACGACGACTAATAGTCCATGAACACGAAGCTTCACGCTACAAAGATGCTGTTCCTCTGCCATTATTGCTGTCCAAAGGCTTAGAGCAGTGGTCGCCCCAAGGCATCTGCGGCTTCGGAGAGCAGAAACTGAAATGGAAGAAGCTGTGTTGGTTTATCGGCTCTTCCAGCTTCTGCTGCTTCTGACAGGGGCAGCGGCATCTGCAGAGTCAAGGCGAGACGGCTGTCCAACCAGTTGCGGGGGTGTTGACATCCCCTACCCATTCGGCATCGGCCCCAACTGCTTCAGGGCAGGCTTCGAGCTGTCTTGCAATAAGACCGAAGCCGGCGTCGAGAAACCTTTTTTTTTCGATGTCGAGATCATCGACATCTCGCTGCCGTTGGGCCAAGCACGCATGCTCAATCACATATCACACCAGTGTTATGATTCACGCAACAAGTCCATCAAGCACGATGACTGGTATCTGAATCTCGACGACACACCGTATAGATTCTCTGATGTCCACAACAAGTTCACGGTCATCGGCTGCGACACCCTCGCCTATATCGGAAGCGTCCAAAAGAACAACAGCTACTGGAGCGGCTGCGTGTCCATGTGCGACGACGAGTTGAGCTTAGTCAACGGCTCGTGCTCCGGCATCGGCTGCTGCCAAACATCCATCCCCAAGGGCCTCACATACTACACCGTCTTGTTTGATCCCAGCTTCAATAGCTCAGGCGTCTTCAACTTCAGCCGTTGCAGCTATGCGGTATTGTTGGAGGCCAACGGGTTCAACTTCAGCTCCTCCTACATCACCACGACCGAGTTCATGGACATGAACAATCGGAGAGCACCGTTGGTGGTGGACTGGGCGATCGGAAACGAGACATGCGAGGCGGCAATACAGAACCGGACGTCTTACGCCTGCATCAGTGCAAACAGTGCGTGCTTCAACTCCACCAATGGTCCTGGATACCTCTGTAAATGTTCAAGTGGCTACCAAGGCAACCCGTATGTCCACGATGGATGCCAAGGTCCATTACCTATCCGGGTCTCTTCTCCATTTTTGACTTTTCGTGATTATATATATATATATATATATCTGATGCTTCCTGTTACACTTTTATTTGCAGACATCGATGAATGTGCTGATAAAGATCTTTATCCTTGCCACGGCAAGTGCAACAACACAGTCGGTAGCTACGAGTGTTGGTGCCCGCCAGGCACACATGGCAACCCTTATTTCAATGGAACTTGCACACCCAACCAGAAACTTCCCTTGGCAGTGAAGATAGTTATAGGGAAGAGGCTTTCTTCCACCTTCACTCTAATTCGTCTTTGTCCGACAGATGTATCTCATGTGTAGCACTGCTTCATATCATTCTTTTCATTTCTCTTTTTATTCCTTCAAAACCTTCTACTGCCTGCTATTCAGGCTAGGTAATGTGAACGGAGAAAGATACACAACGACAGTCTTGGTCTAGCTTATTTCCTCCTCTTGATTGATGACTCGATCCATTTGGCAAGGTTCTCTAGTCATGAACAATCATAATCGCGTTTAGTTCAGAAACGGCAATAGATGTAGAGCAGACTTCAAACCACAGTTTCTAGAAGTACTCTGACTCTAAAAGTCTCCATGCATAATTATCTCTCCTAGAGAGGTCCTTGATCCGAAGGATTCAGACTTGGGACAATATTCTCATATACTGCTCCTTTCAAACAACAAGAATATCTCTCTGTGTGGTCAGTCCAGAGGAAGTCCAAATTGTGGGGTGCATACGTATGAAAAAGTTGAGGAAAATAATTCTCTTAGTTATTCTACAAAATATGTCAAAGTGATCTATAATTCCTGTCTCTGCAGAGCATGATCAGCAGAAAAACAAGAGTATAATACTTTCATGTTTCTCGTCTTTTTGTTTTCAACCAAAATGTTATCATTGAAACACACGATTTCGGCCCAGGAAGGAAGGAAGGAAGGAACTACAAAATGACATATTTATTGGGTGTGCAGGTACCTCCAGCAGTCTAGCCTTTCTATTATTTTGTAGCATGTGCTTCTACATGGTTTATGAAAGAAGAAGATTTGCCAGGGTTAAAGAAAGATATTTTAAAGAACATGGAGGGTGGCTATTGCTGGAAGAGATCAAGGGAAAACAAGGCCTTGCATTCAAGATATTCGCAATCCAAGAACTAGAACAGGCGACCAACAAGTTCGATAATAACCGAGTCCGTGGTCGAGGAGGATATGGAACGGTTTATAAAGGAGTTTTGGAGGACAACCACATCGTCGCCGTCAAGAAACCTAAGATGATCAATGAGAGCAACAAGAATGAATTTGGAAAGGAGATGTTCATTCTATCGCAGATCAACCACAGGAACATAGTTAAGCTCTTGGGTTGCTGTCTGGAAGTGGAGGTTCCGATGTTGGTCTATGAGTTCGTCCCCAACGGGACCCTATTTCATCTTATCCATGAACATGCCAACACGTCTCCCATTCCCTTGGGTACCCGCCTAAGGATTGCTTACGAGTCTGCCGATGCTCTGGCTTATTTGCATTCGTCAGCTTCACCTCCGATCATTCATGGAGACGTGAAGTCCTCCAACATACTCTTAGATGAGAATTACATGGCAAAAGTTTCGGATTTTGGGGCTTCAAGGCTAGTACCAAAGGATGAAGACCAGTTTGCTACCTTGGTGCAAGGGACTTGTGGCTACTTGGATCCTGAGTACCTCCAAACATGCCAATTAACGGACAAAAGTGATGTTTACAGCTTCGGCGTAGTTCTTCTAGAGCTACTGACAGGTAAAAAGGCACTTTATTTTGAAGGATCAGAAGAAGAGAGGAGCCTCGCATCAAACTTCATTTCAGCCATGAAGGAGAATCGACTTCTTGAGATGTTGGACGATCAGGTAAAAAGTGAAGGGGGTATGGGACTGATACAAGAAATCAGCGAGCTTGCAAAACAATGCTTGAACGTTAAGGGAGAAGAACGGCCGACGATGAAGGAAGTGGCAGAGGTGCTTGACAAGTTGAGAAAATATAAGCTGCATCCATGGATACCACACGATGCTGAGGAGACTGAGAGCTTGCTTGGTGGATCATCGAATGATCACGGATTGAATTATCATGGGATAGATACGGCTACCAGCTATGCTACTGAGAAAAGAATGGCATTAGATATCGAATATGGAAGGTAAATTTACAGCACCCAAGAACATCATCGATCATTTTCTGTGGTGCTTAAAATGCATCTTAAATGGAGTGTGCTTGTGATTGGTTTGTGTTTCTGTGAGAGTGAAAAAGGACGAATACTTGTGTCCCTAGCATTTGCTACTGTAACGAATGATTGATTATATAGTCTTTTATTGTTGGAAAAACTTTGTAAGATAAATTAGTATGCCAGAGTGAAAAAATCCTTCTATTTATTTCCCCAATCTCAACCATGATTCAATATTCATGGAGAATCGATGAATTCAATCATAAAAGCCTACAGATTGTTGAGTTTCTTTTACTATCACTGACGCACGCACATTGATGTTAAATCAAAGTAATTGAGAGCGAAATGGCATACGTCGAACTCTACCAGTGTACACTTATTAGCCAAAGATTACGTTGATAATCTGGTGATCACTTTGTTCATACATAATTCAAATTGTACACATCTCCTTCAATCAGATCGCAAAGGCAATGGTCATCTATCTATCTATCTATCTATCTATCTATCTAGGTATAGGATCATAGACAAAATCAATGACCATGAATGATTAAGGAATTACCATCAATGAGAAGATTTCTTACCCGAAGCCGTAGCCGACAAGAGCACAGCCCCGCGTTGAACCGGCTGCATCTATTGGCTCTTGGCTTCGAATTTGTGCCATCAATCGAAACGATAAATCTTCAAGCCAAACTCGACTAAGTCCAGCCGAATTCAATTGGGTTTCATATGGTACCCCTATATCCACGATGTGGTCATTCCCACGGACATTACAAAAGAAAGGTCTTGCGGCAGTGATTACTATCATGACTTAGTTAGTTTTATCTAAGTCATACGGTACTCTTGCGTATCTTTCCATAAAGAATCGATCTCTCTGAAATCTCTTATGGTTCTTTAAGGGCCTACAAAAGATAAAACAAGTCAGAGAAAGCATTTAATTTGGGATTCATAAGCAACTATTTTAGTAGTGTTAGGATTCCGCAATGGCACTTGCGGGCACTATAATTGCAAGCACTGGTAGCCACAGGGGCAGAGGCACTTGCAAGCGTTGCACCTGCGAGTAGAGGCACTCGTGGGGGCGACGGCACCTGTGGGCACTACAACCACGAGCAAAGTCACTTGCGAGCAAGGGCGGTGCCCCCTCCCCTCGGCGTAGTGGGCACCATCATCAAAGTGGCGGTGGCCACAACACAGCAATAAGGAAAGAGGGTTAGGTTTTTTTTGGGCAAAAGATAGTTTTGCCCCTCGAAATTTTAAAAATTTTAAATTTTGTCCTTTTCTACAAATTATGAAAATACCCTTATCTAGTAGTCCTACATAATGATATTTATATGTGATGTATGATGTGTACGGATGATCATGGACCGTGTGATGTGTTTACTTACGATTATTATTATTATTGGGGCCTACGAGCAACCACTTTATTTCTCGTTTATTATCGAGTCTACATGCCTATGATTAAGTTATAAATACACGAAGAGATACAATGGGAGCATAGAAGCAATAGTGGGATCCATGAGGTCAAGACGGATGATCACGATGCATCGAGATACACCGAGATGCCAACAGAACCGACGAGAACAAGAAGGACGATCACAAAGCATAGAGATGCACTGTTGTACACATAGATCTTGATGTGAGTGATTAGGCCACAAGGCAATGGTCATCTATCTATCTATCTATCTATCTATCTATCTATCTATCTATCTATCTATCTATCTATCTATCTATCTATCTATCTATCTATCTATCTATCTATCTATCTATCTATCTATCTATCTATCTATCTATCTATCTATCTATCTATCTATCTATCTATCTATCTATCTATCTATCTATCTATCTATCTATCTATCTATCTATCTATCTATCTATCTATCTATCTATCTATCTATCTATCTATCTATCTATCTATCTATCTATCTATCTATCTATCTATCTATCTATCTATCTATCTATCTATCTATCTATCTATCTATCTATCTATCTATCTATCTATCTATCTATCTATCTATCTATCTATCTATCTATCTATCTATCTATCTATCTATCTATCTATCTATCTATCTATCTATCTATCTATCTATCTATCTATCTATCTATCTATCTATCTATCTATCTATCTATCTATCTATCTATCTATCTATCTATCTATCTATCTATCTATCTATCTATCTATCTATCTATCTATCTATCTATCTATCTATCTATCTATCTATCTATCTATCTATCTATCTATCTATCTATCTATCTATCTATCTATCTATCTATCTATCTATCTATCTATCTATCTATCTATCTATCTATCTATCTATCTATCTATCTATCTATCTATCTATCTATCTATCTATCTATCTATCTATCTATCTATCTATCTATCTATCTATCTATCTATCTATCTATCTATCTATCTATCTATCTATCTATCTATCTATCTATCTATCTATCTATCTATCTATCTATCTATCTATCTATCTATCTATCTATCTATCTATCTATCTATCTATCTATCTATCTATCTATCTATCTATCTATCTATCTATCTATCTATCTATCTATCTATCTATCTATCTATCTATCTATCTATCTATCTATCTATCTATCTATCTATCTATCTATCTATCTATCTATCTATCTATCTATCTATCTATCTATCTATCTATCTATCTATCTATCTATCTATCTATCTATCTATCTATCTATCTATCTATCTATCTATCTATCTATCTATCTATCTATCTATCTATCTATCTATCTATCTATCTATCTATCTATCTATCTATCTATCTATCTATCTATCTATCTATCTATCTATCTATCTATCTATCTATCTATCTATCTATCTATCTATCTATCTATCTATCTATCTATCTATCTATCTATCTATCTATCTATCTATCTATCTATCTATCTATCTATCTATCTATCTATCTATCTATCTATCTATCTATCTATCTATCTATCTATCTATCTATCTATCTATCTATCTATCTATCTATCTATCTATCTATCTATCTATCTATCTATCTATCTATCTATCTATCTATCTATCTATCTATCTATCTATCTATCTATCTATCTATCTATCTATCTATCTATCTATCTATCTATCTATCTATCTATCTATCTATCTATCTATCTATCTATCTATCTATCTATCTATCTATCTATCTATCTATCTATCTATCTATCTATCTATCTATCTATCTATCTATCTATCTATCTATCTATCTATCTATCTATCTATCTATCTATCTATCTATCTATCTATCTATCTATCTATCTATCTATCTATCTATCTATCTATCTATCTATCTATCTATCTATCTATCTATCTATCTATCTATCTATCTATCTATCTATCTATCTATCTATCTATCTATCTATCTATCTATCTATCTATCTATCTATCTATCTATCTATCTATCTATCTATCTATCTATCTATCTATCTATCTATCTATCTATCTATCTATCTATCTATCTATCTATCTATCTATCTATCTATCTATCTATCTATCTATCTATCTATCTATCTATCTATCTATCTATCTATCTATCTATCTATCTATCTATCTATCTATCTATCTATCTATCTATCTATCTATCTATCTATCTATCTATCTATCTATCTATCTATCTATCTATCTATCTATCTATCTATCTATCTATCTATCTATCTATCTATCTATCTATCTATCTATCTATCTATCTATCTATCTATCTATCTATCTATCTATCTATCTATCTATCTATCTATCTATCTATCTATCTATCTATCTATCTATCTATCTATCTATCTATCTATCTATCTATCTATCTATCTATCTATCTATCTATCTATCTATCTATCTATCTATCTATCTATCTATCTATCTATCTATCTATCTATCTATCTATCTATCTATCTATCTATCTATCTATCTATCTATCTATCTATCTATCTATCTATCTATCTATCTATCTATCTATCTATCTATCTATCTATCTATCTATCTATCTATCTATCTATCTATCTATCTATCTATCTATCTATCTATCTATCTATCTATCTATCTATCTATCTATCTATCTATCTATCTATCTATCTATCTATCTATCTATCTATGCCCGGCCTGATACATTAGGCTGTGGTCCATGATTATCTAGTGTGATTACTCATGTGATGTGTGATGCTTATACACCTACTGGATATGTATATATATTTGCATGTGATGTTGATATATATTAAATATATATGTATGTGACATATCATACTAGGAGACCAAATCAAAATCCCCTCTCTCGATAATATTAAGTCGATAAATATAAGACAATTAGATTGACCACGTGGCTTTCCATCGTTATAGGTAGGGACCGATTCTCGACGTAAGTTAAGTTGATCAAGTCCCTCGAGGCTCACCTATATCACAATTCGCTATCTTGCCTATGACATAGAAATGTCACCGGTGACCTGAGGACATGATATGCATGGTCGAGTCCCTCAAGGGTATATTATCGAATCAAACTCATCTTGTAACAATGGTGTTGACTTAACCGAACATCATGGTTGGTCAAGTCTCTCGAGACCATGGTAGTTTATATGCTGAATAGAACGGGAATCATAAGAAATTATGATCGACAAGAGTTGCCTACCTTTATGGGCATAGCGTGATTAGTCGAGTCCCTCGAGATTACATTAAGATGCTGATTGGATCCCGAACCCCACTAGAGATCTACTGGAGGTCTCTGATTCACATATTGGAGGGAGTTATATGTTTCATGAGAAAATAGTGAGAGTAGATTAAGATATATATCTTATTTGTTTATTTTTCTGCAAAATCTGCATGTTATTTATTTCTACTGCATATTTATTTTTAGAAAATATTGTTTTTAAATCCCTTATGTGGCATACTTGATGTCAACCACCTCATTGGTCTGAATTATATGGATTGGCTCCACAACTTGAGAATTTTTCTCACGGTAGAGAAAACCGCATACGTCTTTGATACAATGATGTTTATGCTTGAGGAAAGGGCAAGCGAGGATGAGATCGCTCATTATATGAAGTATATAGATGACTCCATTCTTGCTCAGTATTATATATTAGGCTCCATGACTCCTGAGTTATAGAGACAACATGAAAAAATGGATGCCAGATCCATTCTCCTACATATCTGTAAACTATTTGAGGAACAGGGAAGCACTCAGTGATATGAGATATCTAAGAGCCTCTTCTACACTAGGATGTCTGAGGGGATACTAGTTTAGAACCATGTCCTAAAGATGATTGAGTGGATAAAGAAACTCACATGTTTAAGAATGGTCCTAGAGGATAACCTGTATGTGGATCTTGTGCTTTAGTCCCTACTAGATTACTTTTCATAGTTCATAATGAATTTTAATATGAACAAGCTTAAAGTAACTCTCCTTAAGCTCCTCAATATGTTCAGGGAGGCAGAGAGTGTTAGGAAAGCAATCGGCACTAAGAGGGGGGGGGGGTGAATCAGTGCAATGGTAAAAACATTGGTTCAAAATGTTCTCGTTCGTACATTCGATTAAAACCAAATTCGAAAAGATAGCTTGAAGGCGTATGGAAGAGTGTTGAAGGCAGTAAGCAAGTAGAGTGATGAAGTATGACAGTTTGCTATAAAAGTAAATTGCTCAAATATAAATGTAAACTGAGTTTTATAGTGGTTCGGTCGTCGTTGACCTACATCCACTCCTCCAATTCCTCTTCCGTTGAGGCCACCGACATCCACTATCGATCTTCTTTCAATGGGTGAAGATCAACTACCCTTTTACACCCCTCTTCTCCTTTTCATGAGTTTAGGAGACAACCCTTATAAGCACCCACTCCTCTCTTAAACAGAAATCTAAACTAGAGTAGAAGAGGAGGATTCTCAAGAGATAGCAATAGTATTTTCTCACTTTTAAATTCTTTGTGTTTCAATTTGTTAACTAGGGATGAGAGGGGTATTTATAGGCCTCAAGTTGATTCAAACTTGGAGCCTAAAAATTTTTTATCCCGGGTTTCCTAGGTATGGGCGGTACCACCGCTAGTGTCAGTCTGACATTGACACTACACTGGGTGGTACCACCGCCCAGTCTGGTGGTACCACCGCCTGGCACCCTGCCATTGGGCGGTACCACCGCCTTGGAGGTTGTGCTAGGTGGTACCACCGCTCTCGGAGACTATGCCATGACGGTGCCATCTCTTGGGTCACTATTTGGGCCTTCCACTTGGCCCAATACAGTCCTTATATGGGCCCAACTAGCCCCTAATTGGGTTGGCCCAAATCCAATCCTAATTATATGCTAACTATGAATTCTAAGACATTTACTAAGCTAAACAAGTCCTATGAGTCAAAGTTTCTTCTGGTGAGCTTCCAGCGATCTTCCAACGATCTTCCAGCGAACTTCCGACGATCTCTCGGCAATGTTCTAGCGGACTCCCGAGAAGCTCTTGGACTTCATGATGATCTTCTTGGCGAGTTCTGATGAGCTGCTTTAGCAAGCTCTAGGACTTCTTAGTTGGTTCCTGCAGAACTTCCGACGAATGTCCGGACTTCCGACGAACTCCCGAACTCCCAACGAAATCACGTTCTTGACTCCGAGACTTCATTTTGCTTTATGCCTTGCTATCATATTTAATCCTGTAGATGTAAAATACACTTCGATCTAGACAATTATTACTAAGCATGAATCATGTTGTCCAGCATGTCATTGGTCCATCAACACTTCGTCCGATTCTTCGTCGTATCGTCCTCTCTTGTGACATATTGCCCAATCGGCCAGTTGACTCCGCAACTCTGATATCCTTAGTGTAATATCTGCTCTTCTTGGTTTGATGCCCAAATCCATGGCCCAAAGCCTTCTGCTGATACGTCGACCGATCCTTTGGCTCAACATTCAATCTTCAGACATGTTTCTTTGGCCCAACATGATTCTTCCTGTTTTAATTATCTCATCCTGATCGAAGCATCCTGCATCACACAAAACATAGATAAAATCATAAACACTCATCAATTAGTTTTATTATCAAAATATGAGATTCAATAGAGAGCACTATCAAGAAAGAGAAGTTAGTTCTTTATACTAGTGAGATCAAAAAGAAAAGGAAAGTAAAAAAGTCCCTTAAGAAGGGCAAGAGCAAGAGTAAACTGGATAAAGTAAAGATAACTAAGAAAGACCCAACAAAGGATAAAGGCCAGTGCTTCCACTATGGCAAAGATGGGCACTAGAAGAGGAATTACAAAGAGTACCTTGCAAAGAGGGCAAATAGAAGCTTGGAGAAGCTTCAAGTACATTCATGATCAGTCTCCACTTATCAAACTCTTATGATAATATATAGGTAATAGATACTAGTAGTGTTTATTATATTTGTAATTCGTTGTAGGTTTTGGTAAGACCTAGGAGACTGATGAGAGGCAAGATGGACCTTAAGATAGGCAATGGAGCAAAAGTTGCTATAGTAGTTGTTGGCAAGATCACCATACATCAGCCTAGTGGAGCTATTATTGCATTAGATGCATACTATTTTATTCCTTCTATTATCAAAAATATTATTTCAATTTCATGTTTGATGGTTAGAGGATGTAAATTAGTTTTTGAGAATAATGGTTGTTTAATATTATTATATGATGAGATCATCAAAAGAGGAACATTGCATAATGGTTATTTATGTTAGATACTACTCCACATATCATGAATATAAGTGTGCCCAAGAGGAAATGAGATGAGGTGAACAGTATATACTTGTGGCATTGTAGATTAGGTCACGAGGGAAAGATTCACAAGTTACTAAAGTATGGATATCTAGATCCATTCAACTATAAGTCATACGCAACTTCTGAGTCTTGCCTTCATGGAAAACTGACCAACTCTCCTTTTAGTGGAACTGGAGAGAAAGTCACTGTGTTGTTGGAACTCATACACAGTGATGTATGAGGACCCATGTCAACTCATGTCATAGGTGGTTACTCATACTTTATTACTCTTACTAATGATTTCTCAAGATATGGATATGTGTCCTTGATAAAGTACAAGTCTAAGGCCTTTAAGAAATTCAAAAAGTATAAGAATGAAGTGGAGAACCATATTGGAAAGAGTATTAAAACTCTTCGATCAGATCGAGGAGGTGAATATTTGAGTATAGAGTTCACCTAATTCCTCAAGGACTATGATATTCTATCCTAATGGACACCTCTTTATACATCATAGCTTAATGGTATATCTGAAAGGATGGTATATCTGAAAGGAAGAATCGTACATTGTTAGACATGGTGCAGTCCATGATGAGCTTCGCCGATCTACCTATGTCATTCTATGGATATGCCCTAGACACTATAGCTTACCATCTAAACAGAGTTTCAACTAAGTTGGTAGTATCTACACCATATGAGATGTAGAAAGAGAAGAAACCCGATCTTAAGGTTGTTAAGATTTGGGGCTGCTATGCCCATGTTAAAAGACACAACCCCGATAAGTTAGAATCCAGGATGGAGTAGTGCAAGTTTGCGAGATTCCCTAAGAAAACTTGTAGGTATTATTTTTATCATCCGAAGGACCAAAAGGTCTTTGTAACCAAGAGAGCGGTGTTCCATAAGAAGGAACAAATTCTTGGCGGAGATAATAAGAACATGATAGAGTTGAGCAAGGTTGGAGAACTTAGCTCAAGCACCACTCCACAGCTCAAGTATGTTCAAGTACCTAGCACATAAGTTCCGACTTTACGTAGGTCCGACATAGTATCCGATCCTCCTAACAGATGTAGGACATATTAAAGGAGAAGATGTTGAGGATATTGATCCTCAGACCAATAAGGAAGCTATTATAAGTATAAATTCTGGGAAGTGATAAGAAGCCATGAATTTTGAGATAGATTCTATGTATTCCAATAAGGTTCAGAACCTAGTTGAAGCACCCTAGGGTATTATACCCATTGATTGTAAGTGGATTTTCAAGAAGAAGATTGGAGTAGATGAAAAGACAAAGACCTATAAAGCAAGGCTAGTGGCTAAAGGATATCGTCAAAGGCAAGGTGTTGACCATGGTGAAACTTTCTCACTTGTAGACATACTAAAATCTATCCGAATTCTATTAGCTATTGCAGAAAGCATACTATGATTATTAGATCTGGCAGATGGACGTGAAAATCATGTTCCTCAATGACAACCTCAATGAGGAGGTGTAAATGATACAGCCTAAGGGATTCATGTCCAAGGACTACCCAGATAATGTGTGCAGGCTACTTAGGTCCATTTATGGACTGAAGCAAACTTTTTGAAGTTGGAACATAAGATTTGATGAGGCGATTAGATCTTATGACTTCGTTAAAAATGAAGATGAGCCTTGTGTGTACAAGAAGGTAAATGAGAGCACTATCACCTTCTTGGTATTATATATGGATGATATCCTAATCATTGGGAATGATGTAGAAATGCTATTCACAGTAAATGCTTGGTTATCTAAACACTTTCCCATGAAGGACTTAAGTTAAGCATCGTATATCTTGGGGATTCGAATATATAGATATAGATCCAAGAGAATGCTTGGCTTGTCCCAATCTAAGTACATAGACACCATTATCAAAAAGTTTGGCATAAAAAATTTCAAGAGAAGTCTTATACTGATGAGACATGGGATATCGCTTTCTAGGAGTATGTTTCCAAAGACTCCTAAAGAA
Source organism: Musa balbisiana (assembly GCA_004837865.1). Classification (NCBI taxonomy): domain Eukaryota; kingdom Viridiplantae; phylum Streptophyta; class Magnoliopsida; order Zingiberales; family Musaceae; genus Musa; species Musa balbisiana. Next base: position 26,754,301 of record CM017196.1, on the reverse strand, counting down.
AGGGCGAATATGGATAGGATACCCTATGCCTCAGCGATAGGGTCTATCATGTATGTCATGCTATATACCAGGCCTGATATAGCGCATGCTCTGAGTGTCACAAGTAGGTATCAAGCATATCCAGGCTTAGAGTACTGGAAAGCAATAAAGTGTATCCTTAAGTACTTGTAAAGGACTAAGGATTTTTTACTAATATATGGAGGAAGTATCCTCAAGATTGAAGGCTGCACAAACTCGAGTTTCGAGTCTGATGTTTATGATAGCAAGTCGAATTTGGGGTATGTGTACACCCTAAATGGAGGAGTAGTATGTTGGAAGAGTTCCAAGCAAGATACTACTACTGACTCGACCATAGAGGCTAAGTACATTATTGTGTTGAATCTTAGATTTTGATGATGAAGTCAATTGTCATTTATTATCTAATCCATATGTTGAGATAAGTGTGCAGGATTAACTACGATGAAAGTAATACATGCAGCAGGAGTTGCGTCGAAGTCAAGACTATGATCACTTTGGGGGTTCGAGAGTTTGACGGAAGTCTGGACGGTCATCGGAGGTTCTGCGGGAACAAATCCGAGAAGTCCAAGAGCTTGCCAAAGAAGCTCGTCGTAACTCACCAAGTGGATAGTCGCAAGTCCAGGAGTTTGTTGGAAGTCCGTCGGAGCATCGCCGAGGGTTCGTCAGATGTTCGCCGAAAGTTCACCGGAAGCTCGCCGGAAGAAGCGATTGACACATCAGAGCAAGTTGTAGTAAATGTATTTTTGTTCGCCGAAAATTCACTGGAAGCTCGTCGGAAGAAGTGATTGACACATCGGAGCAAGTTATAGTAAATGTCTTAAAAATATCATAGTTAGCATGATAATTAAGTTAGAAATGGGAGGTGATCCCATTAACTTAATCTTGGGGCAATTGGGCCCTTGACAGACCCAAATTGGGCCGAATGGATCAGCTTATTCGGACCCATATTTCCTGGCTGACGGTGGCACCGCCTAGGAGCTCAGTCTCCCAGGAATGCTGGGCAGTGGACCGCACATGTCAGGTAGTGGCACCGCCTAGGAGCTCAGTCTCCCAGGAATGCTGGGCAGTGGAACCGCACATGTCAGGTAGTGGCACCGCCTAGGAGCTCAGTCTCCCAGGAATGCTGGGCAGTGGAACCGCACATGTCAGGTAGTGGCACCGCCTAGGAGCTCAGTCTCCCAGGAATGCTGGGCAGTGGAACCGCACATGTCAGGTAGTGGCACCGCCTAGGAGCTCAGTCTCCCAGGAATGCTGGGCAGTGGAACCGCACATGTCAGGTAGTGGCACCGCCTAGGAGCTCAGTCTCCCAGGAATGCTGGGCAGTGGAACCGCACATGTCAGGTAGTGGCACCGCCTAGGAGCTCAGTCTCCCAGGAATGCTGGGCAGTGGAACCGCACATGTCAGGTAGTGGCACCGCCTAGGAGCTCAGTCTCCCAGGAATGCTGGGCAGTGGAACCGCACATGTCAGGTAGTGGCACCGCCTAGGAGCTCAGTCTCCCAGGAATGCTGGGCAGTGGAACCGCACATGTCAGGTAGTGGCACCGCCTAGGAGCTCAGTCTCCCAGGAATGCTGGGCAGTGGAACCGCACATGTCAGGTAGTGGCACCGCCTAGGAGCTCAGTCTCCCAGGAATGCTGGGCAGTGGAACCGCACATGTCAGGTAGTGGCACCGCCTAGGAGCTCAGTCTCCCAGGAATGCTGGGCAGTGGAACCGCACATGTCAGGTAGTGGCACCGCCTAGGAGCTCAGTCTCCCAGGAATGCTGGGCAGTGGAACCGCACATGTCAGGTAGTGGCACCGCCTAGGAGCTCAGTCTCCCAGGAATGCTGGGCAGTGGAACCGCACATGTCAGGTAGTGGCACCGCCTAGGAGCTCAGTCTCCCAGGAATGCTGGGCAGTGGAACCGCACATGTCAGGTAGTGGCACCGCCTAGGAGCTCAGTCTCCCAGGAATGCTGGGCAGTGGAACCGCACATGTCAGGTAGTGGCACCGCCTAGGAGCTCAGTCTCCGAGCTCTATCAGGAGGTAGTACCGCTCAATTATGGCGGTAGTACCGCCAGGACCCGAAAATTTGGGAGATGACATTTTTGAGCTCCAAATTCAAACTAGTTTGGGGCCTATATATACCCCACCCTTTCCTACATGAAAGGGCATCAAACCTTAATCTTACTCTCTGATTTTTAGAGCACAAAAGTGTTGTAAAGGGCAAAAGTTATTCTCCTTTTCTTCCAAGTTTTGATTATTCAAGAGAGGAGTGAAAAATTTGTAAGGGTTGTCTCCTAAGCCCGTCAAAAGGATCGAAACTATAAAATGGTGGTTGGCCTTCGCCTATTGAAGGAAGGCCTCTAGTGGACGTTAGTGACCTCATCGGAGGAGGAAGCCAAAAATGGATGTAGGTCAAGATTGACCGAACCATTCTAAATCTCGATTTGCATTTACATTTTGTTCTCTATCTTAACTACAAACTACCTCTATATCTTTACTTTAACTGCACTTCGCTTGATCTTAAGTTAAAGTAATTTTCGAATCGGCTTTCATACCGAAATCGTTTTTATCATACGAACGTCGTTGTAAATCGTCGAAAGTTTTCCGCTTTCTAGGAGTATGTTTCCAAAGACTCATAAAGAAAGGGCGAACATGGATAGGATACCCTATGCCTCAGCGATAGGGTCTATCATGTATGTCATGCTATATACCAAGCCTGATATAGCGCATGCTTTGAGTGTCACAAGTAGGTATCAAGCATATCCAAGCTTAGAGTACTGGAAAGCAGTAGTGTATCCTTAAGTACTTGTAAAGGACTAAGGATCTTTTACTAATATATGGAGGCAATATCCTCAAGGTTGAAGGCTGCACAAACTCAAGTTTCGAGTCCGATGTCGATGATAGCAAGTCAAATTTAGGGTATGTGTACACCCTAAATGGAGGAGTAGTATGCTGGAAGAGTTCTAAGCAATATACTACTGCTGACTCGACCATTGAGGCTAAGTACATTGCTATGTTGAATCTTGGATTTTGATGATGAAGTCAATTGTCATTTGTTATCTAATCCATATGTTGAGATAAGTGTGCAGGATTAACTACAATGAAAGTAATACATGCAGCAGGAGTTGTGCCGGAGCCAAGACTATGATCATGTTGGGGGTTCGAGAGTTCGGCGGAAGTCTGGACGGTCATCGGAGGTTCTGCAGGAACAAATCCGAGAAGTCCATGAGCTTGCTAAAGAAGCTCGTCGGAACTCACCAAGTGAATCGTCGCAAGTCCAGGAGTTTGCTGGAAGTCCGCCGGAGCATTGCCGAGGGTTCATCATATGTTCGGTTCGCCGGAAGTTCACCGGAAGCTTGCTAGAAGAAGTGATTGACACATCGGAGCAAGTTGCAGTAAATGTATTTTTGTTCGTCAGAAGTTCACTAGAAGAAGCGATTGACACATCGAAGCAAGTTGCAATAAATGTCTTAAAAATATCGTAGTTAGCATGATAATTAAGTTAGAAATGGGAGGTGATCCCATTAACTTAATCTTGGGGCAATTGGGCCCTTGATAGACCCAAATTGGGCCGAATGGATCAACCCATTCAGACCCATATTTCCTAGCTGACGATGGCACCGCCCTGGAGCTCAGTATCCCAGGAAAGCTAGGAAGTGGAACCGCGCATGTCAGGCGGTGGCACCGCTTGGGCTCGGTCTCCGAGTGAGGCTGGGCGGTGGTACCACCTGAGCTCGGTCTCTGAGCTTTATCAAGCGGTAGTACCGCCATGACCCCGAAATTCCGGGAGATGACATTTTTGAGCTCCAAATTCAAACTAGTTTGGGGCCTATATATACCCCACCCTTTCCTGCATGAAAGGGCATCGAAACCTTAATCTTACTCTCTGATTTTTAGAGCACAAAAGTGTTGTAAAGGGCAAAAGTTATTCTCATTTTCTTCCAAGTTTTGATCATTCAAGAGAGGAGTAAAAAATTTGTAAGAGTTGTCTCCTAAGCCCATCAAAAGGATCGAAACTATAAAAGGGTGGTTGGCCTTCGCCTATTGAAGGAAGGCCTCTAGTGGACGTTAGTGACCTCATCGGAGGAGGAAGCCAAAAATGGATGTAGGTCAAGATTGACCGAACCACTCTAAATCTCGATTTGCATTTACATTTTGTTCTCTATCTTAACTACAAACTGCCTCCATAGCTTTACTTTAACTGCACTTCGCTTGATCTTAAGTTAAAGTAATTTTCGAATCAGTTTTCATACCAAAATCGTTTTTATCGTACAAACGTTGTTGTAAATCGTCGAAAGTTTTCCGCTACACTAATTCACCCCCCACCCCCCCCCCTCCTCCCTCTTAGTGCTCTTGATCCTAACAATTGGTATCATAGCGGGGTTAACTATCAATTAGATTAAAACCCAAGAGAGATGGCATACGTCGGAAATCAAGAGGGCCGCTCTATTACACGTCCACCCATGTTCAATAGGATGGACTACACCTATTAGAAGACTCGAATGAGGATCTTCCTTATTTCAATGGATTTTGAACTTTGGAATCTTCTCAAAAATAGATTTTCAAAGTCTTCCCTTCCAATGATCGATTGGAATGAATTGGAGAAGAAGACTTTCGCTCTTAATGCAAAGGCTATGAATGCCTTATTTTGTGTGCTTGATAAAAACGAGTTCAATCGTGTTTCGGTTTATGAAACCGTATTTGATATTTGGCATACACTTGAAGTGACTCACGAAGGCACAAGTAGAGTGAAAGAGTCAAAAATCAATCTTTTCATACATTCTTTTGAACTTTTCCGAATGAAACCGAGCGAGACTATTAGCGACATGTACACCCGTTTCATGGATGTCGTCAATGGTCTAAAAGGACTCGGCAAAAGTTTCAGATTTTGAGCTCGTAAATAAGATTCTAAAATCCCTTCCTAAGAGTTGGGACCCTAAAGTCACTACTATTCAAGAGGCTAAAGATTTAAACAATTTCCCTCTTAAAGAATTAATCGGATCATTAATGACCTACAAAATGACTTACAAAGCTCATGAAAAGCAAGAAGACATCCTTCCAAAGAACAGGAAGGATATGACACTTAGAACTTTCAAAAACCACTTGAGAGAAAACTCAAGTGATGAAGACTATGATGATGACTTGGCACTTCTAACAAGGAAATTCAAAAAATTCATTAAAAGAAACAAGTTTAAAAATGACACAAAAAATAAATTTGAACCCAAAAAGGATCAAGTTATTTGCTACGAATGCAAAAAAGTCGGGACACTACAAAAGTTATTGTCCCCAAGCCAAGAAGAGAACACCAAAGAAGAAGGCGCTCAAAGCAACGTGGGATGACTCAAGCGCGTCCAAAGAAGAGGAGTCCAACACCGAGCAAGTTGCTCATTACGCCCTAATGGCCATCGGAGATGAGGTAACGAATTTAATTGATGCAAATTTATCATTTGATGAATTATTAAATATCTTCCATGACTTATTTGATGAATGTAAAACTATTAGTAGAAAATACAAATTGCTAAAAAAGGAGCATGATATTCTTACTTGTAATTTTGATAAATTAAAAACTAAATATCATGATAGTTTAGCTCCATGTAAAAAATGTCACGATCTAGAAATTCTCCAAAAGGAGAACTTGCTACTTAAGGACACCTTGAAGAAATTTGAGGTTGGTAGCAAGTCTTTGAATATGATCCTTACAAATAAGGGTCATGTTCCTAAAAGAAGTGGAATCAGATTTGTGAGAAGTCCTCACCAAAATCTAACCACCTTCATAAAAGGCTCTATCTTACATGTTCGGCACTAAAGCAAATGTAACTTTTGTTGCAAACATGGATATAAAATTTATCATTGTCTATTCAAGAAAATTAGTGCGACTAAACTGATTTGGGTTCCTAAAGGAACCATGATAAATTCTATGCAACATGATAAATAATGTAGATCGGTTTTTGAGGCACCCAAAAGTAAATGGGTACCTAAAAATCATCCTTTCTTGTAGAAACATACACCATCACAAGCTAGGAGCAAGATATGGTACCTTGATAGTGGATGCTCAAGGCATATGACCGGAGATCCATCTCAATTCTCTAACCTCACTAGCATAGATGAAGGCTATGTCACCTTCGGAGACAACAACAAGAGTAAAATCATTGGCAAAGGAACCATAGGTAACAAATCTAACTTCTTTATTGAAGATGTTTTGTTAGTTGATGGTTTAAAACATAACCTCTTGAGCATTAGTCAATTATGTGATAAAGGATATATTGTCAAATTCGAATCTAATGCTTGCATCATTGAAAAACCACACAAAAACACATCTATGATTGCATTAAAACAAATTAACGTATATACCATTGACATCAATGATCTTTGCAATGAAATGTGTTTCTCGGTTTTGAATGAGGATGCTTGGCTTTGGCATAGGATATTAGGTCATGCTAGCATGAAACTAATCACTCAAATATCATCCAAAGAACTTGTAAGAGGAATTCCTCATATTAAGTTCATCAAAGATAATGTGTGTGATGCTTATCAATTAGGAAAACAAATTAAGGGTAGTTTCAAATCTAAGAATCAAATAAGCACCTCTAGGCCCTTACAATTGATCCATATGGACTTGTTTAGACCTATCTCTACATCAAGCCTAGGAGGTAGCAAATACGCCTTCGTCATTGTAGATGACTATAGTATATACACATGGACTTATTTCTTAAAACACAAAAATGAATGTTTTAGATATTTTACCAAGTTTTGTAAACTTGTCCAAAATGAAAAGGGTTCTATGATTTCGTCAATTAGAAGTTATCATGGTGGTGAATTTCAAAACCGTGATTTCTAAGAATTTTGTGAATTTAATGGATATAATCACAACTTCTCTACTCCAAGAAATCCTCGACAAAATGGAGTAGTAGAAAGAAAAAAATAGAAATTTACAAGAAATAGCGAGAACCATGTTGAATGAACATAGCCTACCCAAATATTTTTGGGCCGAAGCCATAAACACTACATGCTATATTTTGAATAGAGTTCTAGTAACACCCTTACTCACCAAAACTCCCCATGAGTTGTGGAACAACAAAAAACCCAATGTTTCATATTTTAATATTTTTGGGTGTAAGTGTTTTATCTTGAATGAAAAAGATGCCTTAGGAAAATTTGATGCTAAATCTGATGAAGGAATTTTCCTTGGTTATTCTTCGGTTTCTAAAGCTTTTCGTATCTTCAATAAAAGAACTTTAATTATAGAAGAATTCATTCATGTTATTTTCAATAAGATTTCCGAAATCAAGAAAAATGATTTTGATGATGATGTTAATTTCGATTCTTTGAATTTAAATAAAACCCCTTCTCCAATTAGCAACTTGGATGCATCCATTTCCGAAATATTCTTACCCAAGGATTAGAAGTATGTAGATACTCATCCTAAGGAGCTAATCCTAGGAGACACATCTAAGGGGGTTCAAATACGTTCTTCTCTTAAAATTTTTTGTGTCAACGCCGCTTTTCTCTCCCAAATTGAACCTAAATGTATTGACAAAGCCATGAAAGATGATTCATGGATTATCACAATGCAAGATGATTTAAATCAATTTGAGAGAAATGAGGTGTGGAAGCTTGTTTCTAGGCCAAATGACCATTTAGTTATTGGTACTAAATGGATCTTTAGAAACAAGCATGATGATTATGGTATCGTGATTAGAAATAAGGCTAGATTAGTAGACAAAGGTTTCAACCAAGAAGAAGGTATCGATTACAAAGAAACCTTCGCTCCTGTGGCTAGATTAGAAACCATAAGGATGCTCCTTGCCTATGCTAGTAATAATAATTTTAAGTTATTTCAAATGGATATTAAAAGTGCTTTTCTTAATGGCTTTATTTTCGAAGAAGTTTATGTTGAACAACCTCCCGAATTTGAAAATAATAGCCTCCCTAATCATGTGTTTAAATTAACTAAAGCTCTTTATGGTTTAAAACAAGCCCCAAGGGCTTGGTATGAGAGACTTAGTTCTTTTCTTATTAAAAATAATTTCACAAAAGGCAAGGTCGATACTACATTGTTTATCAAGAATTTTGATAATAATTTTATCATTGTTCAGATTTATGTTGATGATATTATCTTTGGTTCTACAAACGAATCTCTTTGTGAATCTTTTGCTAAAACCATAAGTCTCGAATTTGAAATTAGTTTGATGGGAAAATTAACCTTTTTCTTAGGCTTCCAAATTAAGCAACTAAGAAATGGCATATTTATTAGTCAAACTAAATATGCTTTAGATTTGCTAAAAAGATTTAATATGGAAAGCTCAAAAGTTATTAACACTCTTATGAGCACCTCCACTAAGTTAGAAGTTCATGAAAATGGAGAAAGTTTCGATCAAAAAACTTATAGGGGTATGATAGGAAGTTTACTTTACCTTACTACTACTAGACCAAATATCATATTTAGTGTAGGACTTTGTGCTAGGTTTCAATCGAACCCTAAGATATCTCATCTCAAAGCGGTTAAAAGAATACTTAGATATCTTAAATGTACCACAAATCTAGGATTATGGTATCCAAAACCCAAGAATTTTGAGTTAATTGCTTATGCTGATGCGAATTTTGCTGGATGTAGACTAGATAGAAAAAGCACATCAGGAACATGTCAACTTTTGGGACATGCCCTTGTTTCCTGGTCATCTAAGAAACAAAACTCGATTGCACTATCAACAACCGAAGCTGAGTATATTGCAGCTAGTGCATGCTGTGCACAAGTTGTGTGGATGAAAAACACCTTAGAAGATTATAAAGTTTATCTTAAAAATATTCCCATTAAATGTGATAACACAAGTGCTATATGTTTAACAAAGAATCTCATTCCACATTCAAGAACAAAACATATTGATATTAGACATCACTTTATGCGAGATCATATCACTAATCATGATATAGTTATAGAGTTTATTGATACTAAACATCAACTAGTTGATATTTTTACAAAGTCTTTAAGTGAAGAATAATTTGATTTTATTAGAAGAGAATTAGGTATGTTAATGTGTCTGAATGCTTGAACTCATTAAAATTATTTTTTGGACTTTCTTGATTCAATGATCAAATCACTTAATTGCTATGATGATTTTACACGATTATATGCCTTAATAACATGTTGGAAATTATGTGTTTTGGATACAAAAATTTCCATGATAATAAGCATGTTTTATCTTCATAATTGTATTTGAAAATCTATAGCAAAACCTTGTCCGAATGCATGAAAGTGTTAAATTTTATTTTCAGATTTTCTTGATACATTATTCTCTTCCGGACTTAATAAGCATATGTCATATCGAGTTTGATTCATATCATTCATTTTTGACATATGGAATTAACTAGCAAATGCATCTCTCATAGACTTATCATGTGAAAAATATTTTTCGAGATTTTAACTTCATTTGAATAATCTCACAAATGGCTTTCCTCCTTCATGCAAACAGATAATACCAGATAAAAAGGAAGAAGTAATCTCCATGTCTTGTTTTCCTTGAGATGTTTATATAATTAGTATCCTATTACTCATTGTTGAAAAATGGCATGAACCTAGTTATGACATGAATCATTACCGCACTTATGTTTAAAATTTGCTTATATCGTTCTCCTTTTTGTTGATGACAAAGGGGGAAAAATATATGAATTGATGCTATGAGTGTTATATTTAAATTTGAATTATGTTAGGATATCAAAAGAAGCTTGCATCGAAATATATGGTAAATTGATGATAGAAATGCTATGATTGACATATTTGCATTACGCCATATATGCATCATATTAAGATATCAAGAACTTGCATCGTAATTTTACATGTTGATATCTTGCCATGTGATGAAATACTATGATTGCTAAACACTTGAAATGCTTGCGTTGTGTTAAGATATCAAAAGCTTACATCGTAATTTTACATGTTGATATATTACCATATGATGAAGTGCTACCATTATTATCATTCACACTTGAAATGTAAGACTTGAAAATGGATGTCAAGCCTTGACATCATTTTCAGAGAGATACATCATGAAAGGAATTATGATGGGAGTATTGATAAGGTTAAATGATCTTAACTTATCAATATGTCTCTTTAATTCAAAGGCTTTGAATTCAAGAATGACTTATCTCGAGTATGACATATAGATAAGGGGAGTTAAGGTTAACTTCGTTATCAATTGATTGTCATCATCAAAAAGGGGGAGATTGTTGAATCTCGGAGTTTGATGATGAAGTCAATTGTCATTTATTATCTAATCCATATGTTGAGATAAGTGTGCAGGATTAACTACGATGAAAGTAAGACATACAGTAGGAGTTGCGCCGGAGTCAAGACTATGATCACGTTAGGGGTTCAAGAGTTCGACGGAAGTCCGAACGGTCGTCGGAGGTTCTACGGGAACAAATCCGAGAAGTCCAGGAGCTTGCCAAAGGTGGAGTGAGCATTGGTGAGACCAAAGGGCATTACCAAAAATACCAAAATATAATAAGTAAAAAGGCGAATCGGTCTCATTATCCTGATCTCATCACGATCTGATTCCAATTGCACAGATCCAAGGACATCATAATATATACATGCATATATGTAATAGTTAATATAAAGTGATAAATACCAAAATATAATAAGTAAAAAGACTGCATGTCAAGTCACACGTGTCATCACTCATGTGATTGGCTTGTAGAACACATATGACTAGCAATCTCCCACTTGACCTAAAGTCAATTACCTATGTGTTTGATCCCTATCAGACCCCTATGATGCTCAAAGATAATTTGAGATAACGGCTTTGTCAATAGATCTGCAATGTTATCTTCGAATGGAACTCTTTCCACTACTATATCTCCTCGAGTCATAATCTCTCAAATAAGCTGGAACCTCCTCAGAACACTTCTAATGAGACTCGGGTTCCCTTATTTGAGTAATCGTCCTGTAGTTGTCGTAATATAAGGGAATCGGATTCTTGCTACCTAGCACGACTCCCAAATTTGTGAGGAACTTCTTCATTCAGACTCTCTTTTTTTGTTGCCTCCACTACAGCAATGTCGAAACTCGCCAAGTGGTTCGTCGCAAGTCCAAGAGTTTGCCGGAGCATCACCGAGGGTTCATCGGATGTTCGCTGGAAGTTCGCTAGAAGCTCACCGGAAGCTCGCCAGAAGAAGCGATTGACGAACCGGAGCAAGTTGCAGTAAATATCTTAAAAAATATCGTAGTTAGCATAATGATTAAGTTAGAAATGGGAGGTGATCCCATTAACTTAATCTTAGGGCAAGTGGGCCCTTGACAGACCCAAATTGGTCCGAATGGATCAGCCCATTCGAACCCAGATTTCTTGGCCGGCGGCGGCACCGCCTAGGAGCTTAGTCTCCCAGGAAAGTTGAGCGGTGGAACCGCCCATGTCAAGAGGTGGCACCGCCTGGGCTCGATCTCTGAGTGAGGCTAGGTGGTGGTACCGCCCCTGTTAGATGGTGGTACCGCTTGAGCTCGGTCTCCGAGCTCTGTCAGGCGGTAGTACTGCCCAGTTATGGCGGTAGTACCGCCAAGACCACGAAATCCAGGAGATGACATTTTTGAGCTCCAAATTTAAACCAGTTTGGGGCCTATATATACCCCACCCTTTCCTGCAAGAAAGGGCACTGAAAGCTTGATCTTACTCTATGATTTTTAGAGCTCAAAAGTGTTGTAAAGGGCAAAAGTTCTTCTCCTTTTATTCTTCCAAGTTTTGATCATTCAAGAGAAGAGTGAAAAATTTGTAAGGGTTGTCTCCTACGCCCGTCAAAAGGAGTGAAACTATAAAAGGGTGGTTGGCCTTCGCCTATTGAAGGAAGGCCTCTAGTGGACGTAGGTGACCTTATCGGAGGAGGAAGCCAAAAGTGAATGTAGGTCAAGATTGATCGAACCACTCTAAGTCTCAGTTTGCATTTATATTTTGTTCTCTATCTTAACTGCAAACTGCATCCATAGCTTTACTTTAACTGCACTTTGCTTGATCTTAAGTTAAAGTAATTTTCGAATTGGCTTTCATACCAAAATCATTTTTATCGTACGAACGTCGTTGTAAATCGTTGAAAGTTTTCCGCTGCACTAATTCACACACCCCCCCCCTCTCTTAGTGCTCTTGATCCTAACATGCTGCAGTAGAGACAACAAAGAAGAGAGTCTAGACGAAGAAGTTTATCACTAGTCTAGGAGTCGTGTTAGGCAACGAGGAGTCAATTCCCTTATATTGTAATAACAATAGGGCAATTGCTCAAATAAGGGAACCCAAGTCTCATTAGAAAAGTTCTAATGAGGTTCCAACTTATTAGAGAGATTGTGACCCAAGAAGATGTAGTAGTAAAAAGAGTTATATTCGAAAATAACATCGTAGATCTACTGATAAAGCTATTGTCTCAAATTATCTTTGAGCTTCATAGGGGTCTAATGGAGATCAGACATATAGGTAATTGACTTTAGGTCAAGTAAAAGATTGCTAGTCATAGGTGCCCTGCAAGCCAATCACGTGAGTGATGGTACGTGTGACTTGACACGTAATCTTTTTGCTTATTATTATTATTTGATATTTTATCACTTTATATTGCCTATTACATGAATATATTTTGATGTCTATAGATCTATGCGATGAGAATTAGATCATAATGAGATCATGATAATGAGATTGATTCACTTTTAAACACAGATCCTAAATAATCCCGATCATAGGTTACTCAAGAGGGACATCAAGATAACTGGATAGACTGGATACTATATAGTCATACATATGATGGAGGCTACTAGTCTCATAGCTGCTCATGTGGGGACACTAGAGATACAGTACAGGTGCTCATTGAAGAATGAGTTCACCAATTGATCTGCTCACGGAATGCTGGATGATTAATGATACCTCATTATAGATAACGATTCTGTTATCCCAGTGATGTACATAGTCTTTAAACTTAAGATACCAAGGATGTCCTGTATGAGTACTCCACTCTTTGATACCGAACTTATAAGTTTATAAGTTCCAGATCTAGCACAACCGGTCATCGGGAGTGGCAGCCAACCTTACATGGACTATTAAGTGTCAATAGAGGATCATCCACTCTCAATGTCATGAGAAGAATATCCCACATATTCTTGCTCATAGCTATGATCATTCGGAATGAGAGAAAAAGAGTTCTACGGGAGAATCTAATTAGAGTGAGACTCGAGTAGAAACTGTATAGGTCTAACAATACTATGCTCGGTATACGATCTCTAGGATATTAGATAGATAAGAGACTATAGATACATAGTAACTAACGATAGTCTTGGATTTTCCTGTATCATCTAGGGACTACGGCGTAGTTGCCTAGTATATCCGTAGTCAATAAGTCGAGTGAATTATTATAGAGATAATATTTTATTGAGCCAAAAGGAGTTCTAACAAGTATGACTCATAGCTAGCTCGATATTAGGCCTAGAGGGTCACACACATATGGTAGGCATCGCGATGAGTTGAGGTTCGGATATGAGATATCTGTCAGAGTCCCTTTCTTATTAGATATCCAATAAACCCTTAAATTATTGGATCCTATGAATGAGATACAATAAGAGCCAATGAGAGATTATTATATAGAGATTCACTAATCTAAGAGGCTTGGGTAGTTGGATGGAGATCCAATACCTAATAGGGCAAGATCCACTAGGGTTAAGCTGACAAGGGACCTCTATAAATAGGAGGGAACCAAAGGCTCATACGCTAAAGCTTCTCTTAGTTGTTATCTCATATTATCCTCTCCCCTTCTCCTCCTTTGATAGCAAGCCTAGAGATTTAAGGAGCATCGTCGTAGCCCTGCTGTGTGGATCACCGCTAGAGAGTATGACTGCTTAACCTCCTTCATCCACTCCTACAGATCTGTAGGGATTTAGGGATATACGATCTCCTTAAGTAAAACACAATCTTTTATATACATAGTTTTTGGTTTTATGAATTTTGCGCACTAATCTTCGCATGATGACGAATAACTTTTTAGGAAATCTGGGAATTTTGTTTTATGTTCTTCCGTTGCACATCTGATGTTGCCCCTAGATTTCCCTACACCTAGCCACTTAAGGAACTACCTGTCATTTTGGGCACCCTATGGTGGGATTCCCAAAAGCTACATAATAATTAATTAAATAGTATAATTAATTATTATAATTATTATTTAGTAGTACTACATAGTGATGATGTGTAATACGATGTATGATGTGGATGGATGATCATGGTCAGTATGATGTGTGTGTACATGTTATGTGATTATTATTATAATTAGATCATATAAGTCTCCAATTTTATTCTTGTTTATTATTGGGCCTACGTGCCTATGGCTAAGTTGTAATCACATAAGGAGGTGCAGTGAGAGCTGGAGGCAATAGTGAAACCTACGAGGCCGAGATGGATGATCGCAATGCATGGAGATGCCAACGGAACCGATGAGGATGAGATGAATAATCATATGGTATGGAGATGCATTGTCATATACATAGATCTTAATTGGGCCCACTAGCTTGGGCCTAATCACATTAGGCTATGCTCTATGATCATTTGGTATGATTGCTCATGTGATATGTGATTGTTTATACACATACTAGATATGTATATATATTTGCATGTGATATAGATATTTATTAAATATATATGTATATGACATATCATATTAGGAGACTGAAACAAAATCCCCTCTCTCGATAATATTAAATTGATAAACGTGAAATAATTAGATTGACCCACATGGCCTTCCATCGTTATAGGAAGAAATCGATTCCCGACATAGTTTGAGTTAGTTGAGTCCCCTAAGGCTCACCTATATTGTGATTCGAGATCTTACCTATGACATAGAGATGTCGCTAGTGACCTGAGGACATTGTATGCTTAGTCGAGTCCCTCGAGGGCATATCATTGAATCAGACTCATCTTGTAACGATGGTGATAGTTAATTGGACATCATGGTTGGTCTGGTCCCTCAAGACCATGATGGTTCGAAGGCTGAACAAGATGGGAGTCACAAGGAGTTGTGATCGGCAAGAGTTGCCAATCTTTTAGGCTTAGTATAATTAGTCAAGTCCTTCGAGGTTACACTGAGACACTGATTGGATCTCGATCCCCACTAGAAGTCTACCGGAGACTTTTGTTTCATGTGTTGAGGGTGTCACGTGACTCGCTAGAAAAATAGTGGGAGTAGATTAAGATAGAAGCCCATATCTTATTTGTTTATTTTTTTATAAAATCTGAATGTTATTTATTTCTACTGCATCTTTATTTTTAGAAAATATCATTTTCAAATCCCTTACATGACATACTTGATGTCAACTACCTCACTAGTCTGAATTTTACAAATTGGCTCCACAACTTGAGAATTGTTCTTATAGCAAAGAAAATCACATACATTCTTGATATAGTGATGCCTAAGCCCGAGGAAGGGGCTAGCGAGAATAAGATCGCTCGCTATGTGAAGTATATAGATGACTTCACTCTTGCTCAGTGTTACATATTGGGCTCCATGACTCCTGAGTTATAGAGATATCATAAAAAGATAGCTGCCAGATCCATTCTCCTGCATATCTATAAACTGTTTGTGGAACAGATAAGGACTCAGTGATATGAGATATCCAAGAGCCTCTTCCGCGCTAGGATGACTGAGGGGACATTAATTTAGAACCATATCCTAAAGATGATTGAGTGGATAGAGAAACTCATAGGTCTAGGAATGGTCCTAGAGGATAACCTATGTGTGGATCTTATGCTTCAGTCCCTACCAAATTCCTTTTCATAGTTCATAATGAATTTAATATGAACAAGTTTGAAGTGACTCTCCATGAGCTCTTCAATATGTTGAGGGAGGCAAAGAGCACTATCAAAAAAGAGAAGTCAATTCTCTATACTAGTGAGATAAAAAAAAAAAGGAAGGCAGAAAAGTCCCTTAAGAAGGTCAAGGGAAAATCAAGTAAAGCAAAGGTTGCTAAGAAAGACCCGATAAAGGACAAAAGCTAGTGTTTCCACTACGGCAAAGATGGGCATTAGAAGAGGAATGTAAAGAGTATCTTGTAAAGAGGGCAAAACAGAATCTTGGAGATGCTTCAGGTATATTCATAATCAATCTCTATTTGTTAGACTCTTATAATAACACATGGGTATTGGATACTAGTAGTGCTTATCACTTTGTAATTGGTTGCAGGTTCTGGCAAACCTTGGGAGATTGGTGAGAGGTGAGATGGACCTCAAGATGGGCAATGGAGCAAAAGTTGTTATAGTAGCTGTTGGCGAGGTCACCCTACATCTGCCTGGTTAAGCTATTATTGCATTGGATGCATGTTATTTTATTTATTTTATTATAAAAATATTATTTTTATATTTGATAGTTAGTGGATATAAATTAATTTTTGAGAACAATGGTTGTTCAATATTATTAGATGATAAAATCATCACAAGAAGAACATTTCATAATGGTTTGCTTATGCTAGACACTACTCCATATATCATAAATATAAATATGGCCAAGAGGAAACGAGATGATGTGAATAATGCATACCTATGGCATTATACGCTATGTCATATCTATAAGGGAAGGATTCAAAAGTTACTAAAGGTTGGATATCTAGATCTATTTGACTATGAGTCTTATGCAACTTGCAAGCCTTGCCTTCGTGGAAAACTAACCAACTCTCTATTTAGTGAAAATGGAGAGAGAGTTACTGAGCTATTTAAACTCATACATAGTGATGTATGTGGTCCCATGTCAACTCATGTCATAAGTGGTTACTTCTATTTTATTACTTTTATTAACGATTTCTTAAGGTATAGATATATGTACTTGATGAAATACAAGTTTAAGGCCTTCAAGAAATTCAAAGAGCATAAGAATGAAGTGGAGAACCAAACTGCAAAGAGTATCAAGACTCTTTGATCAGATCAAGGAGATGAATACTTAAGTATGGAGTTCACCTAATTCCTCAAGGATAATGAGATTTTATCCCAATGGGCACCTCCTTATACACCTCAACTCAATGGTGTATCTAAAAGGAGGAACCGTATACTATTAGATATGGTACGATCCATGATGAATTTCATCGACCTACTCATCTCATTTTGGGGATACACCATAGAGACCACATCTTACCTTTTGAATAGAGTTTCAACTAAGTCGGTAGTGTTTATACCATATGAGATATGGAAAGAGAAGAAGCCCGATCTTAAAGCTATTAAGATTTAGGGTTGTCTTAGCCATATTAAAAGATATAACCCCGATAAGTTGGAATTCAGGACGGAGTAGTGTAATTTTGTGGGATACCCTAAGGAAACTTGTGGGTATTATTTCTATCATCTCGATAACCAAAAGGTATTTATAGCCAAGCAAGCGGTATTCCTTGAGAAAGAACACATTCTTGGTGGAGACAGTGGGAGCACGATAGAGTTAAGCGAGATTGGAGAACATAGCTCAAGCACCACTCCACAGTCCGAGTTTGTTCAGGTAGCTAGCACATAAGTTCCAATTTTACATAGATCCAGAAGAGTATCACATCCTCTTGAGAGATATATGAGACATATTAGAGGAGATGATATTGAGGATATTGATCCTCAAACCTACGAGGAGGCTATTACGAGCATAGACTCTAGATAGTGACAAGAAGCCATGAATTTTGAGATGGATTTCATGTACTCCAACAAGGTTTGGAATCTAATTGATGCACCCGAGAGTATTGTACCTAGTGGTTGCAAGTGGATCTTCAAGAAGAAGATCAAAGTAGATGGAAAGGTAGAGACTTATAAAGCAAGGCTAGTGGCTAAGGGGTATCAAAGGCAATGTGTTGACTATGACGACACCTTCTCACCTGTAGCCATGTTAAAATCTATCTAAATTCTATGGGCTATTACGGCACACTATGATTATAAGGTCTGGTAGATGAATGTAAAAACTGTGTTCCTCAATGACAACTTTGAGGAGGAGATGTATATAATATAGTTTGAGGGATTCATGTCCAAGGACAACCCAAATAAGTTGTGTAGATTGCTTAGATCCATTTATGGACTGAAGCAAGCTTCCCGAAGTTGAAATATAAGATTTGATGAGGCGAACAGATCTTATGACTTCGTTAAGAACTAATATGAGTCTTGTGTGTACAGGAAGGTAAGTGGGAGCGCTATCACCTTCTTGGTGCTATATGTGGATGACATCCTGATCATTAGGAATAATGTAAAAAATGCTCTCCACAATAAAGACTTGGTTATCAAGACACATCTCTATGAAGAACTTAAGGGAAGCATCCTACATCTTAGTGATTCGGATCTATAGAGATAGATCCAAGAGGATGCTTGGCTTGTCCCAATCCATGTATATTGACACCATTGTCAAAATATTTGGCATGAAAAATTCCAAGAGAGGTCTCACACTGATGAGATATGAGAGATCGCTTTCTAAGAGTGTATCCCCAAAGATTCCTGAAGAAAGGACGAACATAGATAGGAGACCCTATGCTACATATGTCATACTATATACCAGGTTTGATATAACACATGCTTTGAGTGATACAAGCAGGTATCACTAGAAATCATTTAAATGTATCCTTAAGTACTTGAGGACTAAGGAACTTTTACCGATATAAAGAGGTAGTAACCTTAGGGTTGAGGGCTACATGGACTCAAGTTTCCAGTTCGATGTCGATGATAATAAGTCAAATTCGGGGTATGTGTATACCATGAATGGAGAAGCAGTATAGTGGAAGAGTTCCTAGCAGAATACTACTGTTGACTCGACCATAGAGGTGGAGTATATTATCGTAGTAGAGGCAGTAAAGAAGGGAGTCTGGATAAAGAAGTTCATCACATATGTGTGAGTCATGCAGGGCAACGAGGAATTGATTCTCTTATATTATGACAATAATGGGACGATTGCTCAAATGAGGGAACTCGGGTCTCATCATAAGTGTTCTGAAAATGTTTTAACTTGTTAAAGAGATCATGGCCAAAGGAGATGTAGTAGGGGAAAGAGTTTCATTCGAGGGTAACATCGCAAATCCACTAACAAAGTCATTGTCTCATATTGCTATTGAGTATCACAGGAGCCTGATGGGATCAGACACATAGGTAATTAGCTTTAGTTCAAGTGGGATATTGTTGTTCATAGGTGCCCTGCAAGCTAATCACATGAGTGATGGCACGTGTGATGTGATACCCATTCTTTTTGTTTATTATATTATTTGACATTTTATCACTTTATTATGTCCATGGATCTGTGCAATGAGAATCGAATCATGATGAGATCACGATAATGAGGCTGACTCGCATTTAAATACAAACCCTAAATAATCCCGGTTATAGGTTACTCGAGAGAGACATTTAGATTATTGAATCTCAGATTTTGACAATGAAATTAATTAATGAATTAATGATCTAATCCATGTGTTGAGATAAGTGATGCAGGACTAACTACGATCATAAAAAATATAAAACAATTAAAGAAAAATCGAATGTCGGGCTGGAGTTAATGATCGGGCATCGGGCCGGATGAATCAGGGGATACACCAAAAGATTGGACGATGTAGTGAAAGCTCACCGAAAGTTCACCGAAAGCTCGCTAGAAGGTCATCAAGAGCTCATCAGAAGTTCACCGAGAGTTCGTTTGAACAATTGATATGCTGAACAACTTAGATTGCTTGTATCGTAATTGTTTAAGCCTTAACTATCATAATTAGGACTTTAATTTGAGTTAGTTTTGGGAGAAATCCTACTAACTAAATTAGGAGCCAACTGAGCCCAAAATAAGACTGAATTGGGTCAGTTAAATGGCCTATTCAACCACTTAGAGCCATGTCAGGTGGTGGAACCGCTTGAGGCTTGACCTCCTAAGAAGTCTATGCAGTGGTACTACCCAAACTAGGCGATGGTACCACCAATAGTTAATACTGTCAGGTGGTAGTATTGCCAAAGCCCAATCTTTGAGGCTCTATCAAGTGGTTGTATCGCCTAGACTAGGCGGTGGTACAACTAGTACCTCGAAAACCGAGGATGAGATACTTTTTGTTCCATTTTTTTAAACATTGAGGCCTATAAATATCCCACTTTTTCTTGCATGAAAGTGTTGAATCTCGAATTTTGATGATGAAATCAATTGATGAGTTTATGATCTAATATGTTTTTTGAGTGACGCAGAACTAGTTTCGATCAAGGAGAGGCAAATTGATTAAAGTAGGAGGAATCATGTTGAGCCAAAGTGGAACATGTCAAAAGATTAGACATCGGGCCAGAGGATCGGTCGACGTGTCAGCAGAAGACTTTGTGTTATGAATTCGGGTATCAAGCCGAAGGATCAGACATTGCGCCAAGGAGATCGGAAGTTGCAAGAGTCAACTTGCCGATTGGGCAATACGCTGAAAGAGAGGACGATACGCTAAAGGATCGGACGAAACGTCGGAAGAACCAATGACATGCCGGAGAACATATGATTAAGTGCTTTATAATAATTTGCCTAGATCAAGTTAGTTTAGGTCTAATTGAGTTAGTATTGGGGTGAAACAATGCCAACTCAATTATGGGCCAATTGGCCTAAATTGGGAGTGATTTGGGCTTATTGGGAACCCTATTCAATGACCCAAATGTTGGTTCAAGCGATGGCACCGCCAGAACAAGTAGTAGAACCGCTTGTGAGTTGAAAAACCTGAAAATCCCAATCTCTGAGGCTATCAGGTGGTGGTACCGCAACCGCTAGACTAGGCGGTGGTACCGCCCAATGTAGGCGGTGGTACTACCTATACCCGGAAGACCTAAAAATTTAAATTTTTGGCTTCATTTTTTAAACCATTTGGGGCCTATAAATACCCCACTTCAACAACAAGAAAGGAGCAAGAATTCTTAAGGAAATAATTGAGTAAACTCTGCCAAAACTTTGGGTTCCCTCCTCCCAGTGCTTAGAATTAGTCCTAAAGGAGGTGTATGAGGAAATACTTGTAAAAGAGTGACTTGTAAGGGTTATCTCCTAAACCCATGAAAAGGAGAAAGTATTGTAAAGAGGTGGTTGGTCTTCGCCTATTGAAGGAAGACCTTTAGTGGACGCTGGTGACCTCAACAGAGGAGGAATCAGAAGTGGATGTAAGTCACTACGACCAAACCACTATAAATTCTAGTGTGTTCTTTCCTTACTGCTTATTCTCTTTACTGCATTCTATCCAATCCCCTCTTCTCTATTCACTTGCAAACTTATACTAGTCATACAAATTATTTTCATCGAAATTGGTTTTTATCATACAAAGATTTTTAAACTAACATAAAATTAGTGTGTCTTCTCTTCTTTGCCTTTTTCCTTTATGTTGCTTACTGATTTGGCTACTCACTCCACTTCACACTTTCTCTAAGTTCAAACACATTTCTGATACAATTTTATCAAAATGATTTTCTAAATACTCAACGGATTTACGTAAGCACTAATTCACCCACCCTCTTAGTATTGATTTCGGTCCTAACAGAGACAATCGGATAGATTGGTATACTATATACTCATCCATATGATTGAGGCAACTAGTCTCATAGCTACTCATGTGGGGACACTAGGGATACATTGCAAGTGCTCATTGAAGAATGAATTCACTAATTAATCCGCTCATTGAATGTTGGATGATTGATGATGCCTTATTATCAAACAGCAATTCCGTTGTCCAAATGGTGTATCTAGTCCTTAGACTTAATACACCAAAAATATCATGTATGAGTACGCCACTCTTTAATACTGGACTTATAGGCTTGAAAGTTTTAGATCTAGCACAGTCAGTCATCGGGAGTGGTAGCCAACCTTACGAGGGTTATTGAGTGTCGATAGAGGATCATCAGCTCTCAATGTCATGAGAGAAATATCTCATGTGTTCTCGCTCAAACAACTTCCTAGCCAAGGTCATTCAGATTGAGAGAGAAAGAGTTCTCCGAAAGAATTCGATTAGAGCGAGACTTGACTAAAAACCGTTTGGGCCTGATAACACCATGCCTGATATACGATCTTTGGGGTATTAGATGGATAAGGGACTATAGATACATGGTAATTGAGGACATATAGGTCCAATGTAGTGGATTCCCCTATATCGTCTGAGGACTGTGGCGTAGTGGCCTAGTACGTTCGCAGTCGATGAGTCGAGTGAATTATTGTGAAGATAATAATTCACTAAACCAGAAGGAGTTTTAACATGTATGACTCATGGCCAACTCGATATTGGGCCTAGAGGGTCACACATATATGGTACGTGTTCAACGAGTAGAGGTTTGGATATGAGATATCCGTTGGAGCCCCTATCTTATTGGATATCCAATAAGAGTCAATGAGAGATTATTAGATAAAAACCCACTAATCTAAGTAGCATAGGTAGTTGGATGGAGATCCAATATTCAATATGGTAGGATTCATTATGGTAAGTTGACATAGGGCCTCTATAACTAGAAGGGAACCAAAGGGTCATGGGCTAGGTTTTTTTTTGTTGCCTCCTCCTATTCTCCTCTCTACCTCTCCTCATACTACAGCCCCTATTTGGGGCGTGTGGACAACAAGAAGGGGCAGCCCCTTCTTGATTGCATGGTGCGCATGAGGAAGAGATTTGGGCAATGATTTGAAGAGCGTCTTTATAGCCCCTGCCATGTGGATCACCGCTAGAGAGGAGGACAGTTGACCTCCTTCATCCTCTTCCACTGATTTATAGATTTTCAAGGATATATGATCTCCCTAGGTAAAACATCTTTCTTATATATGTATTTTTTCGATTTTGCGAGTTTTTGTGTACCAATCTTTATACAATGATGAAACCTTATTTTTTCTACAGGAATTCTGGGATTTTATTTTCTATTCTTCCACTGCACATGTGATGTCACTGTAGATATCCTAACAAAAACTACGTTGTGGATCGCCTTACAAAATTTACTCATTTTTATGCTATACGATATTCTTATACTATTGCAAGTGTTGCCACATTTTTCTTGAGAATATAATGAAGTTGCATGGAATTTCACATTCCATTGTTAGTGATTAAGATTAATTTTTTACTAGCCAATGAGCTCTTTCACTTGTAGGGTACCCAGTTCAATATGAGTTTTGCTTATCACCCGTAAATAGATATGGGCAAATTGAAATGGTGAACAGATGTCTAGAAAACTATCTCAAATGTTTTACCAGTGATAAACCAAAGGAGTGGATGAAATTACTTTCTTGGGCAAAATGGTGGTACAATACCCCAAAGGGTCCAACGTGGTCATGATCAATAATGCAAGTTACAAATATAAATTTCACAAGCTCTAAATGTTTATGCGATAAAGGGTCCAAGGTGGTTCGCCATGATCAAAAGTCCTCACAAATGCCCATATAACATTGTTGCAGAACAAGACAAAAAACTAGCCCTATTGCCCTAAAGGCTCATCTAACCATATGTCACCCAAGTAGCTCTTGAGTGTTGTACTAGTTGACACTTCGCACTACTCTAAGAAGTTGGAAAACCCTAAAATAGCCTATCTAGATAGCTTGTTTCTAAGCAGTTTTGCCTCTATACGGTGACTATACACAACATATGTTTACAAGCTTGAAACAACCATAAAAGTCAACCAAACTATGGATAGCAAACTTACTATAAGCCCTCTACATATGCAAAACATGAACAAAACTGAAAGAGATGAACATACACAAGCACTACATCAAACATCTCATTTATAGCTTTGTTCGTGGCACCACGACGAAGGTGATCATAAGTGGAAACAGAACGGTGGCTTAGAAGGATATGTGAATGTTTGGTTCAACCGACCAATCAGCCAGCCCAACTCCATCCAAAATTTATGGAATCATGAAGGCGAACAACATTAGCATTAGCATTGGTGACTACACACAACATGTGTTTACAAGCTTGAAACAACCATAAAAGTCAACCAAATTATGGATGGCAAACTTATTGCAAGCCCTCTACATGTTGTGCAAAGCATGAACAAAACTGAAAGATATGGACATATATGAACATTACATCAAACATCTCAGTTATAGCTTTATTCGTAGCACCATGACGAAGGTGATCATGAGTGAAAACAAAACGGTGGCTTAGAAGGATATGTGAATGTTTGGTTCAACCGACCAATCAGCTAGCCAAACTCTATCCAAAATTTATGGAATCATGAAGGCAGATAACATTAGCATTGGCGAGTGGGCGTCGACAGTTAGAAATATTATACCATCCTTACTTGAATATTTTTATTTTTTTAAAGGTAAGCGACGAATCGGTATTCGAGTTCAAAAACTTATGATAAACTCTCAAGATTTTTTCATCAACTAAGATAAAAATTGATACTATATGAGTATAGGATGAGTGGGGTATCGGGATGCTTTTGTTTTCTTGAACTGAAAAATAATTTATATAATATTAAAAAAATAAAGTCCAACTAATATTATATTTAATTTAATTTATAATTAATTTAAGATTAATTGTCACTTTTGGAAGTTGCCGAGAATAGGAACCTTTGGTGCAATCAACACTAATATGTCTTCAATCGTTTTGTATATTCCGCAAGGCGTTTCTTCATGTTTATTTGAATTTGAGAGGTGTTTCTCCGTATTTATGTGAATTTAAGAGAAGTGTCGTTTGTAGTTCGATATCCAAAGTGATAAAATGCCGAATGAAGGGGTTTTATGTTCTTTTGAAGCTTATGATTGCATTTTTCACTAATTACACAGCATAAAAAGTTAAAAGTATATTAAATTTGATATTTTTTTTGGTTTAGCCCCCTCATTCCCTGGATTTCAAGCCTAAAAATTCTTTCAAAATGCTTGTATAAAGTTTAGAATGCATTTTTATGAATTCTTTTTAAGTTATATTAATATTAAATATATGGTTAGAAATCAATTCATAAAGTGGACAGCAAATTCTTTACTGGTAGTTGTGAAGGAAAATACGTCTTGCTCATTAAGATGAGGTATACCAATTGATTTGTACAAGAGTTAAAGGTTTCTAATAACAAAAAGCTGTCATAAATTAACACAAACATGGAATATAAAAAATTTTGCGTTACAATCGAAAAACTTTGCAATTGGGGTCATCCCGGATTACACAGCAGAGGTTGATTGCTGATTTGTCATGCCAAACAAATTGTCAAATAACTTTGGGGCCATGGATGGAAGAAGCATTGGCACTGGAGCCATGAAATTGACAATCTTTTCATGTACATGATACCTGAAATCGAAATCATCAGCAGAAACTAACAAGAAAGATATCTAAGAAAACCAATTTTAGATTATTAGTCACCTTATTTTTCGACTCTTTGAAGCACGACGGTCAACTACCTTTCGTTTCTTAGGCTGTAACTTTCTCAGAGCATAAAAAGCCATCTCTGGAAATGATTTGGGGAAAAGGAGGGCGTGACAAAAAAGAGTCAATACTATCCTAGCATAAAAATGCTTTTCAAAGGTCTAAATCTAAATACAAAGAATATATACTTCACAGGTGAAGAGAATGGTCTATAAATAGGTATCAGTTGACGTATTAAATACAGAACTACTAACCAGATGATGTAAGATTAGACTCCAAAAATTCTTTCAGAAGTTGTGAATAGAATTCAGAGTCATCAAGTAGTTCTGGATCGCCATCCGTGCTTCCATCTTGAACGTTGCCCTACGTAAATAATTTAACACAATAGCATGATGAGGTGTGGATTCCGCAAACATTCAAGAATTTTGGCAAAGCAAATCCTATTTGTAGTTTAAATAAAATGCTAAATATCCGAAACAAAAGATACCATGAACAGTAAATCTTGAAAATTACAGATTGCAATTTCCCAGCATAAAAACCTAAGCGAATCAAGGGCCTACTGAAGTCAATTAACTTTGTTTATTTATGTTCCATTTTAGGTGCTTCAATCCTAGAAAAGTTCTTTTCTGTTACTGGTAACATACCCGACAGATTCAACGAACAAGGAAATCAACAAATCAAGATGTCATCTAAGTCTGAACAACAAAATGAGCGCATTGACATAAATAGGAGAAGTTTAAAACCTCTTCCTTCATTGTCTCAGATTCAGACACCTCAGGTACCTGAATAACAGAGCATCCAGATTAGAACCATTTTTATAATTTCCCATATTGAATATACAGGCTTGTCCCGGCCCACTTTGTTAGATGTAGAAACTTACTTTTCCAAATATGCCAACAGAAGATCTACTTAATTGCATCCTCCTAATCATTCTGCTTGGATCTCTCATGTAACCAGCTACTTGTTCACTAATGTTCTGCAGTCACAGACGGCAAAAGAACATAGTGAGGAAAGAGAAATAGTGAACTTAGATTCAAAGAAAAGGTTCTTTAAATAAAGTCAAAAACGTTCCTAGTGTCTCAACATCACCTGATTAAATGCCTGCAATTTGCCTCTAAATGCAGCAGCACCACTTGTGACTTGTGTCTTTCGATGCCATTTGTCTATTGAGCCATTTCTAAATGGTGCTATTCTGAAACAAAAATAATAGTGAATTCAGTAAACTTTATACAAATGCAAGGTCAAATTAACACAAAGTTATGAACAACAGAAGCACGATACAGTAACTCTGATAATTAGACAGAAAATATATTATATTGGACTTAAATGCAACAATTTGTTTCTAAAACACACATCACACTATAAACTGTGGTATTCACAAGAGATCACATAACATTTAAATCAGCAAAACCAAATGCTAAAGATACTTCCCACACACAAAAATTAGGAAGATCCTAAACTTAAGAAAACAAGTATCCAACTAGATAAGACTCATTAACAACAAAGTTTGCCTGCACTAACCAGACAATGGTTCCATAAAACTGAGAAAAGAGTGCAACTTCTTCAACCCCATAATTTGTTGAAATCCATTCATCATTTCTGGGTATCCAGAACAAACAGTTATCTTAAAGAATCCATATGCAGCTGCCAATCTAGACTTCCAAATCAGGGACGTTGTTCGGAATCTAATCAATGAATGTTCTACCATAAGATCGCACTATTTGGGTCCATAATCCAATATATTGATCTTTTCCCACTACCGGTAGCTGACAAGGGAAATAGTAATCATACTAAGAGCCACCAAATCTTTCAACTACTACTACTACTAATGAAGTTCTCTTATAGCTTCCTCTCTCTCTGTGTCCTCTCCTCCTACTACCAAGTCTAATTGACTTCTTACACTTTGTTGATATATATATTTAGGTCCTTTTGAACATGCCTGTACCATCTTAAATGATTTTACCACATTTCATCCTTGACCAAAAATATCACCAACTGTTCACCAATATAAATATTTCGCATGCATCTTTTATGTTAAACCCCACATTTCACTTCAACGTTTTAATATCTCCAAAATTAGCTTTTTTATATTCTTTCCTTGAATACCAAACATTATGCAAGATTCAGATAATCTAACTATCTCAAAAAATTTCTTTTGATTTATAGCACACAATACAATCACCAAATGCCTCTAATGCTCTTCTCCACTTCAATCATTATGATTCAACTAAATGAACAATTTTCATTAATCATTTTCTTATGTTCAGCTAAAGATGGCCAAAATAACAAAGACCTTCACCTCTTGGGATTATTTGCACCATTACACTAACTGTAATTTAGATTTGCCTCAGATATTGCCAAAGCAACACTTAACCTACTCGATACTAAATACTAATCCTACTTAATTGGAAAGTTTCTTTTCTAAAATTTCTGTCACCATAACATGGATTTATAATGAATCCTAACTAGATTTTTCAGTGAAAAAAAATATTATTTACACCATTACACTAACTGTAATTTAGATTTGTCTCAGATATTGCCAAAGCAACACTTAACCTACTAAATACTAATCCTACTTAATTGGAAACTTTCTTTTCTAAAATTTGTCACCATAACATAGATTTATAATGAATCCTAACTAGATTTTTATCAGTGAAAAAAATATTATTAGATGCACTATGAAATCAATCTTGATTGTGCTTAGTAAATCCACCCTTTACTAATAATAGAAAGATAAGAACTTAAAGTTGGTCATTCATGCTAATGAAAGGAAACTCATTGGACATACCAATTACTCTAACACAGTAACAACTCCTTCATACATATCTTTTATAAGGTCAGTCGTATTATATCTCATGAACTCTAATGAACTTGTGATAAGTGAACATGAACCATATGCAAGTCTTTCCTCCTTATTTATATTTCCATTGTCTTAATACAGAAATAGCATAATGGTCGATCATGCATAAAGCCAAACAATTTTTTTAAAATAATTGTCTTATATCTCAATCTTCACTATACCCACTTTCAAAATTTCATACTACAACTTATTGGCTTAATTGCCCCATGACTTAAGCAACATTAAATATCTCATTTGTGTATGTTATTTGCTGGTGATATTATCTTATTCAATTATTTAAAAAGCATTAGGTGCCAAAAGACATCAAGGTCCCAAAACGCCTGAAGAGCTAGGCGCTCGCCCGAGCAAAGCAAGACGCTCTGAAATATTAAAATATAAAAAATATATAATATAATTAAAAAATATAAACTATTGAAATAAAAATATGATATTAAAATAAAAATATACTATTAACAGTATATTACTTACTGTTAACAATAGTTAGAGGGGAGAAAAGAATTGTTAACAATAACACAGAGGGATAAAAGGGTCACTGATAGTAGAAACCAACGGAAAGTGGCAACAATAGTGGTGAGAAGCTGGCAACAACAACGACGGAGGATTAGTTTAAGACAATTGCAATAGCACTACGAACGGTAGCGGCGGAAGCTACGAACAACAGTAGTGACAGCGACGGAAGCTGCGAACAACAACAGTGGTAGCAGCGAAAGCGGCGAACGGTAGCAATAACAACAACAAAAGCTACAGACAGTAGCAGTGGCAACAACAACAACGAAAGCTCCAGAGGGCATCCGTCGGTGGTGAAGGACCTGCGGTCCTCTCCCTCAATAGTGGAAGGAACTACACGGAGTGACAATGGAAGAAAGCTACGAGCTCTTGCTAGGTCATCGAACTTGTTCGTCGGCGACAGATGAAGGCTCAGTCCGCCGTATTTATGGCGAAGGCAGCAACAAAAAGCATCGACAACGAAGGCAAATGCAACGCTAGGGTTGGTTCGGGATCGCATGAGCGTGAAGGGTGGCTTTTGAGGGTAAGAAATTATGTTATTAAACCGAACTATACTTAAAAGTCCGATTCGGTTCACTTATTTGAACCAGGCGCTCGCTCGAAGCGCTCGATGCCTCAGTTCGGGCAAGCGCCGAGGCGACGCCTCATTGAAGCGTGCCGCCTGGTCTACACACGAGGCGCTCGGGCCTCACCTCACCTAAGCGTCTATTTAAATCACTGGTCTTACTTAATGAGTCTAAATGGAATTAATTATAAACTTGAACTATGGAGACAATCCTTATCCTTATGCATTCAGTAATAAACAAACTTATTAGTTACATATAGATATTATTTTAGTTGATAAGAACATAAATAAAATTAATTCTTAATTTGAATTATAGAAATAATACTTGAAAATTAAAGGTTTTAACACTACAAGTAGAAATGAGGATATATTTAAGTTGGATGAATCCATTATTCAACAAAATGAAGATATTGATAAAGATGTTCCTTGTAAAGTAAAAACTCGATGATTAAAATAAAGAGTGTTATGAATTTTGTATGATCACTGAACACCTTTAGATTAAAAGAAAAATCTTACGATATAGTTGTTAGTCCAACAATGTTTTAGGAATCTGAATGTTGGACAATTAAGAGAAAATATATATACAAGTTTATCGACAATATGAGAATATTAAGACGAATGTGTGGAGATACTACGAAAGATTAAAAAAATATTTACATTCCTGTAAAAGACTTGCGTGTACCTTCAATAAAAAATAAAATAACGAAAAATTATTTAAGATAATATGAACATGAGCTAAGAAGGTCATGATTTAAAGAGGTAAGGCAATTAGTATTAGTGGTATGAGATGTAGAAACCTAAGAAGACCTTACAAATAACTATAAATATAGATCTAAATGCTTCTAATTTAAATAAAGATATTGCTTCTCATAATATAATCAACCCTAAATAGTTGTGGGCATTATAGTTTGTTGTTGTGCCCCATTGTAGTAATTTCTTTTTAAACTTCACTACAAGCCACCAAGTCTCCCTTAATGCAACAATCTTATATTTTGTTTCTTCAAGAACCATACTTGCCGCTATATTAATCTAAGTGGTTATTAGAGTGTACATCATATTAATATGGTTGCCTATAAGTTCGCCTCCTTAGTTATCCATTCTATTATACAAGGATTATATTCTAACATTTTAAATCTGTCGCCCCTTAGCCTCCTTAGTTATCCTCCTCCGTCCCGTCCATCCACCGCCCCTTCCTGTTCTCCCTCTTTTAATACCTTCTCAAAACATCAGTATATACCGGTGTACCAACACATGGTACACTAGCACTGATTGGTATATACCAATCCAACCGAATCATTGAAACAGGTCCGATACTTGAATCGACGATCTTTGATTGAAGCCTTGAAGGTTTCCAGCTCATTCCACGGATAAACATTTTAATATATACACAAGGACCCAAACCAAGCACTTCTTTGTTAAACATGTCACATTCAAATTAGCAAAAGTTAAAAGTCATTTTATATTGTATACTTAATGACTTGACACAACCAAATTATAAAAACTTCTACACCAATCTGAATACTCACTAATATCATCTGAGTACTCATCACTAATATTTCAAATCTCTTTCCCAAAACCACACCTAAATGCAAAAGTCTTATCATCTAAGCTAAAAAATTATCTGCAGAAAATTACACTGAATCTAGCAAGTAATTTTTATGCTACTTAGAACAAGACTAGGTCAATTGTAAAATATATCCCATTAAATGACATTTTAACAACATACCTAGAGTGCATATCAATTATTTGCAACCACTCGTCATCATTATCTTCTTTCACCTTGCCAAAGGAATCCTCACTCTTAGAAGACTCTTTGTTGTTTCCTTCATTAATTAAAGCATATCAACATCAAGTAATGGTGTAACAATTCTGAGAATTTCAAACTACTAGTCATGAGAAGCATGCAAACAAAGACAGGAGCAAACATGTGAATGGAAATGCAGCAAAAGGCTAAAATATTCAAAGACTAACTACAAAAATGAAATGTCATAAATGGGAATAGAAGACGAGTTCAAGCTACAGTTTGTCAGACAACCATAGATTACAAGGATACCATGATGAAATAGCTAACTAATGTTTTCTATAATTGTGGTTTTAGTCCAAAATATAAAGGACCTATGAGAGGCATCAAATCTTCCCAACACAGCAATGGTAAAATGTAATACGTAGATTTCATAAATTAATTGCAATAGGTGATCTTGAATATTGTGATTGGCACAAAAAACCCAGAATCCAAACCATGAGTTTAAGTTGAAAAGGCAATTAAAGGACTCTGAGAGATTGTCTACTCTAGAACTACTAGCACATAGTCCATAGGAATGATGGAGATCATCAAGCTTTGAAATTCACTGAGGCCTCCAAATAGGCCCATGTCAGCCAAGGTTGTCTTGAACACTTGTTTTACTGCTAGACATTTACAGGAATGGCAGATTTTACCTAATTCTGCTATCAATACCATGTTCAATACCTTCTAGATAAAGAGCAGATAATGTTTTCAGGCCATGGTATATATGTACCTGGCATAGCTCTCATTCACCTTTAATTTTTAGTTATGCTACCACACAAGTCCTCAACTTTCAGTGAATGGCCCATATGCAGCTGCCACAGTACAGCTAAAGCAAGTAATATGTGACTAATTAAAGAAAAATCACTGATAAATGTCATAAACACATAATCAGTAGTTCAGGTATGCATTACAACATTTTCTATGCAGAAGATAATGTTTCCAACTTCTTTATGACTTTACTCAAAAAAAAATTGTGAAGAAGTGGAAAAGTTGCTATTGATGCAATCTTAATGAAGGGTGTGTTACATGACAAGATCCAACAAGAAGCATAAGTATCTATCTACATAGTATTACAAACCATACCAGTTAAACCCTGAAATATAGAAGGGTTCTTCTCAAGTAAAGCCTGAAAATACCACAGACAACAAATAAAGAATGAAATACGAGGTACAAAAGTCACAACAGTATATAATCAAAAAACTTTCATGAAAAGCACCACTATACCTCCTGCAACTCCAATATACTACCTAATGTCCGCTTAGAAGAATCTATAAGGTCCGTGTATGCTTGATCAACATCTTCATCTGAATTGCAAAATAAGGACCTTACAGGTTCCTGATGGGTGCATCACATTGTAATTACAAGCATATTATAAATGTGTAGCTCATTACATATATTTGAATTTCAACTGACCAATTATCAATTATCAAATATGTTCCTTTAAGGTGGCATACCTGTGGAAGTTTGTTTGCGGCTGAGAATGTCTTTTGTAGTAAGAATCTCAACTCCAAAGTCTTGTCCCAAAGCACCTTCAGATGAAAATCACGGAGAGAATTAACTTACCAAATTTATCACAAAATCCACAGAAATGTTGATTCAAAAAATGTCGATTCAAAAAATGTCAATTGCAATATGTAATAAATCGTGAGAAAACCAAACAAGATGATCTTTCCACCAATAATCTGAGAACCACTGAAACCTATATAGCACTTATGAGCTCTACTGATTCTAAGAAAACAATTATGAGTTCTTTAGACTCTTACAAAGAATCATAAACAAAATAGCTAAAACAACTGCATTGGCTGCAAAGTCATATTTAACTTCCAGATGTTTATAAGAATGATCTAAAATCAATATTAAGAAAATAAATCTAATGTATTTAAAAATATTTTATTAAGTAGAGCATAGTCCAAAAGAATAAATTGAATAAAAAAGGTATTCCTTTCCATGTTCAGACAAACATGATAATGTGAAGCAGGACCGAAGGAGATACATTCCAGTAGTCAATTAGTACCTTCTGGTTCTTTACTGCTCGACCCTTTACAGCATCTTCATCTTTTTGATGCTTCAAATTATTCAAAAGATTCCTACATTATGACGAGCGAGAGAGAACAATTATATAGAAACAAAGCAGATCAGCACCATTGTTTGGTTGAGATGAGATATATTGCATCATCCAAATAAGAAGATTGGACAAAGAATAAAATATACTTGTAGACAAACAAAAATATCAAAGAAAAAAAAATGGGTATCAAATAAAATTGTAAACTAAAGAGGCAACTATAAGAAATTCTAAAAACTACAATATTAGCAACACAGAGAAAACAAGAAGCCAGAAATAAACTAACTTCCGCCTTATAAACTGGCATTACTTCAGTGATTATAAATTTCCATGTTTAAAAGAGAAAATCACCTTGCTGGCAAACTTATCAAATTTCAAAATAACTGGACATGTATAATAATAGGACTAATTGTCAAAAACTAAGAGGAAACCTATAAAAAGGCCAATCAACAACTATCTTATTGGATAATATGACAAATGAAAGCATCACTATTTGATTCTCATATATCACTTTTTTGTTTTTGTCTATACAATGTATTAATTCCATTATTATACATCACAGTTCACTATTGATGATGTAGTAGATTGTGAAAGATTATGCTATGTTTTCATATTTTGATACTTCAAAATATTATGGAGTCTCAATGACCATATTACATTGTGATATCTTGATAATGCATAGTTTTCATGAAAATTTAGACAACTCCAATTAATAACTGATGTTTGAAAAAAAAATTATTTGACATCTTTTCATATTATAAATTGTGATTTTAAATAAATGGTTCACTTTCTGCATCATAACATCTTCCATCCACTATTCACCATGATCTATCACTACATGCCTATTACAAGCAATTTACAACTAAAAATTAAGTTGATGTCTAACCCAAGAGAAAGGTAAAACCAACATAACAATAACTTCTACTACTCAAAAAATAGTCAAGTTAGAATTATGACTAAGTTACCTATCAAAAGTTTCCATTGACACATCTTGGTGGTTAGCAAATTGTTGTGTGGTTGATAGGTATCAGGTGTGAGTTTGTCTAAGAGCATCTTATACACAGTTTAATGTAATAGAAAGAAATTGGTTCTTTTTTCCAACAATCACCTGTTAAGAGACGATTGTATTCAAGGGTGTCCAAAAATCATCTTCTTAACTATATATGGCTTGGAGAAATTCAAGCTCAGCATATGAATGTCAATGTGGTGATCATATAAACTCCAAGATGGGATGTTATAACTCTGCCCAAGTAGCTCACTAACATCCTTTTGATCAAGACAATGCAATCATCCAGATATGTTCTATTTTCTTTTTTTTCTTTGGAAAATAGAAGAAATAAGTGAACTAGAAGTGGCCAATCATGGTGGCTATTCAACAATAAACATGGAACTCATTCCCAAATCAGAAGGCAATTTCAGGACATGGGCATTCATACTAGTTTCATTTATGTAACTAAGCAGCCTTACATTCCTAGCACATCCAAGAAGCCTCCTTAATACTTTTCAACTCGAATCTCACCATTGTCATGTCACTCTTACAATTCATTGAAAATCTGAAACAAACTCATGTTTTCATTGTTCAAAATGATTTTCACACACTATATTCTAATCTTAGCATATAACATTGTAATACAAATGCTCAAATGAATTTGCTGACTCGCTATCATCAGCATATCACATATACCTGTGCAGTGTTAGAAACCTATATTTTACATTACAAACTAGCATTTCTCTAGCAAAGTATTACAATCACTGTGCAAAGTCATGTAGTCCTTTCTTTTAACAAAAAAGATAAACATCTTCGGGCATCCAAACAATCTAAAAAAATCCAGACATAATGAGTAAAGAAGGGATCTTCCTAATTGTGGGACTCAGTTCTTCCTATGTTTTTCTAATTCTTCCTAATTTTTTCTAACTTATCAATTACTACGAATTTTGAGGACTAAGATTAAAGAAAAAAAGGTAGTATTAAAATATAATTTTCAACAAAATCATGGTGATTAATTATCTAAGTTCGTTATACATGATTGAATGACAAATACATGAAGCATCAAAGTGTGTGGTTCCATAGTATATGCATCAAACTGCTTCCTTAGTAAATAGACAATAAAATATGCCCAAAAGCATTTCTATCCTGTTCATTCCCCCTTTACTGAAGATAGAATCTACCTTATTCTCCAGCTTGAAATATTTTGTGTTTTATCATCGAACTTTTTAAGTAAACCTATCAGCATCTACATCTAGGCCATATTATTCATTTCAATCTAATTTTGGTACTTGTTTACAACAATATCATCATATATCCCATCTACAGAGCATGATCATTGCTGCCAATCTGTAATTTTTGGCAGCAGCATAGCAACCTTCAGTTTAAATAAACATTTCTAACCATACCAAAAAATTTGGCACAATCCATTGAGTTTGATGAACATGTATAATCAATTTACAGTATCCAAGGTAGAAAACAGATTAATGTGCCTAGTTTACAAAGCAAGCATTGCAAACACTTTTTCCATCAAAATCGCTGATCATGGTTTCTTAAGCAAAAGCTTTAAATGGGCATATAATGCAAAACTATCCACTCACTTATCTAAATAACCTACACAGCAATCAAGTTATACTTACTGCTCCTCACTGCGAAGATTTTGGTATTGTTGCTCAAGTTCATCCATCTCTGCATCTATTTGCCTCCCATTTTGCTCAGCATCGCTTCCTCCAATTTCATCCTCATCCTCCTCCTAGGCCATAATTCAAAATATTCTTAAAAATCAAGCTAGAACAAATAGGAAACGAAAATCATTCCTTTAATTATTAGAACCAAGATTACCATTTCACTTTCTTGCAGGCTTTCTCCCTCTGATGCACTATCGTCCTCATCAGTAAAATCTTTTCTCTTTCTCTTGGAAACAAATTGCATCCCACTTTCAGAATCATTCTCGTTTTCTGCAGTATGTTGACTCTCAATATCAACACGTTTAGATGGCTTAGGAGCTGCTCCCATTATGAATTTGAGGATTTAGGTGAATCTAGAGTAACAAAACAAAAAGAAAAGAAAATTATCGTAGTTAATAATTATCAAGTTTGCATTCATCGATATTCTGAAACCAAATTAAGCAATAATTGTCAGACTATAGGGATAGAACTATAAACACATAGAAAGTACAACGAAAAGATATGATATTTTTAA
The DNA here is from genome assembly GCA_004837865.1 of Musa balbisiana. Classification (NCBI taxonomy): domain Eukaryota; kingdom Viridiplantae; phylum Streptophyta; class Magnoliopsida; order Zingiberales; family Musaceae; genus Musa; species Musa balbisiana. Next base: position 26,718,066 of record CM017196.1, on the reverse strand, counting down.
GATATCAAAACATATTAAGCAGAATCCTTAAATTGCTAAACATGATATTTTAACTTCAATAAATAATTGCAAACATAGACTACGGCATTTACGTGTACAGTACTCAAAGGGATTGCCTGAGTTGGACTGGAACCGGCCGAGTAATCCAATTTATCATTGAGAAACGGACATGTAACTCGCTTTTCTACCAAGGATCGTATGATTGGATTGTAGACGATGGGAGGAGAAGAGACGAGAGGGAAGGAGAGGCGAGGAGAAGAAACGAGAGAGAGAAAGAGACAGGAGGAGACGGAAAGAGAAACGAAAGAGAGGGGAGAAGAAGAGAAAGAGGAAAGAACGGTACCAGAGACAGGAGGCGGTTTGGCCTGCGACAGCGGCAGCGGGAGGTAGCGGCTTGCGGCAACGGCCGAGAGGAGGTGGATTGGCCAGCGATGTTGGCAGCGGCAGCGGCAGCGGCAGCAGCTAAAAAGCTAGGGCTTGCTCGTCGCACGTCCCTTGGCTACCGCAGCACGCGCCGCCTCCGTTTCTTCGTTTTGGTCCCTTTTTGTCTTTTAACGGAAACAATTGAGTCGACTCGGTAAAAACCGAATCGACAGATTGTACCAATTCGACTCGCGAGTCATCCCGAGTCCATTAGATTTTCGTTTCAGAAGACGCTCTAGGCTTGATCTGGACCGTAAGATCGCACGATCCTACGGCCCAGATCTTGAATTTGATAACAAAGCTGGCAAATTGCAAGTAGATATTAGCAGCAAAGAGCAAGAGTAGTTATTACACAGTCCGAAAATTAGCTCGCACAAGGCTCTTGTTATTAAGGAAATTTATTGGCTAGTGTTATTTCATTTGGTGAGAAAGAATAACATCAATATGTTTGCAATTGTCATTTGTTATCTAATCCATATGTTAAGATAAGTGTGCAGGATTAACTACGATAGCAAGATATGAAGCAAAATGAAGTCCTGGAGTCAAGGACGTGACATCATTGGGAGTTTGAGAGTTCATGTCGGAAGTCCAGACGTTCATCGGAAGTTCTGGCAGAACCAATCGAGAAGTCGTGAAGCTTGCCAAGAAGCTCATCGGAACTCGCCAAGAAGATCGTTGTGAAGTCCAGGAACTTGCCGGGAGTCCGTCGGAACATTACCGAGAGTTTGTCGGAGGTTCGCCGGAAGATCACCGGAAGCTCGCTGGAAGAATTGACATAGGGATTTGTTTAGCTTAGAATATGTCTTAGGAATCATAGTGTTAGGATCAAGAGCACTAAGAGGGAGGGGTGAATTAGTGCAGTGGAAAACTTTCGACGATTTAAAACGACGTTCGTATGATAAGAACGATTTCGGTATGAAAGTCGATTCAGAAATTGCTTTAACTTAAGATATCTCGTATTTAATGATGAAACAACTTAATATGTGTTTATGATTTAATCTGTCTTTTGAGTGACAAGATACTTCGATCAGGATGAGACAATTAAAGTAAGAAAAATCATATTATGCCGGAGGAACATGTCAGAAGATTGGACGTCGGACCAGTGGATCGGTCGACATATCGACAGAAGGCTTCGAGCCGTGGATTCGGGCATCAAGCCAAGAAGAGCGAACAATGGGCCAAGAATATTAGAGTTGCAGAGTCAATTGGTCGATTGGGAAATAGGCCGCAAGAGAGGACGATGTGCCGAAGAATCGAACGAAGCGTCGAGAGACCAATGACATGCTGGACAACTTAATTGATGCTTAGGATTAATTATCTAGATCGAAGTTTTGTTTTACATATGCATGATTAACTACGATAGCAAGATATGAAGCAAAATGAAGTCCTGGAGTCAAGGACGTGACATCATTGGGAGTTTGAGAGTTCATGTCGGAAGTCCAGACGTTCATCGGAAGTTCTGGCAGAACCAATCGAGAAGTCGTGAAGCTTGCCAAGAAGCTCATCGGAACTCGCCAAGAAGATCGTTGTGAAGTCCAGGAACTTGCCGGGAGTCCGTCGGAACATTACCGAGAGTTTGTCGGAGGTTCGCCGGAAGATCACCGGAAGCTCGCTGGAAGAATTGACATAGGGATTTGTTTAGCTTAGAATATGTCTTAGGAATCATAGTGTTAGGATCAAGAGCACTAAGAGGGAGGGGTGAATTAGTGCAGTGGAAAACTTTCGACGATTTAAAACGACGTTCGTATGATAAGAACGATTTCGGTATGAAAGTCGATTCAGAAATTGCTTTAACTTAAGATCAAGTAAAGTGCAGTTTGTTGAATCTCGGATTTTGATGATGAAGTCAATTGTCATTTGTTATCTAATCCATATGTTAAGATAAGTGTGCAGGATTAACTACGATGAAAGTAAGACATGCAGCAGGAGTTGCGTCGAAGTCAAGACTATGATCACGTTGGGGGTTCGAGAGTTCGACGGAAGTCCGGACAGTCATCGGAGGTTCTGCGGGAACAAATCCGAGAAGTCCAGGAGCTTGCCAAAGAAGTGTTAGGATCAAGAGCACTAAGAGGGGGGGGTGAATTAGTGCAGTGGAAAACTTTCGACGATTTAAAACGACGTTCGTATGATAAGAACGATTTCGGTATGAAAGTCGATTCAGAAATTGCTTTAACTTAAGATCAAGTAAAGTGCAGTTTGTTGAATCTCGGATTTTGATGATGAAGTCAATTGTCATTTGTTATCTAATCCATATGTTAAGATAAGTGTGCAGGATTAACTACGATGAAAGTAAGACATGCAGCAGGAGTTGCGTCGAAGTCAAGACTATGATCACGTTGGGGGTTCGAGAGTTCGACGGAAGTCCGGACAGTCATCGGAGGTTCTGCGGGAACAAATCCGAGAAGTCCAGGAGCTTGCCAAAGAAGTGTTAGGATCAAGAGCACTAAGAGGGAGGGGTGAATTAGTGCAGTGGAAAACTTTCGACGATTTAAAACGACGTTCGTATGATAAGAACGATTTCGGTATGAAAGTCGATTCAGAAATTGCTTTAACTTAAGATCAAGTAAAGTGCAGTTTGTTGAATCTCGGATTTTGATGATGAAGTCAATTGTCATTTGTTATCTAATCCATATGTTAAGATAAGTGTGCAGGATTAACTACGATGAAAGTAAGACATGCAGCAGGAGTTGCGTCGAAGTCAAGACTATGATCACGTTGGGGGTTCGAGAGTTCGACGGAAGTCCGGACAGTCATCGGAGGTTCTGCGGGAACAAATCCGAGAAGTCCAGGAGCTTGCCAAAGAAGTGTTAGGATCAAGAGCACTAAGAGGGAGGGGTGAATTAGTGCAGTGGAAAACTTTCGACGATTTAAAACGACGTTCGTATGATAAGAACGATTTCGGTATGAAAGTCGATTCAGAAATTGCTTTAACTTAAGATCAAGTAAAGTGCAGTTTGTTGAATCTCGGATTTTGATGATGAAGTCAATTGTCATTTGTTATCTAATCCATATGTTAAGATAAGTGTGCAGGATTAACTACGATGAAAGTAAGACATGCAGCAGGAGTTGCGTCGAAGTCAAGACTATGATCACGTTGGGGGTTCGAGAGTTCGACGGAAGTCCGGACAGTCATCGGAGGTTCTGCGGGAACAAATCCGAGAAGTCCAGGAGCTTGCCAAAGAAGTGTTAGGATCAAGAGCACTAAGAGGGAGGGGTGAATTAGTGCAGTGGAAAACTTTCGACGATTTAAAACGACGTTCGTATGATAAGAACGATTTCGGTATGAAAGTCGATTCAGAAATTGCTTTAACTTAAGATCAAGTAAAGTGCAGTTTGTTGAATCTCGGATTTTGATGATGAAGTCAATTGTCATTTGTTATCTAATCCATATGTTAAGATAAGTGTGCAGGATTAACTACGATGAAAGTTGAAGGCAGTATGCTATTGAAGGGGTTTGCAGTAAGATAATAGCAGGAAGTAACTGCAAACCAGAGAAGACGATAGTTTATAGTGGTTCGGTCAATCGTGACCTACATCTACTCCTCCGATTCCTCTTCCGTCGAGGCCACCGGCATCCACTAACGATCTTCCTTTACTAGGCGAAGATCAACCTCCTTCTTACACCCCTCTTACAACCTCTTACAAGTGGTTCACCCTTTTACAAAGATTTCAATGAAAAGAAAGGAGGTGAACACTCAAGCTATTGAAAACAAGACTTTTCCTAAAGATTTTCTCAACTTCTAGCTTCTCAAAAGGTTGTTCTCTCAACTGAGAATAGAGGGGTATTTATAGGCCTCAAGAGGATTCAAATTTGGGCTCCAAATTTGAATTCTCTTCGGTTCCCAAGCTAGCGGTGCCACCGCCTGTCAGTGGCGGTGCCACCGCCTGTCAGTGGCGGTGCCACCGCCTGGCTCTCGGGTGCTGGGCGGTGCCACCGCCTAGCTCTCGGGTGCTGGGCGGTGCCACCGCCTAGCTCTCGGGTGCTGGGCGGTGCCACCGCCTAGCTCTCGGGTGCTGGGCGGTGCCACCGCCTAGCTCTTTTAGCTCACTAGTTGGGCTCCAAACTTAGCCCAAACTAGTCCGAACTTGGGCCCAATTGGCCCCTACTTGGGTTATAAGATTAACACCTAATTCTAATCCTAATTAATGTGCTAACTACGAATTTAAAGACATTTCCTAAGCTATTACAAAGTCTGCAAGTCAAGACTTCTTCCGGCGAGCTTCCGGCGAACTTCCGACGAACCTTTCGGCGAGCTTCCGAAAACCCTTCGGCAAGCTACGATCTTTCTCAGTGAGCTCCGCGAACTTCCGACGAACCTTTCGGCGAGCTTCCGAAAACCCTTCGGCAAGCTACGATCTTTCTCAGTGAGCTCCGCGAACTTCCGACGAACCTTTCGGCGAGCTTCCGAAAACCCTTCGGCAAGCTACGATCTTTCTCAGTGAGCTCCGCGAACTTCCGACGAACCTTTCGGCGAGCTTCCGAAAACCCTTCGGCAAGCTCCCTACTCATTCTCGGCTAGTTCCGACAGCATTCCCGACGAACCTTTCGGCGAGCTTCCGGCGAACTTCCGACGAACCTTTCGGCGAGCTTCCGGCGAACTTCCGACGAACCTTTCGGCGAGCTTCCGAAAACCCTTCGGCAAGCTACGATCTTTCTCAGTGAGCTCCGCGAACTTCCGACGAACCTTTCGGCGAGCTTCCGAAAACCCTTCGGCAAGCTCCCTACTCATTCTCGGCTAGTTCCGACAGCATTCCCGACGAACCTTTCGGCGAGCTTCCGAAAACCCTTCGGCAAGCTCCCTACTCATTCTCGGCTAGTTCCGACAGCATTCCCGACGAACCTTTCGGCGAGCTTCCGAAAACCCTTCGGCAAGCTCCCTACTCATTCTCGGCTAGTTCCGACAGCATTCCCGACGAACCTTTCGGCGAGCTTCCGAAAACCCTTCGGCAAGCTACGATCTTTCTCAGTGAGCTCCGCGAACTTCCGACGAACCTTTCGGCGAGCTTCCGAAAACCCTTCGGCAAGCTACGATCTTTCTCAGTGAGCTCCGCGAACTTCCGACGAACCTTTCGGCGAGCTTCCGAAAACCCTTCGGCAAGCTCCCTACTCATTCTCGGCTAGTTCCGACAGCATTCCCGACGAACCTTTCGGCGAGCTTCCGAAAACCCTTCGGCAAGCTACGATCTTTCTCAGTGAGCTCCGCGAACTTCCGACGAACCTTTCGGCGAGCTTCCGGCGAACTTCCGACGAACCTTTCGGCGAGCTTCCGGCGAACTTCCGACGAACCTTTCGGCGAGCTTCCGGCGAACTTCCGACGAACCTTTCGGCGAGCTTCCGAAAACCCTTCGGCAAGCTACGATCTTTCTCAGTGAGCTCCGCGAACTTCCGACGAACCTTTCGGCGAGCTTCCGAAAACCCTTCGGCAAGCTACGATCTTTCTCAGTGAGCTCCGCGAACTTCCGACGAACCTTTCGGCGAGCTTCCGAAAACCCTTCGGCAAGCTACGATCTTTCTCAGTGAGCTCCGCGAACTTCCGACGAACCTTTCGGCGAGCTTCCGAAAACCCTTCGGCAAGCTCCCTACTCATTCTCGGCTAGTTCCGACAGCATTCCCGACGAACCTTTCGGCGAGCTTCCGAAAACCCTTCGGCAAGCTACGATCTTTCTCAGTGAGCTCCGCGAACTTCCGACGAACCTTTCGGCGAGCTTCCGAAAACCCTTCGGCAAGCTACGATCTTTCTCAGTGAGCTCCGCGAACTTCCGACGAACCTTTCGGCGAGCTTCCGAAAACCCTTCGGCAAGCTACGATCTTTCTCAGTGAGCTCCGCGAACTTCCGACGAACCTTTCGGCGAGCTTCCGAAAACCCTTCGGCAAGCTACGATCTTTCTCAGTGAGCTCCGCGAACTTCCGACGAACCTTTCGGCGAGCTTCCGAAAACCCTTCGGCAAGCTACGATCTTTCTCAGTGAGCTCCGCGAACTTCCGACGAACCTTTCGGCGAGCTTCCGAAAACCCTTCGGCAAGCTCCCTACTCATTCTCGGCTAGTTCCGACAGCATTCCCGACGAACCTTTCGGCGAGCTTCCGAAAACCCTTCGGCAAGCTCCGGCACTTTGTTTCGCTTTATGTCTTCATCGTTATCGTAGTTAATCCTGCACACACAAGCCAAAACTCTACTCCGATCTAGACAATTATTACAACGCGAATTGACATTCTGTTGCCCGGCACGTCATTGGTTGGCACTTCGTCCGATTCTTCAGCGCATCGTTCTCTCTTGCGGCTTGTTGCCCAATCGGCGGTTGACCTCCGCAACCCCGATATCCTTGGTGCAATTCCGCTCTCCTTGGCCCGATGCCCAATGTCCGAAGTATTCTGTCATCCAATATCCTGACGTGATCTCCTCCGGTGCAACGTCAATTCCTCCTGCGTCAACTGTCTAATCCTGATCGAGTAGACCTGCATCACTCAAAATGCAGTTAAACATCTAAACACAATCAATTAGTTTCATCATCAAAATCCGAGATTCAACAAGAAGCTCATCGGAACTCGCCAAGTGGATCGTCGCAAGTCCAGGAGTTTGCCGGAAGTCCGCCGGAGCATCGCCGAGGGTTCGTCGGATGATCGCCGGAAGTTCGCCGGAAGCTCAACGGAAGAAGCGATTGACGCACCGGAGCAAGTTGCAGTAAATGTCTTGAAAAATATCGTAGTTAGCATGATGATTAAGTTAGAAATGGGAGGTGATCCCATTAACTTAATCTTGGGGCAATTGGGCCCTTGACAGACCCAAATTGGGCCGAATGGATCAGCCCATTCGGACCCAAATTCCTTGGCCGGCGGTGGCACCGCCCAGCTGCCGAGCCTCGGAGTGAGGCTGGGCGGTGGCACTGCCCCTGTCAGGCGGTGTCACCGCCTAGGCTCAGTCTCGGAGTGAGACTGGGCGGTAGCACCGCCCCTATCAGGCGGTGGCACCGCCTGGGCTCAGTCTCCGAGTGAGACTGGGTGGGCGGTAGCACCGCCCCTGTCAGGCGATGGCACCGCCTGGGCTCAGTCTCTGAGTGAGACTGGGCGGTAGCACCGCCCCTGAGAGGCGGTGGTACCACCCGAGCTCGGTCTCCGAGCTCTGTCAGGCGGTAGTACCTCCCATTTATGGCGGTAGTACCGCCAGGACCCCGAAAACATGGGATATGACATTTTGAGCTCCAAATTTAAATCAGTTTGGGGCCTATATAAACCCCACCCTTTCATGCATGAAAGGGCACCGAAACTTAGCATTTATTCTGAGATTTTAAGAGCTTAAAAGTGTTGTAAAAGGCTAGAAGTTCTTCTCCCTCTTTTCTTCAAAGTTTTGATCATTCAAGAGAGGAGTGAAAAATCTGTAAGGGTTGTCTCCTAAGCCCGTCAAAATGAGTGAAACTGTAAAAGGGTGGTTGGCCTTCGCCTATTGAAGGAAGGCCTCTAGTGGACGTCGGTGACCTCATCGGAGGAGGAAGCCAAAAGTGGATGTAGGTCAAGATTGACCGAACCACTCTAAATCTCGGTTTGTATTTACATTTTGTTCTCTATCTTAACTGCAATTACTTCCATAGCTTTACTTTAACTGCACTTTGCTTGATCTTAAGTTAAAGCAATTTCCAAATCGACTTTCGTACCGAAATTGTTCTTATCGTACGAACGTCGTTTTAATCGTCGAAAGTTTTTCCGCTGCACTAATTCACCCCCCCCTCTTAGTGCTCTTGATCCTAACACAGTTAAAGTAAAGCTATGGAAGTAGTTGCAGTTAAGATAGAGAACAAAATGTAAATGCAAACCGAGATTTAGAGTGGTTCGGTCAATCTTGACCTACATCCACTTTTGGCTTCCTCTTCCGATGAGGTCACCGACGTCCCCTAGAAGCCTTCCTTCAATAGGCGAAGGCCAACCACCCTTTTACAGTTTCACTCCTTTTGACGGGCTTAGGAGACAACCCTTACAGATTTTTCACTCCTCTCTTGAATGATCAAAACTTCGAAGAAAAGAGGGAGAAGAACTTCTAGCCTTTTACAACACTTGTAAGCTCTTAAAATATCAGAATAAATGCTATGTTTCGGTGCCCTTTCATGCATGAAAGGGCACCGAAACTTAGCATTTATTCTGAGATTTTAAGAGCTTAAAAGTGTTGTAAAAGGCTAGAAGTTCTTCTCCCTCTTTTCTTCAAAGTTTTGATCATTCAAGAGAGGAGTGAAAAATCTGTAAGGGTTGTCTCCTAAGCCCGTCAAAATGAGTGAAACTGTAAAAGGGTGGTTGGCCTTCGCCTATTGAAGGAAGGCCTCTAGTGGACGTCGGTGACCTCATCGGAGGAGGAAGCCAAAAGTGGATGTAGGTCAAGATTGACCGAACCACTCTAAATCTCGGTTTGTATTTACATTTTGTTCTCTATCTTAACTGCAATTACTTCCATAGCTTTACTTTAACTGCACTTTGCTTGATCTTAAGTTAAAGCAATTTCCAAATCGACTTTCGTACCGAAATTGTTCTTATCGTACGAACGTCGTTTTAATCGTCGAAAGTTTTTCCGCTGCACTAATTCACCCCCCCCTCTTAGTGCTCTTGATCCTAACACAGTTAAAGTAAAGCTATGGAAGTAGTTGCAGTTAAGATAGAGAACAAAATGTAAATGCAAACCGAGATTTAGAGTGGTTCGGTCAATCTTGACCTACATCCACTTTTGGCTTCCTCTTCCGATGAGGTCACCGACGTCCCCTAGAAGCCTTCCTTCAATAGGCGAAGGCCAACCACCCTTTTACAGTTTCACTCCTTTTGACGGGCTTAGGAGACAACCCTTACAGATTTTTCACTCCTCTCTTGAATGATCAAAACTTCGAAGAAAAGAGGGAGAAGAACTTCTAGCCTTTTACAACACTTGTAAGCTCTTAAAATATCAGAATAAATGCTATGTTTCGGTGCCCTTTCATGCATGAAAGGGCACCGAAACTTAGCATTTATTCTGAGATTTTAAGAGCTTAAAAGTGTTGTAAAAGGCTAGAAGTTCTTCTCCCTCTTTTCTTCAAAGTTTTGATCATTCAAGAGAGGAGTGAAAAATCTGTAAGGGTTGTCTCCTAAGCCCGTCAAAATGAGTGAAACTGTAAAAGGGTGGTTGGCCTTCGCCTATTGAAGGAAGGCCTCTAGTGGACGTCGGTGACCTCATCGGAGGAGGAAGCCAAAAGTGGATGTAGGTCAAGATTGACCGAACCACTCTAAATCTCGGTTTGTATTTACATTTTGTTCTCTATCTTAACTGCAATTACTTCCATAGCTTTACTTTAACTGCACTTTGCTTGATCTTAAGTTAAAGCAATTTCCAAATCGACTTTCGTACCGAAATTGTTCTTATCGTACGAACGTCGTTTTAATCGTCGAAAGTTTTTCCGCTGCACTAATTCACCCCCCCCTCTTAGTGCTCTTGATCCTAACACAGTTAAAGTAAAGCTATGGAAGTAGTTGCAGTTAAGATAGAGAACAAAATGTAAATGCAAACCGAGATTTAGAGTGGTTCGGTCAATCTTGACCTACATCCACTTTTGGCTTCCTCTTCCGATGAGGTCACCGACGTCCCCTAGAAGCCTTCCTTCAATAGGCGAAGGCCAACCACCCTTTTACAGTTTCACTCCTTTTGACGGGCTTAGGAGACAACCCTTACAGATTTTTCACTCCTCTCTTGAATGATCAAAACTTCGAAGAAAGAGGGAGAAGAACTTCTAGCCTTTTACAACACTTGTAGCTCTTAAAATATCAGAATAAATGCTATGTTTCGGTGCCCTTTCATGCATAAAAGGGTGAGGTTTATATAGGCCCAATTCTCCCTCTTTTCTTCAAAGTTTTGATCATTCAAGAGAGGAGTGAAAAATCTGTAATTTCCCATATTTTTGGGGTCCTGGTGGTACTACCGCCATAAATGGGCAGTACTACTGCCTGACAGAGCTCGGAGACCGAGCTCGGGTGGTACCACCGCCTGACAGGGGCGGTACTACCGCCCAGTCTCACTCGGAGACTCAGCTCCTGGGCAGTGCCACCGCCGGCCAGGAAATCTGGGTCCGAATGGGCTGATCCATTCGGTCCAATTTGGGTCTGTCAAGGGCCCAATTGCCCCAAGATTAAGTTAATGGGATCACCTCCCATTTCTAACTTAATCATCATACTAACTACGATATTTTTCAAGACATTTACTGCAACTTGCTCCGGTGCGTCAATCGCTTCTTCCGTCGAGCTTCCGGCAATCATCCGACGAACCCTCGGCGATGCTCTGGTGAACTTCTGGCAAACTCTTGGACTTCTCGGATTTGTTCCCGTAGAACCTCCGATGACCGTCCGGACTTCCGTGAAGCTCTCGAACCCCCAACGTGATGCATAGTCTAACTTCGGGCGCAACTCCTGCTGCATGTCTTACTTTCAATCGCTAGTTAATCATGCACACTTATCTCAACATATGGATTAGTAACAAATACAATTGACTTCATTATCAAAATCCGAGATTCAACAATCTCCGCCCTTTTTATGTTGACAATCAATTGATAACGAGTTAACTTTAACTCCTCTCTATCTATATGCCATACTCAAAGATAAGTCATTCTTGAATTCAAAGCCTTTGAATTCAAGAGATATATTGATAGTTAAGATTGTTTAGACCTGTATCATACTTCTATCATGAGTGCCTATCATGATGTATCTCTCTGAAAATGATGTCAAAGTGCTTGACACATCCATTTTCAAGGTTTACATTTTAAATGTGAATGACAGTAATGGTAGCAATTCATCATATGGTAGAGATATCAACATGTAAAATTACGATGGCAAGTTCTTGATATCTACTGCAACTTGCTCCGGTGCGTCAATCGCTTCTTCCGTCGAGCTTCCGGCAATCATCCGACGAACCCTCGGCGATGCTCTGGTGAACTTCTGGCAAACTCTTGGACTTGCGACAATCCACTTGGCGAGTTTCGATGAGCTTCTTTGACAAGCTCTTGGACTTCTCGGATTTGTTCCCGTAGAACCTCCGATGACCGTCCGGACTTCCGTTGAACTCTCGAACCCCCAACGTGATCATAGTCTTAACTTCGGCGCAACTCCTGCTGCATGTCTTACTTTCATCGTAGTTAATCATGCACACTTATCTCAACATATGGATTAGATAACAAATAACAATTGACTTCATTATCAAAATCCGAGATTCAACAATCTCCCCCTTTTTTATGTTGACAATCAATTGATAACGGAGTTAACTTAACTCCCTCTATCTATATGCCATACTCAAGATAAGTCATTCTTGAATTCAAAGCCTTTGAATTCAAGAGATATATTGATAAGTTAAGATTGTTTAACCTTATCAATACTTCTATCATGATTCCTATCATGATGTATCTCTCTGAAAATGATGTCAAGGCTTGACATCCATTTTCAAGGTTTACATTTTAAATGTGAATGATAGTAATGGTAGCAATTCATCATATGGTAAGATATCAACATGTAAAATTACGATGCAAGTTCTTGATATCTTAACATAATGCAAATATTTCAAGTGTTTAGCAATCATAGCATTTCTATCATCAATTTACCATATATTTCGATGTAAGCTTCTTTAACATAATTCAAATTCAAATATGACACTCATAGCATCAATTCATATGTTTCTCCCCCTTTGTCATCAACAAAAAGGAGAACGATATAAATAAATTTTAAACATAAGTGCGGTAATGATTCATGTCATAACTAAGTTCATGTCATTTTTCAACAATGAGTGATAGGATACCAATTATACAAACATCTCAAGGAAAGATTAAATCACGCTTCATTTTTACAAGGATCAAGATATGTATGTGAATCAATATCCTTACAAGCAAAAAATCTTCCTTTTTCAAGAAGAAAATTATAAGAAGGAATCATTTTATCAAATACATTTCTCGAAAATATTTTTCACATTATAAGCCTATGAAAGATACATTTGCTAATTGATTCCATATGTCAAAAATCAATGATATGAATCAAACTCGATATGACATATGCTTATGAAAGCTACATTAAGTTCGAAAGAGAATAAGGTATCAAGAAAATCCGAAAATAAAATTTAACACTTTCATGCATTCGGACAAGGTTTTGCTATAGATTTTCCAATACAATCATGAAGATAAAATATGCTTATTATCATGGAAATTTTTATATCCAAAACACATAATTTCCAACATATTATTAAGGCATGTAATCATGTAAAATCATCATAGCAATTAAGTGTTTTGATTATTGAATCAAGAAAGTCCGAAAAATAAATTTAATGAGTTCAAGCATTCGGACACATTAACATTCCTAATTTTCTTCTAATGAAATTAAATTGTTCTTCACTTAAATGCTTTATAAAAATATCAGCTAGTTGATGTTTAGTATCAATGAACTCTATAACTACATCATGATTAGTGATATGATCTCGTATAAAGTGATGTCTAATATCAATATGTTTTGTTCTTGAGTGTTGAATGAGATTCTTTGTTAAATATATAGCACTTGTGTTATCACATTTAATGAGAATATTTTTAAGATGAACTTTATAATCTTCTAAGGTGTTTTTCATCAACACAACTTGTGCACAGCATGCACTAGCTGTAATATACTCAGCTTCGGTTGTTGATAGTGCAACCGAGTTTTGTTTCTTAGATGACCAGGAAACAAGAGCATGTCCCAAAAATTGACATGTTCCTGATGTGCTTTTTCTATCTAAGCTACATCTAGCAAAATCTGCATCAGCATAAGCAATTAACTCAAACTTCTCGGTTTTCGGATATCATAATCTTAGATTTGTGGTACCTTTAAGATATCTAAGTATTCTTTTAACCGCTTTGAGATGAGATATCTTAGGGTTCGATTGAAACCTAGCACAAAGTCCTACACTGAACATGATATCTGGTCTAGTTGTAGTGAGGTAAAGTAAACTTCCTATCATACACCTATAAGTTTTTTGATTGAAGCTTTCTCCACTTTCATCAACTTCTAACTTAGTGGATGTGCTCATAGGAGTGTTAATAGCTTTTGAGCTTTCCATATTAAATCTCTTTAGCAAATCTAAAGCATATTTAGTTTGACTAATAAAGATGTCATTTCTTAGTTGCTTAATTTGTAAGCCTAAGAAAAAGGTTAATTCTCCCATCAAACTCATTTCAAATTCAAGACTCATGATTTTAGCAAAAGATTCACAAAGAGATTCGTTTGTAGAACCAAAGATAATATCATCAACATAAATCTGAACAATGAGAAAATTATTTTCAAAATTTTTGATAAACAATGTAGTATCAACCTTGCCTTTTGTGAAATTATTTTTAATAAGAAAAGAACTAAGTCTCTCATACCAAGCCCTTGGGGCTTGTTTTAAACCATAGAGAGCTTTAGTTAATTTAAACACATGATTAGTGAGGCTATTATTTTCAAATCCGGGAGGTTGTTCAACATAAACTTCTTCGGAAATAAAGCCATTAAGAAAAGCGCTTTTAACATCCATTTGATATAACTTAAAATTATTATTACTAGTATAAGCAAGGAGCATCCTTATGGCTTCTAATCTAGCCACAGGAGTGAAGGTTTTTTCGTAATCGATACCTTCTTCTTGGTTGAAACCTTTGGCTACTAATCTAGCCTTGTTTCTAACCACAATAGCATATTCATCTTGCTTGTTTCTAAAGACCCATTTAATACCAATAACTAAATGGTCATTTGGCCTAGGAACAAGCTTCCACACCTCATTTCTCTCAAATTGATTTAACTCATCTTGCATTGCGATAATCCATGAATCATCTTTCATGGCTTCGTCAATACATTTAGGTTCAATTTAGGATAGAAAAGCGGCGTTGACACAAAATTCTTTAAGAGAAGAACGTGTATGAACCCCCTTAGATGTGTCTCCTAGGATTAGCTCCTTAGGATGAGCATCTATATATTTTCAATCCTTGGGTAAGGATGTTTTGGAAGTGGATGCATCCAAGTTGCTAGTTGTAGAAGGGGTTTCATTTAAATTCAAATAATCAAAATTAACATCATCATTAAAATCATTTTTCTTGATTTCAGAAATCTCATTGAAAACAACATGAATGGATTCTTCTATAATTAAAGTTCTTTTATTGAAGATACGAAAAGCTTTAGAAACCAAAGAATAACCAAGAAAAATTCCTTCATCGGATTTATCATCAAATTTTCCTAAGACATCTTTTTCATTCAAGATAAAACACTTACACCCAAAAACTTTAAAATATGAAACATTGGGTTTTTTGTTGTTCCACAACTCACAGGGAGTTTTGGTGAGTAAGGGTCTTACTAGAACTTTATTCAAAATATAGTATGTAGTGTTTACGGCTTTGGCCCAAAAATATTTGGGTAGGCTATGTTCATTCAACATGGTTCTTGTCATTTCTTATAAATTTCTATTTTTTCTTTCTACTACATTTTGTTGAGGATTTCTTGGAGTAGAGAAGTTATGATTGTATCCATTAAATTCACAAAATTCTTGAAAATCATGGTTTTGAAATTCACCACCATGATCACTTCTAATTGACGAAATCATAGAACCCTTTTCATTTTGGACAAGTTTGCAAAACTTGGTAAAATATCTAAAGCATTCATTTTTGTGTTTTAAGAAATAAGTCCATGTGTATCTACTATAGTCATATACAATGACGAAGGCGTATTTGCTACCTCTTAGACTTGATGCAGAGATAGGTCCAAACAAGTCCATATGGATCAATTATAAGGGCCTAGAGGTGCTTATTTGATTCTTAGATTTGAAACTACCCTTAATTTGTTTTCCTAATTGACAAGCATCACACACATTATCTTTGATGAACTTGATATGAGGAATTCCTCTTACAAGTTCTTTGGATGATATTTGAGTGATTAGTTTCATGCTAGCATGACCTAATCTCCTATGCCAAAGTCAAGCATTCTCATTCAAAACCGAGAAACACATTTCATTGCAAAAATCATTGATGTCAATGGTGTATACGTTATTTTGTTTTAATGCAATTATAGATGTGTTTTTGTATGGTTTTTCAATGATGCAAGCATTAGATTCGAATTTGACAATATATCCTTTATCACATAATTGACTAATGCTCAAGAGGTTATGTTTTAAATCATCAACTAACAAAACATCTTCAATAAAGAAGTTGGATTTGTTATCTATGGTTCCTTAAGTAACAAGTTCTCCTTTTGGAGAGTTTCTAGATCATGACATGTTTTACATGGAGCTAAACTATCATGATATTCAATTTCTAATTTATCAAAATTACAAGTAAGACTATCATGCTCCTTTTTAGCAATTTGTATTTTCTACTAATAGTTTTGCATTCATCAAATAAGTCATGGAAGGCATTTAGTAATTCATCAAATGATAAATCTGCATCAATTAAATTTGTTACCTCATCTCCGATGGCCATTAGGGCGTAATGAGCAACTTGCTCGGTGTTGGACTCCTCTTCTTCGGACGCGCTTGAGTCATCCCACGTTGCTTTAAGCGCCTTCTTCTTTGGTGTTCTCTTCTTGGCTTGGGGACAATCACTTTTGTAGTGTCCTGGGTTCTTGCATTCGTAGCAAATAACTTGGTCCTTTTTGGGTTCAAATTTATTTTTTGAGTCATTTTAAACTTATTTCTTTTCATGAATTTTTAGAATTTCCTTATTAGAAGTGTCAAGTCATCGTCACAGTCTTCATCACTTGAGTTTTCTCTCAAGTGGTCTTCGAAAGTTCTAAGTGTCATATCCTTCCTGTTCTTTGGAAGGATGTCTTCTTGCTCTTCATGAGCTTTGCAAGTCATTTCATAGGTCATTAATGACCCGATTAATTCTTCAAGAGGGAAGTTGTTTAGATCTTTAGCCTCTTGAATAGCAGTAACTTTAAGGTCCCAACTCTTAGGAAGGGATCTTAGAATCTTATTTATGAGCTCAAAATCCGAAAAACTTTTGCCGAGTCCTTTTAGACCATTGATGACATCCATGAAACGGGTGTACATATCGCCAATAGTTTCGCTTGGTTTCATTCGGAAAAGTTCAAAAGAATGTATCAAAATATTGATTTTTGACTCTTTCACTCTACTTGTGCCTTCGTGAGTCACTTCGAGTGTATGCCAAATATCAAATGCGGTTTCATAAACCGAAACACGATTGAACTCATTTTTATCAAGTGCACAAAATAAGGCATTCATAGCCTTTGCATTAAGAGCGAAAGTCTTCTTCTCCAATTCATTCTAATCGATCATTGGAAGAGAAGACTTCGAAAATCCATTTTCGACAAGATTCCAAAGTTCAAAATCCATTGAAATAAGGAAGATCCTCATTCGGGTCTTCCAATCGGTGCAGCCCGTCCCATTGAACATGGGTGGACGTGTAATAGAGTGGCCCTCTTGATTTCTGACGTATGCCATCTCTCTTGGGTTTTAATCCGATTGAGAGTTAACCCCGCTCTGATACCAATTGTTAGGATCAAGAGCACTAAGGGGGGGGGTGAATTAGTGCAGCGAAAAACTTTCGATGATTTAAAACGACGTTCGTATGATAAGAACGATTTCGGTATGAAAGTTGATTTGAAAATTGCTTTAACTTAAGATCAAGTAAAGTGCAGTTAAAGTAAAGCTATGGAAGTAGTTACAGTTAAGATAGAGAACAAAATGTAAATCCAAACCAAGATTTAGAGTGGTTCGGTCAATCTTGACCTACATCCACTTTTGGCTTCCTCCTCCGATGAGGTCACTGACATCCACTAGAGGCCTTCCTTCAATAGGCGAAGGCCAACCACCCTTTTACAGTTTCACTCCTTTTCACGGGCTTAGGAGATAACCCTTACAGATTTTTCACTCCTCTCTTGTATGATCAAAACTTCGAAGAAAAGAGGGAGAAGAACTTCTAGCCTTTTACAACACTTTTAAGCTCTCAAAATATCAGAATAAATGCTAAGTTTCGATGTCCTTTCATGCATGAAAGGGTGGGGTTTATATAGGCCCCAAACTGATTTGAATTTGGAGCTCAAAAACGTCATTTCCCATATTTTCGGGGTCTTGGCGGTACTACCGCCATAAATGGGCGGTACTACCGCCTAACAGAGCTCGGAGACCGAGCTCAGGCGGTACCACCGCTTGACAGGGGCGGTACTACCGCCCAGTCTCACTCGGAGACTGAGCCCAAGCGGTGCCACCGCCTGACAGGGGCGGTACCATCGCCCAGCCTCACTCAGAGACTCAGCTCCTGGGTGGTGCCACCGTCGGCCAAGAAATCTGGGTCCGAATGGGCTGATCCATTCGGCCCAATTTGGGTCTGTCAAGGGCCCAATTGCCCCAAGATTAAGTTAATGGGATCACCTCCCATTTCTAACTTAATCATCATGATAACTATGATACTTTTCAAGACATTTACTGCAACTTGCTCCGGTGCGTCAATCGCTTCTTCCGTCGAGCTTCCGGCGAACTTCCGGCGATCATCCGACGAACCCTCGGCGATGCTCCGGCGGACTTCCGGCAAACTCCTAGACTTGCGACGATCCACTTGGCGAGTTCCGATGAGCTTGTTTGGCAAGCTCCTGGACTTCTTGGGTATGTTCCCGCAGAACCTCCAATGACCGTCCGGACTTTCGTCGAACTCTCGAACCCCCAACGTGATCATAGTCTTGGCTTCGGCGGAACTCCTGCTGCATGTCTTACTTTCATCGTAGTTAACCCTGCACACTTATCTCAACATATGGATTAGATAACAAATGACAATTGACTTCATCATCAACATCTGAGATTCAACACATAGTCAGTACGTAATTGGGCTTGGATTTGGGCCAACCCAATTAGGGGCTAGCTAGGCCCATGTAAGAACTGTGTTGGGCCCAATAAGAGGCCCAAATAGTGCCTAAAGAAGTCTCACCGTCGTGGCATAGTCTTCGAGACTATGTCAGGTGGTGGTACCGCCAGTCTGGGCGGTTGTACCACCCCTGGTAGGGTGCCAGGCGATGGTACCGCCCAGCACTGGCCCCCAGGCGGTGGTACTGCGAAACCTGGGTGGTGGTACCACCCAGGATAGTGTCAGTCAAACTAATACTAGGCGATGGTACCGCCCGTGCTCGGGGAACCCGGGATGGGAAAGATTTAGGCTCTAAGTTTGAATCAACTTGAAGCCTATAAATACCCCTCCTATCCCTGGTTAAAGCACATAAGCACAAAGCATTCAAAAGTGAGAAAACTCTACTATAATCTCTTTACAATCCTCCTCCTTGAGTCTAAGTGTTAGAATAGCTTAAGAGGAGAGTGAGTGCTTGTAAGAGTTATCTCCTAAATCTGGTAAAAGGAGAAGAGGCGTATAAGAAGGAGTTGGTCTTCGCCTATTGAAGGAAGACCTCTAGTGGATGTTGATGGCCTCGACGGAAGAGGAATCGGATGAGTGGACGTAGGTCACGATTGACCGAACCACTATAAACTGACGTCTTCTCTGGTTTGCATTTACTCTCTACTGTTTATCTTTACTACAAACCTCTTTAATAGATTACTGTCTTCTATTCATTTACGAATGTATTTCAAAGTTAAGTTTCCGAAATCAGTTTTAAGTCGAAAACAGTTTTATCGTACGAAAGTTTTTAAACTGTCGTTATCTTACTACTGCACTAATTCACCCCCCCCCCCCCCCCTTTTAGTGCTCTTGATCCTAACAATTGGTATCAGAGCCTCGTTATTTCTCAGTTGATTTAATAACACCCAAGAGAAATGGCTCTTTACGGCTTTCAAGATGGTCACTCTCTCATTCGTCCTCCCTTTTTCAATGGGACAAACTACACTTTTAGAAAACTCGAATGAGAGTTTTCTTACTTTCGTTGAATCTCGATTTATGGAATTTAGTTGAAAATGGTTTTCAAATGTCTTCTCTTCCAATGAACCATTGGAATGATTTGGAGAAGAAGACGTTTTCTCTAAATGCAAAGGCTATGAGTGCCTTGTTTTGCGCCTTAGATAGAAATGAGTTTAATCGTGTTTCTACTTACAAAACGCCTTTTGATATTTGGCCACTCTTGAAATCACACATGAAGGAACTAGCAAGTGAAAGATTCAAAAATTAATTTTTTAATACATAATTTCAAGCTTTTTTGAATGAAGCCGAGCGAAACCATTATTGACATGTACACTCGTTTTACGGATGTCGTCAATGGTTTAAAAGCTCTTAGCAAATGTTTTTCAAATTTTGAACTTATTAGTAAAGTTTTACGCTCACTCTCTAAAACTTGGGATTCAAAAGGCTTTACAAGAATCAAAAGATTTGAACCATTTCCCTCTTGAAGAACTTATCGGGTCATTGATGACCCATAAAATGACGTGGAATGCATGTGAAAAACTTGAGAACCACCTTCCAAAGAACATGAAGGATTTGAGACATAGAACACATGAAGACCACTCAAGCATAAACTCAAGTGATGGTGAACTTGAACTTGCAAAGAAATTTAAAAAAGTTAATGAAATAAAAATTAAAGAACAAAAAGAATGGAACTACTTGCTTTGAACGCAAGAAGAAGAACATAAAGTGAGATGAATCGAGCTCCTCCGAAGACGAGAAGAAAATCAAGAAAGGTGAGGTGGCAAACTACGCCTTAACGGCTTTCGACGTTGAGGTAATCAAAATGCCTTTAGTTTATTTTGAAATTACATAATGTTTTTCATGATGCATTTTCTTTTTTATTTAGTTTAGAATAATTCTTTTTTTTGAAAATTTCTTTATGTTAATGGAATAAAATGTTAGATTTAATCTAATGATGATCCTATGAATGTTTTTCAAGAAGAAATAATGTGTATCTTGATAATTTTCGAATTTGAGTGAAACCATGCTTGATGTCTTAATGAAAATATTAAGAAGTTTTATATTATGCTTAATGATGATGCACGGATTTTGTATCGAAAACTAAGTTTGAAAAGTTAGATTCACCTAAAAGAAAAATGCATGACTACAAAATGATCTTGATGGAAAATGCTTTATGTTTGATGAAATCAATTTTGTGATGCATAATGATTATGCTTAATAAATCTATATTTCGAAATTATGCATGATGATTTTTGTGATTATCGATCTTTGCCGTAATGAAAGTTCTTTTTCAGTTTTTAAACAATTGATGCATATTTTTATTTGACATAAATAAAAAGGGGGCATGCTAATATGAAATCAATCACTTAAAATGAAATACTGAAAAAGGAAAATATATTATCATTGGAATTAAAATCATGAATCTACTTATGTTATGAATTTTGTGAACCATAAAATTGATTTTGATGGTTTGAATTTAATGAGTTTCATGATCTTGATTTCTCGAGATTTATTACATGAAATCCTTCATAAATCAAGATTTCTTACTCTTCATTCTCTTGCATTTTGAGAGAAATATGAATCATAAGAGTTGCTATGCATGAATTAAAATTTTTTTTCTCCTACGTTTCCTTTTATGATTTACTAAAGAGAATATCTTTTTCAAAATTCATGACTTAAAATTTCTTTTGAATATCTTTCATTATTTGATCTTCTAATATTTTCTTTTGATTATTTATGAGGAGGTTTTTCAAAAAGAAATCGTGCCTTTTGGTATTCACATGGTCTTATCTTTCATGATATGATTTTTATACAATTCCTTGTATTCATGAAATGTTTATCTCATCACTCAATTATTTTCTTTTTGATATTCTTCATGTGATGATATGAATGCATGAAACAGTCATGATATTATTTTGATGTATGCAAATGAGAAGTTTTGATCATGCATGATAGGATGCAATTTGACAAATTAATACCATCATGATTTTGAAACATTTATGATTGGAATGATGCATGTAATACTTATGTTTTTTATTGTGATGATGTATGTGATATATTGCATATGATGTGTATCATGAATGCTTTAAATGATGAATGTTTGGTATCATGATCAAAATATTGATAAATGCTTAAAAATTTTAATAATTTAGAATCATGTATAATATACTCATAATGATGATTTATTTATTTTTCGGTATCGTGCATGAAAAATAAAATGTAAGGTTTTTCAAATTATGCATATTTTAATTTAAAAATATAATGATGTACAAATAAGATTGATACTTACCTTTATCATAATTTAAAAATTGATGTAAAAGGGTCTTCCCTTCTTTTTGCCAATGACAAAGGGGGAGAAAGAGTTGCTAATGTGCTATTTTGAATTGATGTAAAGGGTCATCTCAAAGAGAAATTAGCAAGCTTGTACAAGTCAAGAAAATGTAAAAACTTGCTTACTTTCTTGCACATCTAAAGAGAAGATGCAAATGTAACACTTGCCAAATTGTTTGCTTGCCTCATGTAAAATATTGTCTCTTGCTAGTTTGGCATTTTGCTAAGGAAGCAAAAATGACACTTCTCAAAAGAGAAGAAAGAGCTTACTATCTTGAACATCACAAGCTTGTCTATCTTAAGAAACAAAAATTACAGAAGTGCTATCTTGCCTATCTCAAGAAGCAAAACTTGCAACTTGAACATTGCAATAGAAAGCAAGAATCATAAGCTTACACAAGAAAGCTATCTTGCATTTGCTTTCGAAATTTTTGCTAGCTTGTATGTAGTAAAACTTGCATATTGTAAAAATTGCTAGCTTGTAGTCTAAAGAGAAGCAAACAATTGCTATATCAAGAAAAGCAAAACATGCTAAACTTGCACATCTTTAATTGCTAGATTGCATGATGATAAAATTTGATACTATGTTTATTATACAATGATTTAAACTTTTTATCTCTAAACACATAAGAGTTGAAACTTCTCCTTTTTGTTGATCACAAAGGAGGAGAAATATGATGACATGACATGTTATGCATAAGTTTATGATGACATGTTGCTTGGATTTTTGAATCCAAGAGTTACTATCAATAAGCTATATTGATAGGGGGAGTTTGTCTAAACTCCAGGAGTTAAGGTTAACTCCGTCATCAAGTGGTTGTCATCATCAAAAAGGGGGAGATTGTTGAATCTCGTATTTTGATGATAAAACCACTTGATATGTATTTATAATTTAATCTGTGTTTTGAGTGATGCAGGATACTTCGATCACGATGAGACAATTAAAGTAGGAAAAATCATGTTGTGCCGGAGGAACATGTCAAAAAATTGGACGTCGGGCTGGTGGATCGGTCGAAGTATCGATAGAAGGCCGTGGATTCAGGCATCAGGCCAAGAAGAGCGGACATTATACCAAGAATATCGGAGTTGCGGAGTCAATTGGCCAATTGGACAATAGGCCGTAAGAGAGGACGATGTGCCGAAGAATCGGACGAAGCGTCGAGATACCAATGACATGCCGAATAACTTGATTAATGCTTAGGATTAATTATCTAGATCAAAGTTTTGTTTTACATGTGCAGGATTAACTATGATAGCAAGATATGAAGCAAAATGAAGTCCCGGAGTCAAGGACGCGACATTGTTGGGAGTTTGAGAGTTCGTGTCGAAAGTCCAGACGTTTGTCAGAAGTTCTAGCGGAACCAGCCAAGAAGTCATGGAGCTTACGAAGAAGCTTATCGGAACTTGCCAAGAAGATCATCGTGAAGTCCAAGAGCTTGCCGGGAGTCCATCGGAACATTGCCGAGAGTTCGTCAGAGGTTCGCCGGAAGAATTGACATAGTGATTTGTTTAGCTTAGAATATATCTTAGGAATTATAGTTAGCACATAATTGGGCTTGGATTTAGGCCAACCCAATTAGGGGCCAGCTAGGCCCATGCAAGAACTGTGTTGGGCCTAATAAGAGGCCCAAATAGTGCTTAAAGAAGTCTCACTATCATGACATAGTCTTCGAGACTATGTCAGGCGGTGGTATCGTCCAGCGCAGGCGGTGGTACCGTCCACCGCAAGCGGTGGTACCGCCCGTGCCCGAGAAACCCAGGATGGGAAAGATTTAAGCTCCAAGTTTGAATCAACTTGAAGCCTATAAATATCCCTCCCATCCCTGGTTAAAGCACAAAGCATTCAAAAGTGAGAAAACTCTGTTGTAATCTCTTTAGAATCCTCCTCCTTGAGTCTAAGTGTTAGAATAGCTTAAGAAGAGAGTGAGTGCTTGTAAAGGGTTATCTCCTAAACCCGGTAAAAGGAGAATAGGGGTGTAAGAAGGAGTTGATCTTCGCCTATTGTAGGAAGATCTCTAGTGGATGCCGGTGGCCTCGACGGAAGAGGAATCGGAGGAGTGGATGTAGGTCATGATTGACCAAACCACTATAAACTGTCGTCTTCTCTGGTTTGCATTTACTCTTTGTTGTTTATCTTTACTACAAACCTCTTCAATAGCTTACTGTCTTCTATTCATTTACGAACGTGTTTCAAAGTTAAGTTTCCGAAATTGGTTTTACGTCGGAAACAGTTTTAAGTTTTTAAACCGTCGTTATCTTACCGCTGCACTAATTCACCCCCCCCCCCCCTTAGTGCTCTTGATCCTAACATATCTATCTATCGTAATAAGAGATATCCTGTAATCAAATTTTTTCCTTACCATTGTAATTGTAATTTAGTAAATCTTAATTTATTTCCTTGTTTATTATTATTAATTAGGAAATAACTATTAAGCATTCTAAATAGAATGATATCTAGAGGCTCACCTGCTCCTATTTAAAGGGAGGGATTTCTCTCATTCGTTCGAAGGAACGAGGAGTTACACCCTTTTGAGAGGTAGACTTCCATACCTTTCTTGAAAACAAAAGATTTAGTTTTTATTTTGATTCTTTAAATGTTGAAAGTTTTATAGTTTAAAAATATTTATCAATTCTTTAAATATCAAATTTTTTATTGTTATATTAAAATCTATCAGCTGAAGTTTTTATAATGTTGTTTTAACCCCTGCTTATGTTTTTTATTTTTTGATTTAAACTTTTTAAAAATTTAGATATTTATGTATTAAATATATGATATTTCCTGGCATTACAACTTATCTTTAATCTTATTTGGATTAAAATTTTTGTTAGATTAATATATGTTATCTAAAATTTTTTATATTCTTTGATCTAAAATTTAAAATGTGCTATTTTGAATTATTTAAAATTTATTTGATGAAATATGAGTTCTATTTGAATTTAGAAGGTTATTTCTTTGTATTAAAGCTTATATTTCAATCTATCTTTTAATGTGTTATTATGTTTTTGTTTATATAATTATTAGTGAATATATATTGTGGTATGAAATTGGATTTGAATTAGATTGAAATTGCTCACAGGCCAGGCCCAACCCATAGGTCAGGCCACAGCCCACTAGCTAGGCCTAATCAGTAAACCAGGCTCAGCCCGTAAGCTAAGCACAACCCACTTGGCCCATCGGCTAACCTAGCCCAATCATCATGGGCGATCACATATGACGTCATCACAAGTCCATGGGCTAGGGTTGGGTCAGCTCTGTGTGATGCATACCTAGTCATGTATAATGCATATGACTAGTAGATAGGCTGACCCAATCTAGTCAAATATTGTTGTTGGATTTGAGCCTAAATATTGATTGAACTAAACTAGGCTTGATTAGTCTAGATCGATTTAGGGTGATTCTGAATTGATTGACTTATTCATGTCATTTTAACTTAAATTGAACATAATCTAGTCCAAATTATACTAGTCTAAGATGGTTCCAAATTAGTTAAATGAGGATTAGAGATTGGATTAGATTGGTTCAGTTAGGTTCTAGTAAATTGAGTTCAATTGGATCGATTGAACCAGGGTTTAAGTCAATTGAGGGCTAATTTGTATTATTTACTATTGATGATATTTGAAAGAGATGTTTTAAATGTGTTATTTCATCCCGATATGGATATGACTAGTATGAGATTATGTTATTTCCTTGTCAAGAGCAGGTAGGATGATTCCCTTTGGGGATTAGCGGGCTGTTAAACGTGGCGGCTAGATAATTCCTCTATCCGCTGTTGGGAGGAACGTGTCCCCACTTTGGTAGGTGGGGGACACCACTCCATCCACCGTTGAGAGTGCAATATGAGTTTGCCTCCATCCGCTATTGGGAGAATACAAACTCATCCCGTAGGATAAAGCCTCTCCATCCACTATTGGGAGAGTACTCATTCGAGTATTTAATATACGCCAATGGGATGATTGAATTTTGATCTTGTATTTATTTTGAGTTGACTTTTAGGATTCTTACTCAACGTTATTGAATTTTCTTTGTTTTTGATTTTCAGAGCAGCCTCTCTCCAGTACTAAATCAAATTTCAATAGAGAGCGGACCTTCCTCTACCACTAGGTAGAGCCACTTAGATTATTCTTGAAGTTAACATCACTATGTTTACTTTTCTACTTGTGATTTGATGAATAAATGAATTATAATAAATATTTATAAATGATAAATAAAGTGATGTTTATCTATTTGGCTCTGAATGTATAGAAAGATATGAAAGAAAAATCCAGGATGTGACATCTTTTTATGGTATCAGAGCATGATCTAGGGCTTGTAGGTGTATTAGGTCCCTTGATTGACTCTAACCGATGATTGTATTTAACCTATTATAGGAGTATTTGAGCCAATTCCAAAGATTAGTGGTCCTATCACTCGGGGTGCTCATGGTTGCAAGGTTACTAGTCTATGCACTTGAAGAGGTGTTCGAACAAACAATAACTTGGAAACTTCACACATCGTAGAGCAAACCTAGTCCTCACGTACACCTATCACTGATTATGGGCCAACTTCTCCAACTTCGCAGAATGAACCTCATGCCCCAACACCCGTCAATGCTTAAGATGACGTACACGAAGTCCTCAATGCTACTAGAGGAAACTTTGAGCATCAAGAGGAGCGAGATGGAATTTCACAGGATAGAAATAATACCTTAGATCACTTTAAGAGATTAGGACCACCAATTTTTGAGGGCAAACCATATCCAATCTTTGTTAAATGTTGGATTCGTCAAGTGGAGAAGACATTCGAAGCTATCGAATGTAGGAAAAATCAAAAAGTGCCTTTCGTTTCTTTCATTTTGGAAGGGAAGGAAAACACTTGGTGGACCTCAAAAAGGAGGATATTAGAGGCTGGAGGTAATGTGATAACTTGGGAGTAGTTTAAGGATGTATTTTATAAGTAGTTCTTTCCTAATTCAATTCATTTTGAGAAGCAACAAGAGTTCCTTAGCATCCACCAAGGAAGTAGAACCATAATAGAATATGATCATTATTTCATTGAGTTGGCATAGTTCTCTCCACATATTACTTTCAATGAAAATAAAAAAGCTAGTCATTTTAAGATGTGACTTCGATCATCAATTAGAAAGTCCATTGCAGTACTGATTTTACCAACATATGCTGAAGTATTAAATCGAGCTCCAGTGGTGAAAAAATTAGATAATAAACTACAACAAGCAAATGATCGAAAGTGACCTTTTAGTACTGCACCATCTGCGTATGGGGGATCACATTCTGGACCCTCAAAGAAAGGCAAAGGCAAATAGTTTAGGCATCAACAAGCAGGAGCTCCTAGTAATCAAGTCATCATAAGATGCTATTTTTGTGGGAAGACAGATCATGTTTCCATCTCATGCCCCATGGGACAACGTGTATATTTTTATTATCAACAATTGGGGCATATATTGAAGGACTACCCTCGGAAGCAACATTAACATTAAGCTCCACCCTAAACAATTGGACAACAATAATTATGACCCAAAGAGGGAGGATAGGCAAGAGTCTATGCACTGACTCATCAAGATGGTGAAGCCTCGCGATCTATTATTAAAGGTATCATTACACTCTATGGTATGCCAACATCTATACTTATATATTCTGATTCTACGCATTCTTTTATATCACCCTATTTTGCTATGAAACTATATATAAATCATAAGACAATGAGTAATGTATTAATAGTAGTAACACCAATTGGAAACTCTTTGATAGTTGCTAAGATATATAGAAACTGCGTTATTACTATTGAAAGTCGTGATTTGCTAGTAAATTTTATTCTACTAGAATTTCAAGATTTTAATGCTATCTTGGCTTTCAGCATACCATACAAGTGTCGATTATTTCCAAAAGACTGTTACTTTCTCACTCCTAGATCAACCATCTTTCAGTTCATTGGGATTCAAGAAAAGTTCCCTTCTATTATTTCAACCTTGAGTGCTACCCAACTATTACTGAAAAGATGTTAGGGATACTTGGTCTACATTTCTGGAGAAGAATCTAAGAAGCTAGTATGAAAGGACATCCCCACTGTATGGAATTTTCAGATGTTTTTCCTGAAGATCTACTTGCACTGCAACCAAATAGGCAGATTGAATTTACAATTGATTTTCTATTTTACACTGCACCTATTTCTAAACCCCCATATAGAATGGCACCAATTGAGTTGGAAAAGTTAAAGAAATAGATCTAAGAGTTTTTGGACAAGGGTTTTATTCGACCCAGTGTATCACCTTAGGGTGCCTCTATCCTATTTGTGAAGAAGAAAGATGGATCTATGCAATGCATCGATTATAGACAACTCAATCAAGTGACTATAAAGAATAAATATCTCGTTCCCTGAATAGATGACCTATTTGATCAACTTTAAGGTACTTAAGTATACTCGAAGATTGATTTGAGATATAGGTATCATCAATTGAAGATAAGGGAAGAAGACATGCAGAAAATTGCTTTTAGAATAAGATATGGTCATTATGAATTTTTAGTAATACTTTTTAGATCTACAAATGCACTAGTTGCCTTCATGGATGTCATGAGGGTGTTCCACCTTTATCCTGATAAATTTGTAATTGTGTTCATTAATGATATTTTGATCTACTCTAAAAGCAAAGTAGAGCATGAACACCATTTTAAGACAGTTTTAGAAGTTCTAAAACAAGAGAAACTATATGCCAAATTAAGCAAGTGTAATTTCTGGCTCAATGAAGTTATGTTTCTCGGTTATGTAATTTCGAGTGCTGGTATATCTATTAACCCTCACAAGATTGATGCTGTGTTAAAATGGAAGTAGCCTTCTAATATTTCGGAGATTAAAAGCTTCTTAGGTTTGGCCAAATGCTATAGAAGATTCATAGAAGACTTTTCAAAAATAGCAACACCATTGATCAGGTTGACACAAAAGAATATAAAGTTCATGTGGGATGATAAATGTCAATAAAGTTTTCAAGAAGAAGAAATTAACCAGTGCTCTTATCTTGGTGATTCTTTCAGGGGGAGAAGGTTTTGTAGTGTATAGCGACGTCTCATTACAAGGGCTTGGTTGTGTTCTAATGCAAAACGAGAGGGTAGTTGTTTATGCATCTAGGCAATTAAAGCTTTCTGAGAAGAACTATCCTACTCATGACTTAGAGCTAACAGCTATCATTTTTGCACTGAAAATTTAGAGGCATTATCTTTATGGACAAACTTTTGAAATCTTCACAGATCATAAGAGTCTCAAATATATTTTCACATAGAAAGATTTAAATATGAGACAAAGAAGATGGTTGGACTTTCTAAAGGATTATGATTTTAATATCAACTACCATCCTATGAAGGCTAATGTAGTTGCTGATGCCTTAAGCAGAAATACCCCTAGTCTTGTAGCCTATATGAATATTTAAAGGAATTCTATGATGACAAAGTTGGTAAACTTAAAACTTCAACTTTTATCGAAGACAAATAAAGGTTTTCTTGTGTGTCTAATGACATAATTATATTTGGTAGAAAAGGTTAAAGAATGTCAGAAGAAAGATACATATCTTCAGATGATAGTGAAGGAGATAGCTCAAAGATCTAGACCCGAATTCCTCCAAGCCGAAGATGGTTCTATTATATTCCACAACCGATTTTGTGTTCCCGAAAGTCATCCAATAAAGATGCAGTTATTAGAAGAGGCACACAGATCAAAATTTAATATCTAACCCAGAACTACTAAGATGTATCGAGATTTATGTCAAAACTACTAGTAGCATGGTATGAAGAGAGATATAGCAGAGTTTGTTTCTAAATATCTGATATGCCAACATGTAAAGGTAGAATATCGAGTATTTGCGGGAAAATTACAAAGGATTTTGATTCCTGAATAGAAGTAGGAGCAAGTCACTATGGATTTTGTGATAAGATTACTCAAGACTGCAAAAGGTTATGACATAATTTGGGTAGTAGTAGATAGACTTACTAAATCTGCTCACTTCCTCCCTATTAACAAGAAGTATTCATTGGATAAACTAGCAAGCTTATATATTAAGAAAATTATTCGATATCATGGGGTGCTAGTTAGCATTATCTCAGATAGAGATCTAAGGTTCACCTTTAAGTTTTGGGGAAGTCTACAAAACTCTTTAGGCACACAGTTAAAGTTTAGTATAGCTTTTCACCTCCAAACTGATGGACAATCTGAAAGGACAATACAAACTCTTAAAGATATCTTAAGAGCATGTGCTTTAGACTTTGGTGGGAGTTGGGATATGCACTTACACTTAATTGAGTTTTCGTACAATAATAGTTATCACTCTAGTATACAAATGGCTCCATTTGAAACTTTTTATGGAAGAAAGTGCATATCACCTATTTATTGGGATGAGATAGGAGAACGGAAGCTTTTGGGACCTCAATTAATTCAAAAAGATGTTGATAATATTTGAATTATATGCCAAAGATTATTAACAATTCAAAGTCATTAGAAAAGTTATGCAGATCGAAGGCGAAGAGATCTAGAGTTCGAATTTGATGAGCACGTCTTCTTAAAAGTGTTGCCAACCAAGGGAGTTATGAGGTTTGGTCAAAGGGGGAAATTAGCCCCAAGATTCATTGGCCCATTTGTGATCTTACAAAAGGTTGGACCTGTGGCGTACAGATTGGAATTGCCCTCGACTTTGGCTAGCATCTATGATATATTCCATGTGTCTATGCTTAGAAGATATATCAGGAATCTATCACATGTCATATCTTACCAACCTCTACAACTAAAAGATGATGCAACTTT
>CM017196.1:26462713-26680213 GCA_004837865.1 Musa balbisiana | reverse complement strand
GAAATACATTTTCGTGAGTTACATATTAATGGATGTACACAAGTATCTTAATTATTCATGAGAAATTATGAGAATTGCCCAAATATTTAACCATGACCATCTACGAATTCTCTCATATAAAAGAGCGCCCTAGTAGAGATATATCTAAAGTCACATTTTATAAAAATAATACTATCTCGGGTCTCTTTCAGAGATATGCTATTCCTATATGTCTACATAGGAGCACTAATCACCATAGAGATGAGGTTTGAGATAAATTTCATATCCGTATGTACTAAAGTGCTAACCATTTTACTCATTAGCTAATCAATCAATTGTTATTACCACGTTGAATCTCTTTTATAGAATTACCATCATAGAGGCTAGGTTTCCATCACCGGAGAGCTCATTTTAGGTAAAGACTCGTTTCCCTCGATACTAGGACCTTAGTCCTATTTAGGTCTTTAGTAAGACAACCAACTGGATTATTCAGTTTTAACATAAAATATAGAAATAGCATAATGAGAATCTAGCCATCTAACATATTTTTATTTACTCATTTTAGTGTTTATAAGTTTCTTTTTATAAAAATCTATTATTGTTTTACAATCACAATGAATAGAAACATGAGAAGTAAGGCTTGAGATCATAAGAAGAGTAGAATCAGATACAAAACTCCATCAGTATAAGTGGTGTTAGGTGCTACAAGCTCAACTTTCATAATACTTTTGACAATAATAGTTTGTTTAGTTGATTGTTAAGATATAACATATCACTAAAAGAAATATATATTTAGATGTAGATTTAATATCTAAATAATAAAAAATCCAATTGATGTTCACTATAGTATTTAGAATTGAAGCATATAATTCAAAGTTAAGTCCATAATCAAAAGTACTCTTAAGGTATCTAAAAACTCGTTGAAGAGCATTCTAGTGAGCCAAAATATCTACTAAGTTTGGATACAACAGAAGAAATATCGTATCTAGTCTTATTTGATAGATAGAGAAGAGATCCAATAAATTAAGAGCATCTTTCTTGATTTACATGATTGTTAGTATTTTTAACAAGATGAACGTTTAGATCATAAAGAGTGGATCATAATATCTAAATTTTTAATTAATTTTTTAATATAACAAGTTGTGATAATGATATAGAATTAGAAGATTTCTGGATTTTTATTCCTAAGATGATATTAGCTTTACCAAATCTTTTATATCTAAGTGATGAGATAAAAATAATTTAATCTCTAAGATCATATCTAAATCTAAAGCGAGAATTAAGATATCATCAACGTAAAGATAAGAGAGAGAAGGATAAATTTATTCTCTATCTTTTTATAATGTAGACAATTATCAGATTCATTAATTTGAAAGCCAAAAAATAGAATTACAAAATCAAATTTTTTGTGCTACTACTTGGATGCTTACTTGAGTTTATATAGGGATCAGATCATATTACACACTTTTTCTTCTTGTCTAAGCACGATAAATCCTTCGAATTGATTCATGTAGATATTCTTCTAGCCCTCCATGTAGAAAGATAGTCTTCCTAGATGAATATGAAACTTATAAATGAAAGCAAAAGCAAAAACAAGTAAGACACAGATGATAATAATCTGCGCTAGGTGCATAAGTGTCAAAATAATGAATGTTAGCATTTTATCAAAAACCTTCGGCAACAAGCTATTTTTTAATTGTACTATCGATCCTAATATTTTTCTTAAAAATTCACTTACAAATTATGGATTCTATTTTATTAGTATGATTACTAATTATAAATTTTATTTTACTATTAACAACCTTTTTTTATAAAGTAATATCAGGAGAGCACATAGCTCCTTGAAATGAATTTGATGTTAGGATCAAGTTGACACTAAGAGGGAGGGGAGTCAATTAGTACTTTCAATAAAACTAATATTGATTCAAATGTTCATTCGATAAAGTTTGTATTCAGAAAAAAGTTTAAACTTGAAAATGTTCGTAAGTGATTGAGGGTAGTAAGCAAGTAAATAATTGAGTGATGAGAATGAAAAGCATGAAAGAAATGACATAGAAACAAAGCACATTAGATTTATAGTGGTTCGGTCAGACCTACATCCACTTCTGATTCTTCCTCTGTTGAGGCCACCAGCATCCACTAATAGTCTTCCTTCAATGGGCGAAGACCAACCACCCTCTTACAATACTTTCTCCTTTTAATGGGTTTAAGAGATAACCCTTACAAGCCTCACACCTCTCTTGAATAATCACAAAACTAGAAAGAGAGGAGGACACTTAGTAATTTTACAACTCAAAATTTTAAAATTTTTGTTCACACTTTCATTGCTCTTTCATGCAGAAAAGAGTGGAGTATTTATAGGCCATAATGATTTTAGAAATAGAGCCAAAAAGTGTCTCATCCTGGGTTTCCGAGGTACTGGTGATACCATCGTCATTA
Organism: Musa balbisiana; assembly: GCA_004837865.1. NCBI lineage: Eukaryota > Viridiplantae > Streptophyta > Magnoliopsida > Zingiberales > Musaceae > Musa > Musa balbisiana. The sequence goes on along the minus strand of CM017196.1, from coordinate 26,677,795 downwards.
TTGGACGGTACCACCACCTATAGACTAACACTAGTCGATACCACCACCTAGTTTGGGCGGTACGATTACCTGACAAAATCTCAAAGATTAGGCTTTAGCAGTACCATCGCCTGATGGAGTAGTACCACCACTTGGTAACATTAACTGCCGACGGTACCATTGCCCAGACCACTTGAGAGGTTGAGCCCCAAGCGGTTCCACCACCTGACGTGGCTCCAAGTGGCTGAATGAGCCATCCAATCAGCCCAATTCAGCCATATTAAAGTCCCAATTGGCCCTTGATTGAGTTAATATAATTTTTTACAAAACTAAATCGAATTGAAACCCTAACTATGATAATTAAGGCTAGACAATTACAATGCAAGCAATCTTAGTTGTTTGACACATCAATTGTTCATTAAACTCTCAGTAAACTTTTGGCGAACTCCCGACGAACTTTCAGCGAGTTTTTGGCGAACTCCTGGCGAACTTCCAGCGAGCTTTCAGCAAACTCCCGATGAACTTCCGATAAGCTTTTACTGCATTGATGATCCTTCGGTGTATCCCTCGATTCATCTAGCTCGATGCCTGATCATTGACTCCGGCCCAACTTCGATTCTACTTTAATCATTTTGCCTTTCTCACGATCATAGTTAATCCTACATCACTTATCTCAATATATGGATTAGATTATTAATTCACCAATTGATTTAATTATCAAAATCTAAGATTCAATAACCTCCCATTTTTTATGATGATAACCAATTGATGACGGAGTTAACCACAACTCCCCTATCTATATGCCATATTGAGATAAAGCAAACTTGAATTTAAAAAAGAATCATAACTTTTGAATTGAAGTAAAATAATTTTGATCATAGTGTTCAAAATCAAAATTTTATACATTGTGCATCATCATAGTTTCAAGTCATCAAAGCATAGCATGCACAATTTCATCACTTTATATATGATAATAAATCAACATCACTTTAGGCATGACCTATATGATACTAAAGTATTCATCACTTCATGATAGCAAAATTAACATCATTTTGGCATGATATTCATGGTACTAAAACATTCATATTTTCAATCATTTTGGGTATAACATATATGATACTAAAGCACAATTTATCACTTCATGCATGATACCAAATTTAACATAACATACATGATACTAAAGTATTTTTTAACCATTTATCACTTCATGAATGATACCACATTCAACATCATTTTGGCATGATTCTAAGCATTCATCATTTCTCCTCCTTTGTCATCAAGAAAAAGGAGAATCATTCAATAATTTACGCAAGTATTTTAAACTATTCAAGTAAGTTTTACACTAATTTATTCAAGCTAAAAAAATTGTGAAATGAGAAGTTAAGTAAAAACTTTGTATGATAACTACTTTTGCTTCTTGAAATGGACAAGCTAGCATTTTTGCTTTAGATATGAAATACTTTTTGGTTCTTTTTGAGATATGTAAGTTTCTTTCTTCCTTTTATCATAAAAATAAGAATAAGGGACGAATTCATTCATCACAAGAAAAATCAAGAATCAAATCCATAAAAAAAGTTAGTTTCATTGAATCAAGTTTCTACTTTTGCAAAGAGAAAGGATTCATCATAACATATCAAAATGTGCATACTAAAAGTTCATGAATCAAATCTCTTTTCTTATAAATAAAAGGAAGAAGGATTCATAGGAAATGATTATAACATAAAAGATCAAGTATAACAAAAATCCATAAAACTTCAAAAAAGTAATAGAAAATGATCTCGATAAAGAGAAGACTCAATTTTCAAAAGATAAGAAATCCAAAAAATATATTAAGGAATTCATGCATTCGGAAGATTTAATATGCCTAATTCTCTTCTAATAAAATCAAATTGTTCCTCATTCAATGGTTTTGTAAAATATATGCTAATTGATGTTTAGTTGTTAGGATCAAGAGTGGTACTAAGAGAGGGAGGGTGAATTAGTGCAGCGAAAAATTCTTCAATTTCATAAAATATTTCGTATGTTCGATGAAAACTGATTTGGAAAGATAACAACTTGAACGTATGAGAGCGTAAGCATAGTGAAAGTAAGAGGAGGAGAAGAAGCAGTTTTCTATGAAATGATTTGCAGTTAAAGTAAATTGCATAAAAGGAAAAGCAAACCAGAATTTAGAGTGGTTCGGTCAATATGACCTACATATACTTTCGGATTCCTCCTCCGTCGAGGTCACCGGCGTCCACTAAAGGCCTTCTTTCAATAGGTGAAGGCCAAACTGTTAGTTTGGCAAGTCCCATAGTCCCATAGTCCCATATCGGGAAAATTAGACTTGTTGTCTCGTCTTGGAACTATAAATAAGGGCCTTAGCTTTGAAGTCAGATGCACCACAAGAGGTACCATAAGTGGCACCACAAGAAAAACCTAAGTGTTTACTTTGGGTTTAAGTCCACACTCAGTTAAATAGTTTGGGCTTATAGATTTGGGTTTTTCTTGTTTAGTATTTTTCGGTGTTTTATGGCCTAGGAACATCTTTTTAAGGCATTTGTAATTGTCCCTCTTTTATAATAGTGATTTGCTCCTCCTTCGTCCGTGGATGTAGGTCAATTGACCGAACCACGTAAATTTGGTGTTCTGGTGTTCTTGTCTCTCCTTTTATTTGTTTTCCGCTTTATTGTCTTGTTGGATTGCCAAATTACCTTTTTAGGTAAATATCCTAGGGCTAGCTCTAACACAAACACCTTTTACAACTCTTTCTCCTTTTGCCAGGTTTAGGAGACAACCCTTACAACTTTCACTCCTCTTTCTTGGATGGTTACAAGGCTAAGAGAGGGAGGAGAACTTTTCTCACTTTTACAACACTTTTAAACCCCCAAAAACTTAGATTTTTTCCACAAGTATAATAGCACTTAGTTACCCTTTTATGCAGAAAAGGGTGGGGTATTTATAGACCCCATTGGCTTTAAAAATGAAGCCAAAAAGTATCATATCCTCGGATTTCGGGGTATTGGCGATACCACTACTATTACTGGGCGGTACTATCGCCTGACACCTGACATTGGGCGGTACCATCGTTCAGTCTGGGCGATACTACCGCTTGACAAGGGCGGTACCACCACTGGCAGTATTAACTACCGATGGTACCATCGCCCAGAGCACCTAGGGGATTGGGTCTTCCAAGCAGTGCCACCTTCGGCCTTGACGGTACCACTATCGGCCATGATTTCAGGTGTTGAATGGGCTATTCAATCAGGCCCAATTCAACCCTGTTATGGGCCCAATTGGCCCTTAATTAAGTTAGTGGGATTATCTCCCAAACCTAACTCAATTTATGGACTAACTACAGTAATTAAGACAATTGACAAAGCATTCTTATTTCGATACGTCAATTGCTCTTTCGGCGACCTTCCAGCGAACTTCCGACGAACTGTTGCCAATGTTTTGGCGGACTCCCGGCAAGCTCCTAAACTTTACAACAATCTTCTTGGTGAGTTTCGATGAGCATCTTTGGCAAGCTCCTGGACTCCTCAGTTGGTTTCGGTAGAACTTTTGACGAACGTTCGAACTTCCAACGAACTCTTGAACTCCCAACGAGATCTCGATCTTCACTCCGGCACAATACCTGCTTTGTGTCTTACTGCTATTGTAGTTAATCCTGCACACTTTTCTCAATATATAGATTAGATCACATAATTTTCAATTGATTCAATCATCAAAATCCAAGATTCAATAATCTCTCCCTTTTTTATGATGACAATCAATTGATGACGGAGTTATCCTTAACTCCCCCTATCTATATGCTATACTTTGAGAAAAGACATTCTTGAATTTAAGTATCAAATTAATAAGTTAACATGCACATCATGATTCCCATCATGATTTAACATTATCAAAAAACGATGCCATGTATTTATCAATAAAAATGATGTAATGACATGACATCCATTTTCAAGTATAGACAATCATCATTTTTAAGTATGATACGAATTTCAAATGCGAAACATAGCAAGATGACAAAGATAGCAATCCATCATTCCATGGCAAGATATCAATTGTAAAATAGTAAGCTAAGCTCAAGATATCTTATCCTAATGAAAGACATTTATCTACAATGCATATATGTTTCAAGCATTTACGATGTGTTGCAATGTATATGATGATTCCAATTATACTTTAAGCATACCACAAAGTATACAAGTGTTTATGATAATCATTTATGATAAGATACATTGCATACATCTATATATCTACAATGCCAATTTGTCATCAATTTACCACATTTTGATATTATTTCTCCCCCTTTATCATCAACAAAAAAGAGAACAATTTAACAATGCAAGTGTGGCAAAATTCAAGCATGGTTCACACTAACTTATTCAATTGATATTGCATCGTTATATGGTAACATTCATAAATTCTTAACATCAAAATTTATCAATATTAAAGCGATAGATTCTATCAACTTCTCTCCTTTGTCGTCAAAACATTTGAACGAAGGAGAAGAAGGAAAGTAAGGAGGAAATCCATTAAGAACCAATTTTGTGAAGTCAAAAACATTAAATAAGTTTTCGTTAAAACATGTTTTAACCAAAGAGAAGGGATTCATGAAAAAGATCATACCAAATCAAATCCCCATTCTTGCAAGTGATTATCAAGTACTAAAATTTATCTTTCAGGGATCAAGATATCCATTGGAATTTGTAAAATTCATCTTTCATGAGAAGAATAAGGAGAGAAGCATTATTTGAAAAAGAAATTCATAAGTCAAATCCATTTCTCATTAAAAATTCACAAGAGATAAACCCGTGAGAGATGCATTATGTCAATAAAATTCATGAAATGATTAAGTGTATCAAAAATCAATAAGTGATGGAGCAAGGGTATGAAGTAAACTTGATACCAAGGAAGATAAAAATGAAATAGATTCATGAAAGCCCCATTCATGAAATACATTAAGAGAAGGATAGTCCGGAAAAGCAATACAATAAACTCATGCATTCGGATAATTTAACATCCCTAATTCCCTTCTAATGAAATCAAATTGTTCTTCATTTAAAGGTTTTGTAAAGATATCAACTAATTGATATTTTGTATCAATAAACTCTAAGATAACATCATGATTATTATAAGATCTCGTATAAAGTGATGCCTAATGTCGATGTGTTTAGTTCTAGAATGTTGAATTGAATTTTTTGTTAAACGTATTGCACTTATATTATCATATTTTATAGGAATATTCTTAAGATAAATTTTATAATCTTCCAATGTATTTTTCATCCATATAACTTGTGTACAACATGCACTAGCTGCAATGTATTCGGCTTCGGTCGTGGATAGTGCAATAGAGTTTTGTTTCTTAGAAGACAAGAGACAAGTGTGTGTCCTAAAAATTGACACGTTTCAGATACACTTTTTCTATCTAATCTACATCTAACAAAATCCGCATCAGCATTAGTAATTAATTTAAAATTTTTAGATTTTGGATACCATAATCTTAGATTTGTTGTTTCTTTATGATATCTATGTATTTTTTGACTGCTTTAAGATAAGATAGCTTAGGATTAGATTAAAATCTATTACAAAGTCATACACTAAATATAATGTCCGGTCTAGTTGTGGTGAGATATAGTGAAACTACCTATCATACCTCTATAAGCTTTTTGATCAAAGCTTTCTCTACCTTTGGTCAATGTCTAACTTGGTGGAGGTACTCATAAGAGTGTTGATTGCTTTTGAACTATCTATTTTAAACCGTTTTAGAAAATCTAATGCATATTTTGTTTAGCTAAAAAAAATATAATTACTAAATTGTTTGATTTGTAAGCCTAAAAAGAAGGATAGTTCCCCCATTAGACTCATTTCAAACTCTTGACTCATACTATTTACAAAAGATTCACATAATGATTCATTTGTAGAACCAAAAATAATATCATCAACATAAACTTGAATAATAAGAAAATTATTTTTAAATTTTTTAATAAATAATGTAGTATCGACCTTGCCTTTAGAGAAATTATTATGAAGTAGAAATGAGCTAAGTCTCTCATACCAAGCCCTTAGGGCTTGTTTTAATCTATAGAGAGCTTTAGTCAATTTAAACACATGATTAGGAAAATTATCATTTTCAAATCCGAGAGGTTGTTTGACATAAACTTCTTCGAAAATAAAATTATTAAGAAAAGCACTTTTAACATCCATTTGAAATAACTTAAAATTATTACTACTAGCATAGGCAAGGAGCATCCTTATGGCTTTTAATCGTGTCACAGGAGCGAAGGTTTCTTTATAATCGATACCTTCTTCTTGGTTGAAACCCTTGGCCACTAATCTTTGTTTCTAATCATGATACCAAATTTATCTTACTTGTTTCTAAAGACCAATTTAGTACCAATAACTAAATGGTCATTTGGCCTTGGAATAAGCTTCTACACCTCATTTCTCTTAAATTGATTCAACTCTTCTTGTATTGCGATGACCCATGAATCATCTTTCATGGTCTCATCAATGCATTTAGGTTTAATTTGGGAGAGAAAAGCAGCGTTGACACAAAAGTTTTTAAGAGAAGAATGAATTTGAACCCCTTTCGATGTGTTTCCTATAATTAGCTCCTTAGGATGAGCATCTATAAACTTTCATTCCTTCGGTAAAAAAGGTTTGGAAGAAGATGCATCTAAGTTGTAGATAGAGAAAGGGATTCATTTAAATTCAAAGTATTAAAATTAAGATCATCATCAAAATCATTTTTCTTAACTTTGAAAATTTTATTAAAAACAATATGAATAGATTCTTCTATAACTAAAGTTATTTTATCAAAGATGCGAAAAGCCTTTGAAATAGAAGAATAACCAAGAAAATTTTTTTTATCGGATTTTGCATCAAACTTTCCTAAGGTATCTTTTTCATTCAAAATAAAACATTTACACCCGAAAACTTTAAAATATGAAATGTTGGGTTTTTATTATTCCACAACTCATAAGGAGTTTTGAAAAATAATAGTCTTACTAAAACCCTATTCATAACATAGCATGTCGTATTTATGGCTTCAACCCAAAAGTATTTGGGTAAGATATGTTCGTTTAACATGGTTCTTGTCATTTCTTATAAGTTTCTATTTTTTCTTTCTATTATTATATTTTGTTGAGGATTTCTCAGAGTAGAGAAATTATGGTTATATCTATTAGTTTCACAAACATCTTGGAAATCATGATTTTAAAATTTACCACCGTGATCACTTCAAATTGATGAAATCATAAAACCCTTCTCGTTTTGAACAAGTTTACAAAACTTAGAAAAATATTTAAAGCTATCACTTTTGTGTGCCAAGAAATAAGTCAATGTGTATCTACTATAATCATCCATGATGACAAAGATATATTTGTTATCTCCTAGGCTTGATGTGGCAATTAGTCCAAGCAAGTCCATATGGATCAATTGCAATGGTCTAGAGGTACTTATTTGGTTTGAAACTATTTTTTATTTGTTTTTCTAGTTGGCATGCATCACAATATTATCTTTAATGAACTTAATGTGAGGAATTCCTCTCACAAGTTTTTTAGATGAGATTTGAGAGATTAGTTTCATGCTAGCATGACCTAATCTCCTATGCCAAAGCCAAGCATCGTCATTCAAAATCGAAAAACACATTTCATTGCAAAGATCATTAATGTCTATATGTTATTTTGTTTTAGTGCAAACATAGATATGTTTTTGTATGGTTTTTCAATAATGCAAGCATTAGATTAAAATTTAACAATATATCTTTTATCACACAATTGATTAATGCTCAAGAGGTTATGCTTTAAGCCATCAACCAACAACACATCTTCAATAAAAAGGTTGGATTTGTTACCTATGGTTCCTTTGCCAATGATTTTACCCTTGTTGTTGTCTCCAAAGGTGACATATCCTTTGTCTAGGCTAGTGAGCTTAGAGAATTGAGATGGATCTCCGGTCATATGCCTTAAGCATCCACTATCAAGGTATCATCTCTTACTATTAGCTTGTGATGGTACATTTCTCTACGAAAAAAGAATGATATTTAGGTACCCATTTGACCTTGGGTGCCTCAAAAATCGATCTACATATCTTATCATGTTGTATTGAGTCATTTGAGATTCTTTTAGGAACCCAAATTAATCTATGTGGACTACATCTTTTAAGTAGACATTTATAGGTAATATGTCCGAGTTTGCAATAAAAGTTGTATTTGGTGTGAGGTGAAACATACAAGGTTAGGCCTTTAACAAAGGTGATTGGATTTTAGTGAGCTACTCACAAATCCAATTCTACTTCTCCTATGAACGTAACCCTTATTGGCAAGGATCATGTTCAAAGACTTGCTACCAACCTCAAGTTTTTCTAAGGTTTCTTTGAGTAAGTTTTTCTTTTTAAGTATTTCTAGTTCATCACATTTCGTACAAGGAGTTAAACTACTATTATACTCAACTTTTAATCTTACCCAAATCACTGACAAGAGAAGTATGCTCCTTTTTTAATAATTTATTTTTTTTACTAATTAATTTGCATTCATCAAACAAATCATGAAAAATACTTAATAATTCATTAAAAGATAAATTTGCATCAATTGAATTACTTATCTTATCTCCGATAGCCATTAACGCATAGTGAGCAACTTGCTCAGTGTTAGTTGGCTCCTCTTCTTCGGATGCACTTGAGTCGTCCTATGTTGCTTTAAGGGTCTTCTTCTTCTTTGGTTGCTTCCTTTTTGCTTGGGGACATTCACTCTTGAAGTGTCCTGTCTTCTTGCATTCATAGCATATCACTTGTTCTTTCTTGGGTTCAAATATATTTTAGTATCATTTTTAAATTTATTATTTTTTATGAAAATTTTGAATTTCTTTATTAAGAGTGCCAAGTCATCATCATAATCCTCATTACTTGAATTTTCTTTCAAGTGGTCTTCTTATGTTCTTAGTGTCATATCCTTCCTGTTCTTTGGAAGGGTGTCCTCAAGCTCTTCATAAGCTTTACAAGTCATCTCATAGGTTATTAATAATCCAATTAGTTCTTCGAGAGGAAAATTATTTAGATCTTTGGCCTCTTGAATGACCGTTACTTTAGGGCCCCAACTCTTTAGAAGAGATCTTAAAATTTTGTTAACAAGTTCAAAATCCGAGAAACTTTTACTAAGTCCTTTTAGACCATTGACGACATCCGTAAATCGGGTGTACATGTCTCCAATGGTCTCACTTAGTTTCATTCAAAATAACTCATAAGTGTGCACTAAAAGATTAATTTTTGACTCCTTCACTCTACTAGTGTCTTCATGAGTCACTTCGAGTGTGTGCCAAATATCAAAAGCCAATTCACAAATAGACATACGATTGAACTCGTTTTTATCTAAGGCACAAAACAAGGCATTTATAGCCTTGACGTTTAAGGCGAAAGTCTTCTTCTCCAACTCATTCCAATCATTCATTGGAAGAGAAGACTTTTGAAACTCATTTTCTACAATATTCTATAATTCAAAATCCATTGAAATTAGGAAGATCCTCATTCTAGTTTTCCAATATGTGTAACCCGTCCCATTGAACATGGGTGGATGTGTAATTGAATGACCCTCTTGGTTGCCGGCAAATGCTATCTCTTTTAGGTTTTAAACCAAATGAGAGTAAACCTTGCTCTAATACCAATTGTTAGGATCAAGAGCAGCACTAAGAGGAGGGGGGGGGGGGGGGTAAATTAGTACAATGAAAAATTATTCGATTTCGTAAAATATTTAGTACATTCAATGAAAACCGATTCGAAAAGATAATAATTTGAACATATGAGAGCGTAAGCATAGTGAAAGCAAGAGAAGGAGAAGAAGCAGTTTGCTATGAAATGATTTGCAGTTAAAGTAAATTGCACAAAAGGAAAAGCAAACCAGAATTTAGAGTGGTTCGGTCAATGTGACCTACATCCACTTTGGATTCCTCCTCCGTCGAGATCACCGACGTCCACTAAAGGCCTTCCTTCAGTAGGCAAAGGCTAAACACCTTTTATAGCTCTTTCTCCTTTTGTCGGATTTAGTAGACAACCTTTATAACTTTCACTCCTCTTTCTTGGATGGTTACAATGCTAAGAGAGGGAGGAGGAGAACTTTTCTCACTTTTACAACACTTTTAAACCCCCCAAAACTTAGATTTTTCCACAAGTATAATAGCATTTAGTTACCCTTTTATGCAGAAAAGGGTGGGATATTTATAGGCCCCATTGGCTTCAAAAATGGAGCTAAAAAGTGTCATATCCCTAGATTTCGGGGTACTGGCGATACTACCACCTGACACCTGACACTAGGCGATACCACCGCCTAGTCTCGGTGGTACCACCACCTAGTCTAGGTGGTACTACCACCTGACAGAGCTCGGAGACCGAGCTCTGGCAGTATTACCGCCTTACAGGGGCGGTACCACACTAGCAGCACTAACTACCGATAGTACCACCGTCCAAAGCACCTGGAAGACTAAGTCTTCTAGGCGATGCCACAGCCGGCTATGATTTCAGGTGTTGAATGGACTATTCAATCGAGCCCAATTCAACCCTATTAAGGGCCTAGTTGGCCCCTAATTAAGTTAATGGGATTACCTACCAAACCTAACTCAATTTATGGACTAACTACAGGAATTAAAAAATTAACAAAACATTCTTGTTTTGGTACGTCAATTACTCTTCCGGCGACCTTCCAACGAACTTCCGACGAGCTACCAGCAATGTTCCGGTGGACTCCCGACAAGCTCTTGAACTTTACGATGATCTTCTTGGCAAGTTTCGACAAGCATCTTTAGTAAGCTCTTGGACTCCTCGGTTGGTTCCGACAGAACTTCCAACAAACGTCTGAACTTCCGACGAACTCTTGAACTCCCAACGAGATCTCGATCTTGACTCCGACACAACACCTGCTTTGTGTCTTACTACTTTTGTTGTTAATCCTGCACACTTTTCTCAATATATAGATCAAATCACATAATTTTCAATTGATTTTATTATCAAAATCCGAGATTTAACAATAGTATCAATAAATTCTTAAGATATATCATGATTATTAATATGATCTCCAATAAACTGATGCTTAATGTCAATATGTTTAGTTCTAGTGTTGAATGAGATTTTTTATTAAACATATTGTACTAGTATTATCACATTTTATATGTATATTTTTTAAGTGAATTTTATAATTTTTTAAAGTGTTTTTCATCCATATCACTTATGCACAACATGCACATGCTGCTATATATTCAGCTTTGGTCATAGGCAATTCCATATCACTTATGCACAACATGCATATGCTGCTATATATTCAGCTTTGGTCATAAATAATGCAACCGAGTTTTATTTCTTGGAAGATAAAAAAACAAGTGCATGACCTAAGAGTTGACATGTTCCAGATGTGCTTTTTTATTTATTTAACAACTAGCAAAATCAACATCGGCATAAGCAAGTAACTCAAAGTTTTTGGATTTTGGATATCATAATCCTAGATTAAGAATTCTTTTTAGATATCTAAAAATTCTTTTAATAGCTTTTAAGTGAGATTGCTTGAGATTAAATTGAAATCTAGCATATAGTACAATACTAAACATAATCTCAAGTCTAGTTGCTATGAGATATAATAAACTACTTATCATACCCCTATAAGTTTTTTGATTAAAGCATTCTCCATTAATATCCATATCTAATTTTGTAGAATTGCTCATTGGTGTATTAATAGCTTTAGCACTATTCATATTAAATTGTTTCAATAAATCTAAAGTATATTTAGTCTGACTAATAAAAATTTCATCACTTAATTATTTAATTTGTAATCCTAAGAAAAAAGTTAATTCACCCATTAAGCTCATTTTAAATTCTTGACTCATACTTTTGACAAACGATTCATACAAAAGATTAATTTGAAGAACCGAAATGATATCATCAACATATATTTGGACAATAAGAAATTTATTTTTAAAATATTTAATAAATAATGTAATATCGACTTTGCCTTTCATAAAATTATTCTGAATAAGGAAAGAACTAAACCTCCATACCAAGCCTTAGGGGCTTGTTTTAATTCATAGAGAGACTTACACAACTTAAATACATGATTCGAAAAAATTACATTCTCAAATCCAAGTGGTTGTTGAACATAAACTTCTTTGAAAATAAAGTCATTAAGAAAGCACTTTTAACATCCATTTGAAATAACTTAAAATTAATACAACTAGCATAGGCAAAGAGAATCTTTATAACTTCAAGTCCACCTATAATAGCGAAGTTTTCTTCATAATTGATATATTTTTCTTGATTGAAACCTTTAGTCACTAGTTTAACCTTGTTTCTAACCACGATATCAAGTTCATTTTGCTTGTTTCTAAAGACCCATTTAGTACCAATTACCAAATGGTCATTAGATCTAGGAACAAGCTTCCACACCTCATTTCTCTTAAATTGATTTAATTCTTTATGTATTGCAAAGACCCATGAATCATCTTTTAGGGCTCCGTCAATACATTTAGGTTCAATTTGAGATAAAAAGGCTGCATTTGCATAAATTTTTTTAAAAGAAAGAATGAGTTTGAATATCTTTTGATATGTCTCCAATGATTAGCTCCTTATGATGAGTATCTATATACTTTCAATCCTTAGGTAAGGATTCTTTGAAAGAAGATGCATCCAAGTTGCATAGGGGAGAAGAGTGTTCATTCAAATTTAAAGCATCAAAATTAAAATCATCATCAAAATTAAAATTATTTTTTAAATTATTTTTCTTAGATTCGAAAAACTCATTAAAAACAACATGAATGAATTCCTCTATAACCAAAGTTTTTTTTATTAAAAATACTAAAGACTTTAGAAATAGATGAATAATCAAGAAAAATACCTTCATCAGATTTAGCATCAAATTTTTCTAAGGCATCTTTTTCATTTAAAACAAAATATTTACAACCAAAAACTTTAAAATATGAAATATTAGGTCTTTTGTTGTTCCACAATTCAAAAAGAGTTTTGGAAAGTAATGATCTTACGAGAACCCTGTTCATAACATAGCATGTCATGTTAATGGCTTCGACCCAAAAATATTTAGGTAGGCTATGATAGTTTAACATGGTTCTTATCATTTCTTGTAAGCTTATATTTTTCTTTCAATTATTTCAGTTTGTTGTGGATTTCTTGAAGTAGAGAAATTATAGTTGTACTCATTTGACTCATAAAAATTTTAAATCATGGTTTTAAAATTCACCACCATGATTACTACGAATAGATGAAATCATAAAACCCTTTTTATTTTGAACAAGTTTACAAAATTTTGAGAAATATTTAAAACAATCACTTTTGTGAGCCAAGAATTATGTTCAAGTATATCTACTAAAATCATCAATAATTACAAAAGTGATGATTATTGTAATTATTGATGATTTTAGTAATTAGTAGATTATATTTTAAACTATCTACTAATAACACATTTTCAATTAAAATGTTTAATTTGTTACCTATATTTCCTTTGCCAATAATTTTTCTTTTGTTGTTGTCTCCGAAGTTAACAAATCCTTCGTCTTGGCTAGTGAGCTTAGAGAAATGTATTGAATCTCTAGTCATGTGTCTTGAGCATCTACTATCAAGGTACCATCTCTTGCTCCTAGCTTGTGATTATAGACATATCTACAAGAAAAAGGGTTTTCTTTTAGGTACCCATTAACCTTAGGTCTCTCATAAATAGATCTACATATAATTGAGTGATTTATGGTTCCTTTAGTAACCCAAACTAATTTGTGTGGACTATATTTTTTAAATGAATATTTGTAGGCAAAATGACCATATTTTTCATAAAAAATATATTTTTCTCTAAGTGAGACATGTAATGTAAATCCTTTAACAAAGATAGTTGACTTTTGTTGAGTGTTACTTGTTAGAATTAAGTCAGTATTAAGATGGGGGGTGAATTAGTGCTTATGATAAAAATGTCAGTTTTGAAAATCTTCATACATTCAATGAAAACCGATATCGGAAAGATGTTAACTTGAAATACGTTCATAAACGTAGTGAAAGTAAGAAATCAGTTTGTAATTAAAATGAAATGTTTAAAGTAAATGAAAATCATATTTTTATAGTGGTTCGATCGTCATGACCTACATCCACTTCCGATTCCTCTTCACTCGAGGCTACTGGCTTCCACTACCGATCTTCCTTCAATAGGCAAAGACCAACTATTCTCTTACAACTGTTTCTCCTTTTTACAGGTTTAGGAGACAACCCTTACAAGTTTCACACCTCTCTTATACTAAGCCCGAAACGTAAAGAGGAGAAGGACACTTAGCACTTTTTAAACTTAGTATAACAATCCCTTTCTACTCAAATTCTTGCTTTGCCATGCAAGAATAGCTGAGGTATTTATAGACCCCAAATAGGTTCAAAATTGAAACAAAAAAAAGTCTCATCCTGGGTGTCTCGGGTCCTAACGGTACCACTACTTATGTTCGGCGGTACCACCACTTGCAACATTAACACTAGGCGGTACCACCACCTAGTCTGGGATGATGATGTATAAGTTATGATAATAATCATGCATAGGATGATATATTTAGATGTTTTGATTATGCATAATTTTATGTTGCATACAATAATATGATTGGTTCCTTCAATATTTATGTTGCATGCAATGGTAAAATACTTATAATTCTATGAATTCAAAAGTTCTATCAATATGTCATATTGATAGAGGAAGTTTAGTTTAAACTTTATCATTAATTGATTATCATCATAAAAAAGAGAGAGATTGTTGAATCTCGGATTTTAATGATAAAACCAATTGATAATGTTATGATCTAATTTATATTTTACGTGACGCAAGACTAGTTTCGATCAGGAGAGACAAATCGATTAAAGCGAGAAGAATAAGAAGTTAGGCCAGAATTGAACATGTCAGAAGATTGGACGTTAAACTTGAGGAATGGTCGACATGTCGACAGAAGGTTTCGTGCTATGAGTTCGAGCATCGGGCCAAGAAGATCGGACATTACGCCAGGGAGATCAGATGTTGCGAGAAGGTAACATACCGATCGGATAATACGTTGAAAGAGAGGATGATGCGCCGAAGGGTCGGACGAAGCATTGGATGAACCAATAATATGTCGGACAACTTAGTATTCTTACTTATCATAATTTATCTAGATTGAAGTAGTTTTAATTATAATTAGATTAGTTTAAAACGTAATTAGGTCAATTCAATTAGGAACCTAGGACCCGAATTAAGACTGTTTTAGGTAAAAAAAAAGAAAAAAACCAGTCAGTGGCACCACTAGTGGCCAACTTAATTGTTAGGAGATTTTTCAGAATCAGTAGATCTAGAAGGATTAAAAAAAAAGAGATAATTTTACTATACTAGAAATCAAATCTAGAGTTATCAGCCAAGCTTCGTATTGTTCAAGCCACTTGGTAAACTCATTCCCATTAAATCTCTAGTTTCAGGGACGTGGAGTCATCGACAACCATTATAAGATTTAGGATTAAGCTTAAGAGAGTAGAGTAGATGCATAATATCTGTAAAATAAAATTTAAAAGTTCTTATGGTTAGAATTTTGATTTAATACAGCGTAAAAGTAAGTTGAGTACATTCTTTTTGTTTCACCCTTTTAGAGTATTTGGTATGATGTTCGTATAGGGTAAATATATTTCACAAATAATTTTGATAACAATCTAACATAATATATATGTAAAATAATTATATCATAATTAACAAATGCTATTTATTGAATTATATGTTTTTTATATAAATTTGATGTGTATAGAATAAAGGAATGTTGTTAAAGTTATTTTCTCTTTAATATAAATCTAAAAATAGGAACCGACGGTATAGTCCAAGTTATCAATTTTTGCAGCTAAATAAATGATGAAATAATCATGCAATCACTATAACAATAATGATATCTCCTTTTTTTAATATATATTAATAAGATGATGAAATAATCATTAAACAACTATAATTAAATAATATAACAGTAATGAGAATAACACTTATAAAATATTTATTTCATGATGTTAATCAGATAATTAAATTAAATTATTTAACAAATAATCAAACACTTACACAAGGATTAACATGAATAAATATTCCTTTTTATTTTTTGTTAGCATCTTATTTATTTTTTGTTGGAACAGTAATACTAAATCAAAATAGGTTAAACGTATTGAAATTAAAATAAAAAATTTAGAAGAGAAACATGAAAACAAACGAACACTACTGTTCTAAACGTTGAGGAGTCATCTAAAGCATAATCGAGATGATTCTTATATGAGAATGATAGAAAAGAATATGAAGACATTTCAGAGAAAGAAAAGGAATCGAGGAAAATAAGCGAATTTTGCTTCTTACCTTTTTTTTAAAATAAAAAAATATATAATAAAGAATAAAAAAGTTGAAGAAAAGAATCCTTCAATCCCTGTGAAGGAGAAATTAAAATGTGTTTTTTCCCTTTGAGTTACAACAGAACATGCATGGCCGTGAAAGCGAGGAAGTAGGTCCATGATGCTTGTTCTGGTTTTGTTCACCGAGGTTTGGTGGAAGAGTTGCTTTCAATCTGCACTAGAGAACTTTTGCCTTTAGTTACGTTTATCAACGTAGTTTGACTCGAGATGGATTTAACATTTGGCACGGAAGAAAAAGAAAAAGACAAAGAATGATGTTTGGTAGAGTCGACGCGTGACGCGTGACGAAATGCGTGTTGAAATGCCTGAAAGAAACGCAAGCTTCGGCCATTGAACGTTTGGGTCATACCAACTTATGGTGATTTTGTCCGGTATTTAGGTCCTGCAGCTGTATGTGACTCCCCCAACCCTTTCCGCCAAACCACTCTGCACTCGCCCGCTTTTAATAACAAATTATTTGAGTTGCCTTTTCCATATCCTCGATAGGGCTTCAAAGTCGTATCTTGCGTTTGCCTACCTTCCTTTTGTTAAAACAATCGATTTAAACTAATCGGGAATCAAATATAATATACAAATAAAATTAAAGTGAATGATTTAAAAGAATTCGGAGGCCCGATTCATTATCTTAAGACGTATTCCGAACCTCTCGTGAAGGTAATATTAGAATACCACCCCCAACATACGTTCGGAACCATATGCATGAACGTGGGAACGGAGGAAGATCCTCAGACACTAGCAAAATTTAGTAGAGCAAAAGTAAAATTAGATAAAGTGAAGTAAATAAAAAGCTAATTACGTACTAGCATCACCCGTACTTGGACCATATTAGTATCATAATTTTTATATTTAAAAATTTATATTGACATCTTTATAGTCCTAAAATGAAACAAATAATCTCATTTATCCTAACGATGTCAATTGTATTGACGAAAAACACATGTGATAAGATGTCATGTGCTGAATCGGTATGAAAGTAACGAGCAAAAAAGTAATTTTAATATCCCTTTTATTTCTAACGATTTTATCGACAAAGAGATAATTTCAACATCCCACATATTAAAAATAAAAAAATATTAAAATTATATATTTACCTATCATTTTTATGACGATCTAGCACGTAGTATCACGTGTTGTATTTTTATCAATGCAACTGATGACGTTAGGATAAATTAGGTTATTTAGTTCACTTTTAAAATTATAGAGACCCCAATATAAATTTTTTGAAGTACAAGGATCGCGATGCTAATATGATCCAAGTATAGAAGATAATATATAATTAGCCCTAGATAAAAATTGAATAAAAAATATACAACAAAATATTCTTCCAAACACCTCCATGCTCACACGAAACAAGGCTTTAATAGCCTCCATCCAAATACGTGGCCCTAGGAATTGCTTACCCGCAACAAAGTTAAAAAAAACAGATGATACGATAAAAATTATAGATTTGAGCTTATCTTACACCATAAAAAATAAATTAAAAATATAACATAGAGATTTTGTTTAATTGTAGGCACACTACAGCGACAAATCGTGATGTTTGCTTGTCTTAGTTTGAGACCAAGTAATGAACTAAGTAAGGGATTTGTTATTCTCGAGTGAGCAAGTATTTTACTTTAAATGCAGTACTAATAGACCTTTTTGGCCTACAATCAACAATTCGTAGTAATGGAGTTTTAAGCTTGCAATCAACAATTGTAGTTTTTTGTGTTTTTTTTTTTTGAAACAACTGTGGTTATAGATCATGCTTTTTATAGAACAAACTGTAGGAGAAATTGATCTTTTTTAAAACAACAATAACTAATAATGTTTTTTGCCCTATGGATGACAATTGTAATAATATATAAGATGTTTTATATATAATTACACTTAACAATAGTAGTTATACTTAATAATATCACATTGTTTCATCAACAATACCAATTTTAGACCAAAAAAAAAAAATTATAGTCTCCAATATTCGAGTATGTTCTACTTCATATACACATTTTTTTATACAAGTTTACAGTAGCATATTATAATCAAAATAATTCTTCATTTGCTCCTCACAATGTGTAGCACCTGAATAAAACAAACAGTGAAAATCAAAATCGGATAACTTTAAAGTCGGTTTCTATAAGATGATAAAACTTTTACTAACTACAAGTCACACAGCCATTAGATTCATTTGGTTGTAAAGAAGGTTCAAAGAAGATGGAAACTTAATGTATTTCCAAATCACAAGAAAATTTATCATAACAAATATATCCCAAATAATATTATTTACTAAGCAACAATGGTAATTAAGTATGATGAGCTTATTATATTATCATGAGCAATAAGTATCATGAGCTACAAGTTGTGGTGCTCGTTTAAGAAATCTACTCAATTTTAGAAATCATAATTAAGTTCCTCAGAGAAATCTAATTATTATATTATTATATTTCCAAAGAAGCATCGTTAGTGTTAAAATATTATATTTCTAAAGGAGCACAACAATGTTTCATGAGTTTCTTTTGTAAGAATTGTGTGTTTTTAGCCAAAAGCTGATTAGAACTTTAAAATACATACTACTATATTTTCATTCTTTAGTTAACCGGTGATTGTTCAATGGTGGTGAGCTATATTGTAGACTTTGCCTGGATAAGCTTTAAATATACTTCATCATGCACTACTGATCATACATAGTTTACGGAATCTAAGATTCGATTATATTATTTGAGGGACTCATGCCGATGAGATGGATCTACTCCTTGTCAATGTCACAAGCACCTGTAATTTCTCTCTCTTTCTCTGTTTGTATTTTTTTTTATAAATAATTTCTCTCTTTTTTTTTCTTTTTTTCTATTTCTCTCCTTAATAAAAAATTTCTTCTTTGTTTGGTAGAGAACCTCTCTCTTTTATTTCTCTCTCTATAATAAGATCTAGGCTCTAATACCATGTTAGATTAAATTCACAAAAAAATCAAAGAGGAGAGAAAAAACCAAATAAGAAAAAGAAACCTTATTACTACTATTTTGCTCCTTTCTTCCTCCTCTAACCCTCCCTTTGCCTTGCTGCTGGTATGCACCCTAATTTATAAACCTAGCAGAAGAGCCTTCTACTTGAATTGGTTTGGCACCAACATAGATGACGATTTCCATCCATCGCGAATCTTACGTTGATGACGATTTCCATCCATCGCGAATCTTACGGTCTTTCGGACACACTCGTCGCCCCGCATTCGAGAGGGAAACGCACGCAGAAGCGTGTTTGGCGGGCCTCAGTGTAGCTTCTCATTCCGAGTAGAGTTATGCCTTTTGTTGCTGCTCGGCTTGACCAAGTAACGTGCGTGTCTCCATAGCCAGGCGTGGATAGATGGAAGCTATCACGTAGAAAACGAGAAAGATATTGTGCAACATAGGAACGTGCATGTCGAAGCCAAGTCAAAGTTGAGGTGTGAGCCCATCGTCTCACTGTCATGAGGTGGATTTCTAGGAAGAGAAATATCTTTGGAAAAAGGAGGGGGGATTTTAGAAGAGTAACCTCTTTCATCCATACAGATAAACAAACAGTCTGCAAACAAATCGAGTATATTTATGTCCCAAGATGGTTCTTTTCAAACTTCCATCCGTATATTCCAGATTATGTAGTGAGTGCCGAATTGGTAAGGCTCTATGGTCATATAATAAGTGCCAGATTATGTATGTCGTTGGAATGTCAAGAAAGTTCGACTTCTGTTTATAAAATAATAAAAATAAATAAAGAATATTTAAATAATCTTAGTTATATTTATAAAATCAGATCGGGTCATTTTTAAGATAACCGATCCAACAAATGACTCAATTAATTTGAGTTGTTTTAATTTAACCATCCGATTTGATCGTAATCATAACCATGATTCTAATTTTAGTAACGTTAGGAGTTCTTTCAATGGATCATGTTTTCTTCTGTTGTAGCAATGGCGATGACTAAGCTTAACAACTAACAAACATGATGTCCATATCTGCTGTGGCGGTGCACAATTCATTGACAGCCCTACTTAACCCATAACCCATCACTCGCCAACGTTCAAGTTTCATTTACTGCACTGTCATTTCTTCATTTAATCGAGTCAACATCTTCAACGGGTTTAGAGTAAAAATGATGACTTAGAAGAAAGAACACGGGAACGACTTGTGCATATGAGATTTTTTTTCTATGGCATAGTTGGGGTGGGCTTATTTTGCATCAAGATTTTTTACTTCTAGAGATGATGGTTTAGGAAAAAGAGTCGTCCGAGATGATGGCTTAGGGAAAAGAATCGTCTCTAACTGAGGATGAAGGTGCTATTTAGCTTTAAACACTTTAACAATTTATTATAAGATGCATTATATATAAATAAATAAAATGCGCATATATGCGCCCTGGTCCGTGTTCAAAGGCATCCTAAGGTCACATTGCACTTGTAATAATATATATATATGTATATATGTATATATATGTATATATACATATATGTATGTACATACATATATACATATATATATATACATGTATACATATACATATATACATATATATATATATATACATGTATATATATATATATATATATATATACATGTATATAAACTATTACTTATTATGTTATCATTATTATGATGATGTCTCTTCCTCTCTTTTTAGTCTTCTATTACATGAACAGTACTACTGTTACTCGACCTTCATTAAGCGCTCATATATTACACATTGCAAATATTCAATTGAAGACCCACATTGCATTGAACATTCATGGCTGAAAAAACCAGCCTCTTTATAACAAGAGATGGACATACCTGAATTTAGTACAAGTCAAAGAACTGTCATAAACTGGACAATAAAAAATAACACAACCTTATGCTAGTAATAAGAAGTTCTTGCAATTCAATGACAAATAAAGGTAAAGAGTTTGTTGTGATCATGATACAATACAAATATGACAGTAAAAAGATAGATCCTACAAGACACATCACGACTTATAAACTGCACACATCATTTGATTTTTTTTTTTATCACAGAACCACAACTTATATCAGTGTTTGAACTGCATAGGGAACATTACCTGTCTGAAGTAACTTTGCTAAGCGAACACTGTGTTTGCTTAAGCCTGCAATGTGCACGATTGATTCAGTGTTTTGGCCAATGAAGTTGCCTCTGCTTTTATGTTCAACTGGTTGTAGCATGAGCCATTGCAGTCTGTAAATCTGAAGCAGCTCGAGAGATGATCATTAACAATTCCTGCTGCTTGCATAAAAGAGTATATAATGGTTGGACCAACACAATGGAATCCTCGCCGCATCAGGTCCTTGCTTATGATCTCAGCTTTGGGACTTTTGACGGGCACTTGACGGGCATAGCGGAATCCATTGATAACTGGTTTGTGGTTGACAAAGCTCCAACAATAGTTGCTAAAGGACCCAAATTCCTCAATTACCTGCAGTTAAAAGGCATGCATAATGGGTAGATTGAGATCAAAGTTCAGGAAGGAACCTAGTTGACCTATTATGTTTACCACATTTAGCTGAAATATATATCTTTGCAATTTAAGAAGGTGTTCTTAAAATTATATACCAGAACCGTACTTAAGATTCGATAATGGAGGATGGATGGACATATAACAGAAACACTTGTCTCATCATCGTATTGCATTATATGCTATCAAAGTTGTTGCACATAATATCGCCTCCCAGAAGATGAATTTCAAACAAAACAGTCAGCAAGTTACACTTATCAGTTACATGATCAATCAATTGTCAACTTGAAATAAGCAACTAAATGAAAAAATGATCTAAATTATCTTCCATTATACATGAGAAACACTTGTCTCATCAACATATTGCATTATATGCTATCAAAGTCGTCGCACACAATATCACCTCCCAGAAGACAATTCAAACAAAATAGTCAACAAGTTGCATTTATCAGCTACCATCTATTCTGAACGACTTTCTCGGGAACTTTTTGAATAATACCAAACAGAAAAGCAAAAAGGTATCTTATAGTCGACAGTTCTTCCAATATGTTCAGGTGCCATAGAGGACAAACATTGCTAGATGGTGAGGGATACTAGTTACGTAGTTGAATACTGAAATTACGCTTATTATGCATGGAAATCTACATGCAACTATATTACTAAAATGCAAGAGGTGGCAGTGCCAGACATGTTGAAAACAGGAAATGCTGTCTCTCATAAAGAAGAAACTTGGTCATGAGTTTTTGTTCTTGTTCTCCTTTTCCATGTATATGTGGAGGTCACTTCATTTATTTAGAGAGGTAGTGCCAGCTAAGATGCGGTCACTTGGTTGACTGTTCAATTAAAACTGTTGCAACTTATCAGGACCAATGTAAGTGGAGATACAACAATGACCAAACTAGAATGACCAGTGTTGTTGATGTTCATTTGTCCTGAAAAGTAAAAAGTTTAAGGATTCTTCCACTACTATTTAATATAATAGCTATAAATAAGCAACGGAGGTTAAATTTCATCAGGAAAGAACTATGACAGTGCTAAAAGTTAAAAGCTAGATAAAGATCTTTTACCTTAAATATCTGTCTTGCATTCTCTACAATTGCTCGCATCTTCTGCTCTGATAACAAACTACCACTGGATTTAAGTGAAAGTATCTTCTTTTCAGTGAATTTAGCAACAGAGGTGGGATCAAAATTATCAAACAACTTCCTGATGAAAGCAGTATTAGATAAACTTAAGGCTCAAGTTTATAAAATCCACAGGTTCCATTTGTCTCAACTGAAGGTTTAGAAGAGAAAATTGCAAACCTAAATTTCTCTCTCTTGTTCAGAATAGTTGGCCAGCTGAATTCTGACAATGCTGCTGATAAACTAAGGAGCTCAAAAAGCTTTTGGTCGTCATAAACCGGCAGTCCCCATTCTTCATCATGAAAAGAAACATAAAGTGGTTCTGGAAGGGAAGAAGGCTCAAAAATAAACATAACAAATCAAAGAGAAGTTGTATTTCCGATAAAATGAATCTAAAATAAAATGAAATACAAGTAAGACCATTATAAACATTTATGGTTCCAAATGACTGACTGAGGTCAGAGTAGCTCACTTTGTGCTTGGTTTTCAATTAGTGCCAATCAGTGTGCGGTTAGGAAAACAAGTATCACTAGTCAAAAAGAACTCCCAGTATTACTTCTACATGTTGCTTATCTTTGGTAATTCTTGTTTTGCTTTATATGTTTCCAACTAGAGCCAATCAGTGTGCAGTTAGGAAAACAAGTATCACCAGTCAAAGAAAACCTCCCAGCATTAGTGCAAATCAGTGTGCAGTAAGGAAAACAAGTATCACTAGTCAAAAAAAACCTCCAAGCATTACTTCTACGTGTTGCTTTTCTTTGGTAATTCTTATTTTGCTTTACATAAATTTCTTTTAGGTAAAAATGATTATTTGAAATATCAGTTGTATGAAGTTGGCAGATAATTTTCAAGGAAGTCAGAATTTGTTTCAGCTTCATCTCTGCATCATTTATATAACTTATTTATCATGTTTGTTCATGTGGTTTTCGTTTCTATCAACTTTTATGAATTAATTCTTAAGGATGAGAAAATAAATGCAATTAACTGATATCAATGCCGTTGCTTCTATTAAACTGACAAGCCAATGCTGTTAAGACAGGAAGCACATAACAGGGCTCCAACTAGTGATTCTATTGCAGATTAGAAAAACTCAAACATATTTTCAACAGACAAAGCAAAACAAACAAGCCACCTATGAGATGTCTTCTTGATTTTTTTCAGAATGGATCTGTAGCATCTCAATACAACTGCAACCACAAAAATTTCAGTTTGCTTGCATCAAGATTTTTTTGGTACTTCTATCAGTACCATGGGTGTGAACTACATACTTTCTGAGATAATCCCATCCAAAGACACGACCACCACAACAGAGATACAAAATTTCAGTCACAAGAGGTTCATTTAGTGGTTTTAGAGAATAGCATCATCTTTTTCATAATTAAGTTCATGTTGTGGTTTATCATATTAAACTATATTCAACACTTTGAAAAAAAAAGAGAAAAGAAAAAAATCAATTAAACATTACAAATCCATTATTCTTGTTTGTGTTGTTCATCTACGTATATAAGGGTTTCAATAGATATCCTATGGATTTTGATCATTTGATGCCATCTCCATTCATGCTAAGGAATTATGTCTAACTAAATTCTGAAGAACATAATTACTTTCAGGTAATTTTTTCTGGGTTCCGCTCTCATCAGAATACTTGATGTTGAGGAAGCTACAAGCAATTCCAAAATTCAAACTATTAAGAACATAAATTCAGATCATGTCTCATCTGTTGACTTAAGCTTTTAGATGCAATGATATTGATAAAAAATTTAAGACCAGTCATACTTCTCATGGTTTCTCCATTTAATTCAAAATCCATAGGATATCTATTGAAACCCTTATATATGTAGATGAACAACACAAAAGAGAATATGACTGGTCTTCAATTTTTTATCAATATCATTGCATCTAAAAGCTTAAGTCAACAGATGAGGCATGATCTGAATTTATGTTCTTAATAGTTTGAATTTTGGAATTGCTTGTAGCTTCCTCAAGATACAACAAGTGTGAAACTACCTTACAAGCAAAAGTAAAATTGGATCAACTATTCCCATTCCTCTTCTAGGCTTTTAGATTTAACGACATTGATAAAAAATTTAAGACCAACCATACTTCTCATGATTTCACCATTTAATTTAACATGATCTCACACTAATTGGTTTACCTCTAAAGTTCAAACTTATGGTGATACCTTCTCAAAATGCAATCACCAGTAGACAAAGGTTCAACAAGTGTGAACCACCTTATAAAATCATATCAACTATTACCCTCTTCTTTGAACCAAAATTTCCTTGTTATAATTGTGTCGTTTGGTGCAAGACAACAGAGAGATCTAGCCTTGATTGCAACATAGCTGAACCACTGTTAAAGACTCTCTACAGTATTTGACTGCAAAAGTTGCGCTCCCGTCTGCAGCATTTCTTCAAAGCACAAATTATCTCAAGCATACCGTACTATGTTGGGTTGTGGGCTCTGATTGGATCTAAATAGAATTATGGATTTTCTTTTTTCTATAATGCATGGGTACTTCCAAAATGCAATCACCAGTAGACAAAGGTTCAACAAGTGTGAAACCACCTTATAAAATCATATCAACTATTACCCTCTTCTTTGAACCAAAATTTCCTTTGTTATAATTGTGTCGTTTGGTGCAAGACAACAGAGAGATCTAGCCTTGATTGCAACATAGCTGGAACCACTGTTAAAGACTCTCTACAGTATTTGACTGCAAAAGTTGCGCTCCCGTCTGCAGCATTTCTTCAAAGCACAAATTATCTCAAGCATCCGTACTATGTTGGGTTGTGACTAGCAATCATCTCCCATATGCACCCACATATTATCTTTTTCATCAATTTAAGTGGATCATTTTGCAACCAAATTACCAGGCTATCATGATTCATACTTATATTCAACACAATTGGGCTCTGATTGGATCTAAATAGAATTATGGATTTTCTTTTTTCTATAATGCATGGGTACTTCAAAATGTTTGATGTGTTCATGTCATGTTTTAGTGGGACATCAATATATGGATGCCTTTTGATATGCGTCAACACAGATGAAGCCAGAATATATTGCTTAAGGGGGCTATAAAGAATATTGAATATCTGTACATCTTAATACATCCAACTTAACAATTGACTGCATAAAAAAATAAATAAATTTATTACATGAATGAAAGAATAAAAAAAATTCAAAATTAATTAATATCTGAAAATAATTAGTTTGGGTACTGAAGATACTTAAAAGGGTTGTGTTCCCACCACTGTGTGGTTTGGGAAAGGTAAATGTATGCATAGTGAAAAGGCACTTACAACCAAAATGTTAGGATTTCAATGTTTATAATGATTAAATTAGTTTCCATGGCCACTATGGATTCATCTTTATGCAAAGCAACGTATGCACTCATTAGACAAGAAATCAGGAAGAAATTAGAAAATATTTTGGAGAAAGTAATATTTGAATGAATATGTACACATTACTTATAAGAGCAAAAAACAGGGATTGAAAAAATTTCTTGGATAGGAAGAAGTAGTTATCATAATATAGCTCGCTAGTTTCACTTCCTATGCACTTCTTTAGGGAGCAACCTCCAATCCTAAGTTTAACCTATCTAGGACAGCTTCCTATCAAAACCACGTTAAATAGCATATTAGAGATTACGGGAAATAACAAAGATCCAAAGGTGTTGACCGTAGAAACTTTCTTCAGAAAGAACCATTTTGACTATTTTGCACCGACTAATTTGTTCGTCATTTGAAGTACCTACCATTTTGAACTTCTGTTTCAGTATGACAATGTATCACTTCACCATGTCGGAAGGCAAGCAGAGGAAATAAGATCCTCAGATCATATTATAATTAATAAGCATTCTCCTATATATTTATTTTCTTCATTAGATGAAAAATTATGCAATGAACAAAGAAAGCTGAAACCACGTACCAGAGAAGGGTGTGATCCAAGTACATCTTCTCTTGCCAATCGTCCGTTCCAACTGCAACGGTGGTACCACCACCGCCTCACAGACACCTTGAGATACTATCTTCACGGGTTTCACCCTACTTTGTCTCTTCCTGGTTTCAAATCTGCCAGCCTTCAACCCAGACAGCCGCAAGAAGACTCGGAAGTGCTTGATCCATCTTCCGACACGTTCCGATCCAGTTGCAACGTCTCCCTTCTTCCTTGCGCACTCAATCGGCCTCGAGACCCTCGATTTTGCAGCACCGTGTATCCGTACTTGTCCAGGATTAGAATGGTCTTCGATTCAGACCTCGATTCCATCGCTCCGGAGATGAGAGAACCGCGAACGAACGACCAGAAAACCTACCCACAAGACGTTTCGATCCAAGGAGCCAAAACCACTACAGACTAATCTCGAAAACCTCTTCGGTAAGGAACAGATTTGGGAAGGACATTGCCACCCTAGACGAGTGAAGGCAGAGAGAGAAGGAAGAAATTAGAAAATATTTTGGAGAAAGTAATATTTGAATGAATATGTACACATTACTTATAAGAGCAAAAAACAGGGATTGAAAAAATTTCTTGGATAGGAAGAAGTAGTTATCATAATATAGCTCGCTAGTTTCACTTCCTATGCACTTCTTTAGGGAGCAACCTCCAATCCTAAGTTTAACCTATCTAGGACAGCTTCCTATCAAAACCACGTTAAATAGCATATTAGAGATTACGGGAAATAACAAAGATCCAAAGGTGTTGACCGTAGAAACTTTCTTCAGAAAGAACCATTTTGACTATTTTGCACCGACTAATTTGTTCGTCATTTGAAGTACCTACCATTTTGAACTTCTGTTTCAGTATGACAATGTATCACTTCACCATGTCGGAAGGCAAGCAGAGGAAATAAGATCCTCAGATCATATTATAATTAATAAGCATTCTCCTATATATTTATTTTCTTCATTAGATGAAAAATTATGCAATGAACAAAGAAAGCTGAAACCACGTACCAGAGAAGGGTGTGATCCAAGTACATCTTCTCTTGCCAATCGTCCGTTCCAACTGCAACGGTGGTACCACCACCGCCTCACAGACACCTTGAGATACTATCTTCACGGGTTTCACCCTACTTTGTCTCTTCCTGGTTTCAAATCTGCCAGCCTTCAACCCAGACAGGCCGCAAGAAGACTCGGAAGTGCTTGATCCATCTTCCGACACGTTCCGATCCAGTTGCAACGTCTCCTTCTTCCTTGCGCACTCCATCGGCCTCGAGACCCTCGATTTTGCAGCACCGTGTATCCGTACTTGTCCAGGATTAGAATTGGTCTTCGATTCAGACCTCGATTCCATCGCTCCGGAGATGAGAGAACCGCGAACGAACGACCAGAAAACCTACCCACAAGACGTTTCGATCCCAAGGAGCCAAAACCACTACAGACTAATCTCGAAAACCTCTTCGGTAAGGAAAGATTTGGGAGGAGAGGACAGATCTTGCCAACCCTAGAAGCTTGTTTAAGCTTCAACGGCGAATGAACAGAGACGAGTGAAGGCAGAGAGAGAAGGAAGAAATTTAAACGGGGAACACATCTGAAGAGTCCGCCAGGCGACCGGCTGTTTCCCGTTGACAGATGCTCGCCTACCGGTTGCCGGCACCGACCCTACCCAATTCGGTTTGAGCACCTTTCCGTCTATAGAGCCTATTCTGTGTCAAAATGTCACCTATGTCATCGCGAACGAAGACGGGCAACGAAGACGGGCATTCTCCGGCTACCGGAGGATAGAACGATCATTTGTGGTGCGGCGACGGATTCGTTCACCCGTCCTTGTCGGTCGCAGGCGAATCGGTTATGGGAATCGCTTGGCCCGTAAGTTCCATACCGTTACGTATAAGAGTCCATGGTTAGCATGTGGTTCCCCACACGAACACAAGTTTGTATGAGCTTCGTCTTAGGCGCATACACGTTTTACATAGAATATTGCAGTTAATTGTACACCCTGATCCTAGCATTAAGAATTGTGAAGGAAGTTGATTAATTGACCGGATGGCCACGAACGATGAGGATGAGGTTCGCGGCATCCGGGGGTGCTGTAAAGTAAGGAGAGTGGATCTCGCACAATGTATGTGCGTTTTTATGGATGTGGGTGTCTAACAGTTACTTGTATGATGAGGGGGACCTCAGTCGCAACAACTTTGCGTACAGAACACTTTTTGTGGAGATGGGCCCTACTTGGGATCATAAACGACATAACCATTTCCTCTTCTTCTTCTTAAGACTTTAATGAGTGACCTTTGTGCTTGATTCTTAGGTAGACTTAAATATGATAGTGACAATGGAAGTTATATGCATCCCTCAGCTCTCACAAGCCAAGAAAATTTGGGTGCCGTAATTAATTATTCATAAATTGTTTATTTTTGGTTAATACATTTTCTTACATCTGGTTTATCATTTGATTTGTTATTTGATCTGCATTCTCAAGACACTTTTTTTTATCTCTCCACCGGTGCCGGGAAGGTTGTAATGTAGTGGGCTTTCTCGTGGTGCGAGCTTGAAAAGCACTCTCTCTCATCACAAGAATTAATTGACTTGATATTTTCAGCCATAGGGAACGTGCATGCATCTATCGATCTATCTATCGATCGATCTATCTATCTTATCAACTTTCCATTTCACAAATGATAACAAACACAAAAAAAAAAAGGCGGCTACTATACTATAGGGTGGTGGTGGTGGTGATGGTGGTGGAGAGAAGATGGGGATGGGGATCGTGGAGGTATGCATGACTGTGAGTGAAACTCTTGATCATTGCTGTTATTACAGATAAAATGGGTTAAAGTATAAGGACGTCTCACACAATCCTTCTGATGGAAACAAGTGAAACTTGAGATCAAATTTAAAACTGTTTAAAAATTGCTGAGCTCCTCTGTTGGAATTAATGTGACCCACTTCTTTTATTATTATTATTATTATTATTATTATTATTATTATTATTATTATTATTATTATTATTATTATTATTATTTGTACTTATGATATTTAATAATAATTTAATAAAGTATTTAAATTTATTGATTAATGAGGAACACAAATCTGATTTGAATAAGTGTGTCTATTAATTCTGAATTAATAATCTTTATAAAATACATCTTTTCTATCACTATTAATTATACTCTCTCCATCCATTGATTAAAATATTATATATATATATATATTTATTTATCAATAACGTATCTCAAGTAAAAAAAAAAAAAAGTAAGGAAGAGAAATCAGATTTCTGTCAATTTCATTTGTCTTTTAGGAAATTCAGATTTTCCCAATGGATCAGTGCATGATATTTTAATTAAATTTTATTTCATAAAAATCATTAAGTTTAAAGATGTTTTACTTTGTACATGAATTTAATCATTTATATATTGGTGCCAGATCCATTATTTAGAAGTTATGTTTTCTGATTATTTTATTTTATTTTTATTATTAATTAAAATTATGATTTCATTATTTTATATTGATTTCAGTGCCAATCATGAAACTCATGATTCGCTAATTTTTTTATTATGAAATGGATGACTGTAGGTCATATTATGGTAACGAATTAGTTAAAGACATTATAGTTTTATTTCATATATCACGAGTACTGATTTTTTTATTATAAAATGAATGACTATACGTCATAATGTGATAATGAATTAAATTATGATATTATAGCTTTCTTTCATATATCATGAGTTAAAATCATAAGTAATTTGATATTTATATATTATGTGGTTTATATATTATGTGGTTTGATATTTATATATTTATATATCATGAATGAAAGTGACATACTGGTAAGCATTGTAATGGATATATTGATATGTTCATAATTTATAACTTTTATATATGTCACATGTCATGTCATGGATAACTCCTCAATCATTTCTATTTTCATTCTTTGATTACTCTGCTCCCAAAAGAGAAAAGAGATAATTAGTGACATAGCATTGGTGTTTCTAATGAAAGTTTGATGGGAGGACGGCATGCAATATGTATGATTTTTTGATAGCTTGAAGAAATACGATATTGAACATCTACCCAATATCGAATGGATAGAACACAAAACACAACTACCTTAGTTTTGTCCAAAAGAGAACTTTAATATATATATATATATATATATATATATATAATTAATTAATTCTGAGTCTAGTTTATGTGATGATATTTATACTCAAAACATTAACGTGAGAGTATTTTATCATATACTTTGCTGTATCTCTTATTGTGTCCCTTCATTCATATGCTTCATTTGTTTCTTTATTTAACAGATTAAACTTCTCTTATCGGTATAAATAAGTACAGTTTCAATCCATTCTTTACTGCTGATACTACCGGTGATAAAGAAAAGACTTTTCATAAAATTTGAGAAAGATGAAACTTAATGTTTATGGAAATCATGATTGCAAGTAACATCAAGTCTTGACTCTTCCCAAAATCGATAGTGCTGTGGAATTCATAAAATTTATAGAAAAGAATTCGTAAACCACTAACAAATATTTTACTGTCTGGTACATTAATAATGAGCAAATTAACTAGCATGAAATGAAATTTGATGATTCTCATACCATCATGCCTTGGCATATCACAATGGTACTAAAATTAAAGGCTTTGGGAAAGAATGTCGATCGTTGGCTAAATTTTAGTACGATTTATACTTATTTCCTTACCTCCTCCTGAACAATATGGGTCATTTCAAATAAACTATCACAATATTAAGGATAAGTTGAGTATTCACTGTATGCTTATTTCCTTACCCATATGCTTGTTCAAGAGGAGACAAAGACTCAAAGAATGAAGAGGCTCATTCTGCTCATTTTATAAGAATCAAGAAGCTAGAAGAAAGCATGAAGTCAAGTCTGAAAAGTGTATAAAGGAAAAGATTGCATAATATGAATGAATCCCATAAAACTACTCAAAATCCACAATGAATTATCTAGTTAGAAGGTTTGCTACTAGAAACAATTGCCCACAATGAATTATCTAGTTCGAAAAGAAAGATAAACCTTGTGCTTTTATATATTTTGAATCAAACTTAATAGAATTCTTTTATATTACCTGGTGGGCTCAACTACTTATCTTTTCAATACGAGGTAGGGATTCGATCCAAACCAAAAGGCAAATGAAAACTTTATTCTCACGGAGAATCGAGACAAAACTACAATTAAAGGTATTGAGACTTCTTATTGTCTTATTTTAGATATTGGGTATTGATTGGATTTGTTAAATTTTTATGTATCCACCATTTCTCACTGTTTTTTTAATCTAATTTTAGTATCAAAACTTGATAAACTAAGATTTTTTTAAAAAGTTTTGGTTACAAATCTTTCAGTTTATTTAAGAATAATATCATTATTGGTTTATGACAGATTATATAAATTAAACCTTGATGGTCTTTTTGTTAAAACATTATTGACTCTACATCATAACGTTGCTACTAAATGTAGTTTAGTAAAGGAGCATTCTACTTGTGGTATAAACATTTAGGTCATATATCTAAAGAAAGAATATATATATATATATATATATATATATATATATATATATATATATATATATTAGTTAAGAATGAGATTTTTTTCAAATTTAGATTTTACTAATCTTAAAGAGTGTATTGATTGTATTGAACGAAAATAAGAAGACACACCAAGAAAGGAACTATAGGAAGTTTATAACTTCTTAAAATTATATACATTAATATATGTGAACCTTTGGGAGTTTTATGACTTAGTGGAGAAAAGTGTTTTATCATATTTATTGATTATTTTTCATATCATAGTTATATTTATGTATCATATTAAAAATCTCAATTTTGAATATTCTTAGAGTATGCATTAAGGAGATCATATGGAGGTGATAAATATTATAGAAAGCATAACGAATCAGGACAATGTTAAGATCCATTTATCAAATTTCTTAAAAGTCATGGCATATGTGCTAAATATATCATGTCAAGTACATCTAAACATAATGGTGTAGCAGCAAAATATACTTAGCACCTTGATGGATATAGTTACGAGCATGTTAAGTCATTTATTGTTAATTATTTCATTATCGATCCATGTATTAAAGACTGTCATGTATATATTAGTAAGATAATTCCAAAGACTCCATTTAAACTATGAGAAAATTCAGTTTAAAGCACCTATATATTTGGGTTTGTCCAGTGGAAGTAAGAAATTATAATCCATAAGAAGAAAATTAGATTTTAGAATTACTAGTTGATTCTTCATTGATTATCTAAAAAAAATTAAGTTGTATATATTTTATTATTTTTATCATAGTTCAAAAATTATAGAAACTAGGAATACTAGATTCATTAAACATGATGAAACTAATAGAAGTGAACTACAAAGGTTATCCAACAAATTCAAATCGAGGTAACTTTCTAAAGTTGTTGTTTCCTCAACTATTCAATAGTTTGATAAAATTTGAGAGCAACAAATAATGATCAATCTTTCTATAATAAAACTATCACGAATGAGTCTACCACAAGTGAACTACAAGGAGTAACATTAAAAAGATCTTAAAGATAAAGAAGATTTTCTATTCCTAATGAATATGTGATCTATTCATAAGAGTCAAAAATCGACTTAGGTATATATGATCATCCAATTTCATTTTTATAGGCATTGAAAGTATAAATTTTGAAAACTGGGATGATGCTATAAAAAAGAATTAAAATTGATAAATATAAATCAAGTCTGGAACTTATTGAATCGCTTGAATGATCTAAAAAGGTTGGTTATAAATAGATCTTTGACCAAACATACTCAAATGACAATATCGAGATGACTGAATTTATTACTAAAGGTTTGAGTCAAACAAATAACATTGATTATAAATTTTTTTATTTAAAAAATCTTTTAGAATTATTATGATTTTATTAGCTTATTATAATTTAAAATTATACCAAACGAATGTGAAATCTTTGTTCAAAATGGGGAGTCATAGAAGATGTTTAGATTGACCAATAAATAAAAATAAAAATAAATCTTTATTTTTAGATTGACCAATAGAAGATGTTTAGATTGACCAATAAATCTTTATCCAAATCGGCATCTCATGTATTGTAGAAAATAAAAATAAAAATAAAAATTTTAAAGTCAAGTACTTGATCATTGTGTGACAATTAGAGCACGAGAAAATCATAAAATCGAAAAGCACATATATCATATGAGAAGTGTTACCTAAGGAGATCGTATATCCTTAAAATTTCTAGATCCAATGGAGAGGATAAAGGAGAACTCACGTATTCCTCTTTAGTGGTGATCTACATGATAGACACAATGATGATGCTCCTCAAATCGATACGAGATCTCCCTCTCCACATGCACCATAAGACTACTGGAACCAAGGAGGAGGAGAGGAGGTTGAGGAGAATAGGAGGAGCAACCATTAGAAGCTCTAGCCTATGAACCATGAGGTTCCTCCTATTTATAGATATGCATCCAGCTTAACCCTTAATGGATCTTGTCTTTATTTGATATTAAGATCTCTACCCAATTATCTAGTCTTATTGGATCTCATCTATATAATATGTTGAATCTCATATTTTGATGATGAAATAAATTAATGAGTTAAAGATCTAATCTACGTTTTGAGTGATGTAGGACTAGCTTCAATCAAGAAAGATAAATCGATTAAAGCAGTGGAATCAAATGTTAGACTAGAGTGAAACATGTTAGGAGATTGGACGTTGAGTCGAATGATCGGTTGACGTACCGATAAAAGGACTTCGTGCTATGAGTTCGGGCATTGGGCTAGAAAGATCGGACATTGCACTAAGGAGATCAGATATTGCGGAGGTCAATATGCCGATTGAGTAATAAGCCACAAGGTGCTAGTCATAAGTGCCTTGTAAGCCAATCAAGTGAGTGATGACACGTGTGACATGATACACATTTTTTTGCTTATTATATTTTGATATTTTATCATTTTATATTTCTTGTTATATATATATGTATATATATGTATTTACATATATATGTAAATACATATATATATATACATATATATATACATACATATATACACATATATTTATACATATATATGTAATACATATATATATACACATATATTTATACATATATATGTAAATACATATATATATACATATATATACTACATACTATACATGTATATATATATGTATATATATGTATATGTACTATATGCAATACATATTTATATTATGATGTCCATGGATCTGTATAATGAAATATTATTTGATACATATATATATACATATATATATACATATATATATACATATATATATATACATATATATATACATATATATATACATATATATATACATATATATATACATATATATATACATATATATATACATATATATATACATATATATATAC
The DNA here is from genome assembly GCA_004837865.1 of Musa balbisiana. NCBI lineage: Eukaryota > Viridiplantae > Streptophyta > Magnoliopsida > Zingiberales > Musaceae > Musa > Musa balbisiana. Next base: position 26,642,478 of record CM017196.1, on the reverse strand, counting down.
ATATATATATACATATATATATACATATATATATACATATATATATACATACATATATACACATATATTTATACATATATATGTAAATACATATATATATACATATATATATATACATATATATATACATATATATATACATATATATATATACATATATATATACATATATATATATACATATATATATACATATATATATACATATATATATACATATATATATACATATATATATACATATATATATACATATATATATACATATATATATACATATATATATACATATATATATATACATATATATATACATATATATATACATATATATATACATATATATATACATATATATATACATATATATATACATATATATATACATACATATATACACATATATTTATACATATATATGTAAATACATATATATATACATATATATATACATATATATATACATACATATATACACATATATTTATACATATATATGTAAATACATATATATATACATATATATATACATATATATATACATATATATATACATACATATATACACATATATTTATACATATATATGTAAATACATATATATATACATATATATATACATATATATATACATATATATATACATATATATATATACATATATATATACATATATATATACATATATATATACATATATATATACATATATATATACATATATATATACATATATATATATACATATATATATACATATATATATACATATATATATACATATATATATACATATATATATACATATATATATACATATATATATACATATATATATACATATATATATATACATATATATATACATATATATATACATATATATATACATATATATATACATATATATATACATATATATATATACATATATATATACATATATATATACATATATATATACATATATATATACATATATATATACATATATATATACATACATATATACACATATATTTATACATATATATGTAAATACATATATATATACATATATATATACATATATATATACATATATATATACATATATATATACATATATATATACATATATATATATACATATATATATACATATATATATACATATATATATACATATATATATACATATATATATACATATATATATACATACATATATACACATATATTTATACATATATATGTAAATACATATATATATACATATATATATACATAGCGAGGCTCGAGTAGAAACCATAGGGGTCTGACAGCACTATGCCCGGTATACGATCTTGGGGATATTATGAAAATAATAATTCATTGAGCCAAAAAGAGTTTTGACCAGGTATGACTCACTACCAGCTCGATATTGGGCCTAGAGGGGTCACACCTATATGGTAAACGTTGCAGATAAGTAGAGGTTCGTGCTAGTCATAATGGGCCCAGCAAGCCAATCACGTGAGTGATGGCACATGTGACTTGACACAGAATCTTTTTGCTTATTATATTTTGACATTTATCACTTTATATGACTATTACTATATGCATGTATATATTGTGATGTCCCTTGGATTTGTGCAATGGGAATCAGATCGTGATGAAATCACAATAATGAGACTGATTCATCTTTAAACACAATCCTAAATAATACACCGTCATAGGTTACTCGAGAGGGATATCGAGATAACCGGATAGACTAGTGTGCTGTATACCCGTCCATATGATGGATACAGTTGGTCCTCATAGCTGCTCGTGTGGGGACACTAGGGATATAATACAAGTGGCCATTGGAAAATGAATTTACTAATTGATCCGCTATAGAATACTGATTGTTTCATGGATTTTTTGCGCACCAATCTTCGCACGACGACGAACATCTCTTTGGGAATGGGGGATTTTATTTTCTTATTCTTCAGCTGCACATGTGATGTCGCCCCTAAGATTTCCCAATAGTTCGGATATGAGATATCCGCCAGAGCCCTATCTTATTGGATATCCAATAAGAGCCTATGAGAGATTATTGGATAGAGATCCACTAATCTAAAAGACTTGGGTAATTTGATGCAGATCCAATACCCAATAGGGGAGGATCCATTAGGGTTTGATAGGGGACCTCTATAAATAGGAGGGATTCAATGGTTCATAGGCTAAAGCCTTTGCTTGCCTCTCCTATTCTCCTCCCCCTCTCCACCTCAAAGTAGGCCTGAAGTTTTGAGGAGCGTCATTGCAGCCCTGCTATGTGGATCACCACTAGAGAGGAGGACGCTTGACCTTCTTCACCCTCTCCTAGAGATCTGCAAGGAAATAGGGATATACAATCTCCCTAGATAACACAATCTATTATATACACAGTTTGTTTCATGGATTTTTTGCGCACCAATCTTCGCACGACGACGAACATCTCTTTGGGAATGGGGGATTTTATTTTCTTATTCTTCAGCTGCACATGTGATGTCGCCCCTAAGATTTCCCAATAGTTCGGATATGAGATATCCGCCAGAGCCCTATCTTATTGGATATCCAATAAGAGCCTATGAGAGATTATTGGATAGAGATCCACTAATCTAAAAGACTTGGGTAATTTGATGCAGATCCAATACCCAATAGGGGAGGATCCATTAGGGTTTGATAGGGGACCTCTATAAATAGGAGGGATTCAATGGTTCATAGGCTAAAGCCTTTGCTTGCCTCTCCTATTCTCCTCCCCCTCTCCACCTCAAAGTAGGCCTGAAGTTTTGAGGAGCGTCATTGCAGCCCTGCTATGTGGATCACCACTAGAGAGGAGGACGCTTGACCTTCTTCACCCTCTCCTAGAGATCTGCAAGGAAATAGGGATATACAATCTCCCTAGATAACACAATCTATTATATACACAGTTTGTTTCATGGATTTTTTGCGCACCAATCTTCGCACGACGACGAACATCTCTTTGGGAATGGGGGATTTTATTTTCTTATTCTTCAGCTGCACATGTGATGTCGCCCCTAAGATTTCCCAATAGTTCGGATATGAGATATCTGCCGGAGCCCCTATCTTATTGGATATCCAATAAACCCATGAATTATTGGATCATATAGATGAGATCCAATAAGAGCTAATGAGATATTATTGGATAGAGATCCACTAATCTAAGATGCTTGGGTAGTTGGATGGAGATCCAATACCCAATAGGGCAAGATCCATTAGGGTTAAGTTGATAGGGGACTTCTATAAATAAAAGGGAACAAAAGGCTTATAGGCTAGAGCTTCTCTTGGTTGCCACATTCTATTCTCCTCTCCCCTTTTCCTCATAAATAGTTGGCTTAGAGATTTGAGAAGCGTCGTTGTAGCTCTTGTTGAGAAATCTTGGGGGGCGACATCACATGCGTAGCGAAAGAACAGAAAAATAAGATCCCCAAATTCCTAAATATGTGTTCGTCATCATGCGAAGATTAGTGCAAAAAAATCTGTGAAATAGAAAACCATGTGTGAGATAAATTGTGTTACCTAGGGAGATCGTATATCCCTGAATCCTTGTAGATATCTATGAGAGGGTAAAGGAGGTCAAGCACTCTTCCCTCTAGCGGTGATCCACATAGTAAGGCTACGATGATGCTCATCAAAACTCTAGACCTACTCTGAGGTGGAGAGGGGGAGGAGAATAGGAGAGATAAGCAAAAAGCTCTAGCCTATGAACAATTGATTTCCTATTATTTATAGAGATACCCTATCAACTTAACCCTAATGTATCCTCCATTATTGGGTATTGGATCTCCATCCAACTACCCAAGCCTCTTAGATTAGTGGATCTCCATCCAATAATCTCACATAGGCTCTTATTGGATCTCATCCATAGGATCCAATAATTCAGGGGCTTATTGGATATCTAATAAGATAGGAGCTCCAGCAGATATATCATATTTGAACATCTACTCATCACAATACCTATCATATGTGTGATCCTCTAGGCACAATATCGAGTTGGCCATGCGTCATACCTGTTAGAACTCCTTCTAGCTCAGTGAATTATTATCTTTATAATAATTCACTCGACTTATCGACTACGGATATACTAGGCTGCTACGCCGTAGCCCCCAAACGATACAGGGGAATCCAATTCATGTTAAAAACGAGTCAGCACTAAGAGGAGGGGGGGGGGGGGGGGGGGGGGGGGGGGGGGGGGGGGGGGGGGGGGGGGGGGGGGGGGGGGGGGGGGGGGGGGGGGGGGGGGGGGGGGGGGGGGGGGGGGGGGGGGGGGGGGGGGGGGGGGGGGGGGGGGGGGGGGGGGGGGGGGGGGGGGGGGGGGGGGGGGGGGGGGGGGGGGGGGGGGGGGGGGGGGGGGGGGGGGGGGGGGGGGGGGGGGGGGGGGGGGGGGGGGGGGGGGGGGGGGGGGGGGGGGGGGGGGGGGGGGGGGGGGGGGGGGGGGGGGGGGGGGGGGGGGGGGGGGGGGGGGGGGGGGGGGGGGGGGGGGGGGGGGGGGGGGGGGGGGGGGGGGGGGGGGGGGGGGGGGGGGGGGGGGGGGGGGGGGGGGGGGGGGGGGGGGGGGGGGGGGGGGGGGGGGGGGGGGGGGGGGGGGGGGGGGGGGGGGGGGGGGGGGGGGGGGGGGGGGGGGGGGGGGGGGGGGGGGGGGGGGGGGGGGGGGGGGGGGGGGTGAATTAGTGCAGCGGTAAAAATTACGTCGGTTCTGAAAATCTTTTGTATGATAAAGACCGAACTCGAAAGATAACTGAAATCTCGTTCATATATATAGTGAAAGCAATGAGAAGGCAGTTTGCAGTTAAAGTAAATTGCTCAAACGAAATGCAAACCAGATTTTTATAGTGTGGTTCGGTCGTTGTGACCTACATCCACTCCACTGATTCCTCTTCCATCGAGGCCACTGACATCCACTATCGATCTTACTTCAATGGGCGAGAAGATCAACCACTCTTACAACTTGATTCTCCTTTTGACAAGTTCAGGAGAGAACCTTTACAACCCCCTTCACTCCTCTCTTAAACAAGGCTAACACTTAAGTTTTGAGAGGAGTTCACATACAATTACAATAGTGTTTTCTTTTCTATTTTGCTCTTAGTTGTGTTTTGTTAACCAAGGATGAGAGAGGTATTTATAGGCTTCAAGTGGATTTGAACTTGGAGCCTAAAAGTGTCGTATCCCGAGTTTCGTGGGTCTTGGCGGTACCACCGCTTGCAGCATTGACACTAGGTGGTACCACCGCCTAGTCTAGCGGTACCATCACCTGATACCCTACCACTGGGCGATACCATCGCCTAGACTAGCGATACCACCACCTGATATAGTCTCGAAGTCTGTGCCATGATGGTTCCACCTATTGGGTCATTGTTTAGGCTTTCCACTTGGCCCAACACAGCCCAAACATGGGCCCAATTGGCTCATAATTGAATTGGCCCAATTTCAACCTAATTCTATGCTAACTACGAATTTTAAGGCATATACTAAGCTAGTTAAGTCCGATAAGTTTTGGTTTCTTACGGTGAGCTTTCGGCAGAACTTCCGCATCTCGATGGACTCCCGACAAGCTCCTAGACTTCACGATGATTTTCTTGGCAAGTTGTGATGAGCTTCTTTGGCAAGCTTCTGGACTTCTCGATCAATTCTAGTAGTCCTTCTAATGAATGTTCGAACTTCCGACGACCTCTCGAACTCCAACAAAATCTCATTCTTAACTCTAGGACTTCATTTTGCTTTATACTTTGCTATCGTAGTTAATCCTGCACACTTAAAACCCACTTCAATCTAGACAATTATTACTAAGCTAATCAAATGTCATCCAGCATGTCATTGGTTAATCAACGCTTCGTCCGATTCTTTGGCGCATCGTCCTTTCTTATGGCCTATTGCCCAATCGGCTAATTAACCTCTGCAACTCCGATTTCTATGGTGCAATATTCGCTCTTCTTTGCCTGATGCCTGAACCCATGGCCCAAAGTCTTATGTCGATACGTCAATCGATCCTTTAGTGCGACGTCCAATCTTTTAACATGTTTTTCTCCGGCCCAACATGATTCTTACTACTTTAATTGTTTGCCTTTTCTGATCAACATTAGCCCTATATTAGATCACAAACACATCAATTGATTTCATTATCAAAATCTGAGATTCAATAATTCATTGGACCTATCTATCTTTAGTTACCGTGTGCCTATAATCCCTCATCCATCAAATATCCTAATGACAATGCACCGAATGAAATCCCTCATCCATCTTCAATTGATTTTTGAGATTTTTATTTTATGTTCTTCCGCTACGTATATGATATCACCCGTAGATTTCATTATGAGAGGACAATGCACCGAAAGGATTAGACAAAGTGTTGAATGAACCAATGACATGCCAGACAATATAGTATTATGTTTGTAATTGATTGTATCTATATTGAAGTAGTTGTGATTGTACTTGAGTTAGTTTTGGGAGGAACCCTACTAACTCAATTAGGGGCCCATTGGGCCTGAGTTGGAATTATTTTGGGCCAAGTGGAAGGTCGATTCAGTAACCTAAGGGAAGGTAGAATCGCCTATGAGCTGAAAAAGTTAAGAGTACACTTTTCTAGGCTATCAAGCGGTGGTACCACCCAGTGTCAGTGTGTCAAGTGGTGGTACCACTAGATTGGACGATGGTACTACCTATACATGGTCTCCTAGATTATGTCAAGTAGTGGTACCGCCCAGTGTCAATCTGTAGATGGTGCTACTTCTAGTATCCTGGAAACCCGGGATGAGACCCTTTTTAGCTCCAAATTTAAATATATTTGTGGTCTATAGATACCCCACTCTTTCCTGCTTGGGAAAGTAAGAAAAAAGGGTAGAAAGGGGGAAAGAATCCTTGATAAAAAAAATTGAAAAAAGCTTGAAAAGTATTAAGTATTCCCCTCTACCTCTTAAAGTTTGGAGTTTATTTTAAAAGAGGTGTGAAACTTGTAAAGGTTCTCTCCTTAGCTTGTAAAAAAGAGCAAGAGTTGTAAGGGCAGTTAATCTTCACCAATTGGAAAGAAGATTGGTAGTAGAAGCTAGTGGCCTCGGGTGAAGAGGAATCGCGAATGGACGTCACGACGATCGAACCACTATAAATCTGATGTGCTCTTTTCCTTTGTTATTTACCTTTATTGCAAACTACTTTACTTGCTCATTATATTCTTACAAACGTTTTCAAGTTAAACATCTTTCCGATATAGGCTTTATCAAGATAGTTTTTCTAAATTGTCGAAGTTTTCCAAAAGCACTAATTCACCCCCCCCTCTTAGAGTCGTCACAGTCCTAATAGTTGATATCAGAGCCACGTTTCTCTCTATTGGTTTGACACCTAAGAGAGATGACTTTTTCTGATATTCTAGAGAGTCACTCTATCATTTATCCTCCTATGTTCAATAGGACAGATTACACTTATTGCAAAACATATATGAGAGTTTTCTTGCTTTCTATGGATTTTAATTTATGAAATATCATTCAAAATGATTTTCAAAAGTCTTCTAATCCAATGAATGAATGGAATGATTTGGAGAAGAAAATATTTTCTTTAAATACGAAAGCTATGAATGCTTTATTTTATATTCTGGATAAAAATAAATTTAATCAAGTTTCTATATGCAAAACTGTATACAACATTTGATACACTCTTGAAATTATACATGAAGGCACAAGTAGAGTTAAAGAATCGAAAATTAATCTTTTGATGCATAGTTTTGAATTATTTCAAATGGAACCAAGTGAAACTATTGGAGATATGTATACTCGTTTTATGGATGTCGTCAATGGTTTAAAAGCACTTGGTAAAAGTTTTTCTAATTTTGAACTTGTTAATAAAATACGAAGATCTCTTCCAAAAAGTTGTGATATGAAAGTGACGACAATACAAGAGATAAAGGATATGAATAATTTCACTCCTGAAGAATTTATTGGGTCTTTAGTGACCTATGAAATGACTTGTATCGAACATGATGAATGTGATAATAATCTTCCAAAGAACAGGAAGGATTTGACACTTAGAAGAAAACTCAAGTGATGATGATATAACCTTGAACTCACAATAAAATTTAAGAAGTTTATAAAATAAGAATCTAAGAATAAAAATGAACTTAAAAAAGTACAAAATAACTTGCTATGAATGCAATCGACTAGGGCACTTCAAAAGTGAATGTCCGCAATTGAAGAAGAAGGTGCTCGTACAAAAAAAAGGAAAGCACTCAAGGTGACATGGGATGAAATGAGTCCATCCATAAATGAGATAAGTGACTCGACCAAAACTCCTTTACTTTACTATGAAATTACTTGATGCATTTCATGAGTTATTTTTAAATTAGTAAGAAATATTTTAAAAAAAGGGGGATCATGCTTCTCTTTCTAGTGATTTTAAAAAATTTTAAAAATGAGTATGACAGTTGCATGTTAACTCTTTGCACTAAGAGTTAGATTCACTTAAAGAAGAAAAATATATTACTATAATAAAAAGAACGATTTTGATTGAAAATGCTTTATGTTTAATGAAATCATGCTTGATGATTTAATGATGCATGATGATTTGAAGTAACGATGATTTTTATGATTTATGGTTTATTGATCTTGATGACTCTTATGATAAATTTTGTTTTCGATTTTAAATGATGATGCATGTTTTAGTTTGACATAAAAGACAAATATATACTTGTATGAAATAAATTATATAAATTGAAACACATAAAAAATGGAAATGCATTATTCTTGAAAATGTCTTTATCCCTAAAATCTTATAGAGATTCAATAAAAGATTAATGAATCTATTTATATCATTTTGAATCTCTTAGTGATTTTGATGATTTGACGATTTGAATTTGAATGGGTTTTATCTATATCATATCTTGAATTCTCAGAATTATAACTTGAGATTTTCTTTATATGAATCAATACCTCTTACTCTTTATTCTTATATGATTTTTACATTTTGTTAAAAAGAATATTTATCTAAATAAATCATGATTTTTTCTTGATTTCTCATAATTCATGATTTAAAATTTCTTTTGAAGATCTTTTACTATTTGATCTCCTAAGATTTCTTTTTGATTATTTAAGGAGATTTGTCAAAATGAATCATTTCTTTTGGTATTCACATGATTTTTTATATTATCTTTCTTGACATAATTTTTATTATGTATAATTCCTTTGTATTGATGAATTATATGCATAATTACCAAATTGATTTTTCTTGATATTTTTCATATGATGACTTGAACATTTAAACCATTGTGTTCTTCCCTTCTTCTTTTTGATAATGACAAAGGGGAGAAAGATTTGCTAGCTTGCACAATTCAAGAAGAAGCAAAAACTTATAAACTTGCAAAAATTCTTAGCTTGCAAAGAAAGAAAAATCTTGCTCGTTTGCTCATCTCAAAGGAGAAGCAAGAATTGCTAGCTTGCAATCTCAAGAGAAGAAAAAGTACTATCTTGCTCATCTTAAGAAGCAAAGAATTGCTAAACTTGTATATCTCTAAAACTTACTAGCTTGTATGTTCTAAAATGATATAAAACTTGCTAGCTTAAAGATTGCAAAGAAAAGCAAACATGCTATCTTGCACATCTCAAGAGAAGTAAAAATTTTGCTAGTTTTTATATCTCAAAAATTTACTAGCTTACATGTTCAAAACTTGCTATCTTACTAGCTTGCATATTTCAAAAATTAGTTAGTTGCACATTTCTCCTTTTTGTTGATGACAAAGGGGGAGAAGTTATGATGATGATATGAAATTATGCATGAAATACTCATGATATTATCATGATGCATACAATGAGAAGTTATGATGATGATCATGTATGGTGTACTTTGATATTTTTAAATTATGACATAAAATACTCATGATTTTAAGATGCATATAATGATGTGATTAATTGATTCTTTCAATATTCATGATGCATGAAATGATGAAATAGTCATGATTTTCTGAATTCAAAGTTTCTATTAATATGGTATATTGATAGGGGGAGTTTAGTTTAAACTCCATCATCAATTGGTTGTCATCATAAAAAAGGGAGAAATTGTTGAATCTCGGATTTTGATGAAATCAATTGATGAGTTAATGATTTAATCTACATTTGAGTGACGTAGGACTTGCTTCAATCAGGGAAGATAAATCAATTAAATTAGTATAATCAAATATTGGGTCGGAGTGGAACATGTCAGGAGATTGTCGAGCCAAAGGATCAATTGACATACCAGTAGAAGGACTTCGTGCCATGAGTTCAGGCATCGGGTCAGAAGGATCTAACATTACACTAAGGAGATAGGATGTTGTGGAGGTCAATAGGTCGATTAGGCAATACGCTACAAGAGAGGACGATGCGCCAAAAGGATCGGACGAAGCACTGGATGAACCAGTGACATGTTAGACAATATAGTATTATGTTTGTAATCGATTGTATCTAGATTGAAGTAGTTGTGATTGTAATTGAGTTAGTTTTGGGAGGAACCCTACTAACTCAATTAAGGGCTCATTAGGCCTAAGTTGGGACTGTTTTGGGCCAAGTGGAAGGCTCATTCAGTTACCTAAGGTGAGGTGAAACTGCTTATGAGATGGAAAAGTTAAGAGCACACTTTTCCAAGTTATCAGGTGGTAGTACCACTAGACTAGGTGGTGGTACCGCCCAATGTCAGTCTACAAGCAGTGGTATCACCCAGTATTGGCGATGGTACTACCAATACCTCAGAAACCTAGGATGAGACCCTTTTTAGCTCCAAATTTGAATCCATTTGGGGTCTATAAATACTCCACTCTTTCCTACTAAGGGAAGCTTGAAAAGTGTTGAGTGTTCCCCTCTACCTCTTAGAATTTAGAGTTCATTATAAAAGAGATGTGAAACTTATAAAGGTTCTCTCCTAAGCTTGTAAAAATGAGAAAGAGTTGTAAGGGTATTTGATCTTTGCTCATTGGAAAGAAGATCGATAGTGGAAGCCGGTGGCATCGAGTGAAGAGGAATCGGGAGTGGACGTAGGTCACGATGATTGAACCATTATAAATCCAATATACTTTTTTCTTTATTATTTACCTTTATTGCAAACAGCTTTACTTGCTCATTACATTCTTACGAACATTTTCAAGTTAAACATCTTTACGATATAGGCTTTATCGAAATAGTTTTTCTAAATCATCGAAGTTTTCCCGAAAGTACTAATTCACCCCCCCCCTCTTAGTGCCATCATGGTCCTAACAGGATCCAAACTATAGGCTCTATGGATATCTCATATACGTACCTCTACTCGTCGTAACATCCATCATATGTGTGTGACCTTCTAGGCTCGATACTGAGGTAGCCATGAGTCGATCCTATTAGAACTTCTTCCGACTCAGAATTCCTTATGATATATAGTGAATTATTATCTCTATAATAATTCACTCGACTTATCAACTATGGATGCACTAGGCCACTATATCATAGTCCCTAGATGGTATATAAGATCTAATCCATCAGATATGTCTATTCTCAATTACTATGTATCTATAGTCTCTCATGTTGAATCTAATGTATCAGATTTTGATGGTGAAATCAATTAATAAATTAATGATTTAATCTATATATTGAGAAAAGTGATGCAAGACTAATTATGATCTTGAAAAGGTAAAATAATTAAAAAAATCAAATATTGGGCTAGAGCCAAAGATCATGCATCATGCTAGAAGAATCAGGGGATACGCTGAAGGTTCGAACGATGCATCAGAAGCTCATCGGAAGATCGTTGGGAGTACACCAAAAGTTTTACCGGGAGTTCAGATGAATAATTGACATGCCGAGCAACTAGGATTGCTTGCATTGTAATTGTTTAGCCTTAATTATTATAGTTAGGGTTTTAATTTGAGTTAGTTTTGGGAGAAATCCTACTAATTCAATTAAGGGCCAATTGGGCCTGAATTAGGGCTGAATTGGGCATATTATTTGGCCTATTCAATGATCCTTAGTTGGCCCAAGCGGTGGCATCGCTTGAGGCTCAGCCTCTAAGGTAGTCTGTGCAATGGTGCCGCCTAGATTGGTCGATGGTACCATTGACAAAGCCTCAAGGCTTTGTCAAGCAATCATATCACCCAGACTAGACGGTGGTACCACCCAGTGTCAGAGAGTAATGACGGTGGTACCGCTAGTACTCCGAGAACCCGGGATAAGACATTTTTTGGCTTCATTTTTGAAGTCATTTGGGGTCCATAAATACCCCTCTCATCCTTGCTTAGCATATAGAACATCTTCAACGAAATTAGTATGAAATTCTGTTCTAATTCCTAAAAGTTTCCTTTCTCTAGCTCTAAGTTTTGAATTCAGTTTGAGAGAAGGGTGAGTAAATTGTAAAGGTTGTCTCCTAAACTTGTGAAAAGGAAAAAAGGGTTGTAATAGGGTAGTTGGTCTTCGCCCATTAAAAGAAGAGCGTTAGTGAATGTTGATGGCTTCAATGGAGGATGAATCAAGAGTGGACTATCATAAACTTAGTTGGTTTTTCCTAAGTCGTGTGGCACCCTTGCGTGTTCGTCTGTAAAGGTTAGCCTTCCCGAAACCTCCTATAGTTCCTTAGGACCTACAAAAGAGAAAATGGGTTAGAGAAAGTGCTTCACTCAGGATCCACAAGCAATCATTTTAGGAAACACTTCATAGCCAATGCAAATTATAAACAGACTTTACAAGTTTTGAATGGTCGCACAACAAAGAATCCAAAATGGTCCACTACAAACCAAAATCTCTCACAAGTGTCCACATAACACAACCTTTATTTATAAGCCTAAAATGGCCACAAACCCAACTAAATTGGGGCTATTAAGCCTTCGACCATCCCTTTACATGCTGTGCAAAGCATAAACAAACCAAAAGACACGAACATACATGAGCATTATATTAAACACATTATTTATAATTTTATCTACGATATTCTCCCCTACTTATTCCTTCGACATCCTCGTCGAAGCCTTTGCCAACATTGCAACTCCTCGCCTTTGCTGAGTCTTTAATCTTCTGCTCTAACTTCAATGTGCCTCTTGGCTCCCAACTACTCTCCGCTGTTGTTGTTGAGTAGTCAAACTTTTGATCTGCCATGCTACTTCAACTCGCCAATAACTCTAACTCTAGTGTGGTGTTGGCTGAGTTGTGTTGATCCCTGTTGGGTCCTATGGATCCTTCAGATGAAGGAAAATACCATCCTTATTATGCGCTAGTCTCTCAAATGCCTCATGCTACTTGAACTGGGTGGATGCTTGTTGGATCTTTAATGAGAATTGCCTTGCAAACTTTTGAAGTTTTGGGTCCTTCCTTCACAAAATTTGTCCATCGACTCTTCTTTTACTTACTTGTAACTTTAAAGTAGATTCGCATTACTTCCGCTTTCAATTGGGATTCTAATGAGAAATGAAGCGGATAATCTACTTTCAGTAGCACTGATCACCATTGGTGAGGATTTGACAATTATTGTCTTCCATTTGGTTTCTTCGAAGGCTCTTTGAACATGTACAAAGCTCCTCTGTTGGATAGATAAGAGAATTGTGGTACTCGGTTTTGCTCATTCTCTTAAGAATTAAGAATGTAAAGGTTACTTGACTTCGCCCACCTCCTCAAGGGTTGTACTCTATGCATCAAGCAGGTTACTAGCCTTCGCCTGCTCTTTGCTCACATTTTTGAAGCACTTGAAGTGTTTGCACTCCTTACGTTGAGTTAGTTACTGTGATTCACCTTCTCAATGCCATCAAACTTCTGGAATGTAGGAAGTTTTCACCCCAACTTAGAGTAAATCTCTAATAGATTTGGTTGCCTCTGGGATTGTACCATCTTCTCCATCAACCCTACCGCCAACTCCATTGAGTAGTAAAGGTATAACACCGCGTACTGCCTGCTTTGTTCCTTGGTCATGCACTCTTGCATCGACCTGAAGTCCTTCACTATCGGCTATCTTTATGAGAAGCTCATTGACACTAGTCTTATGAAGTTTCTTGGTCTCTACCCTTCAGCTTTGTCTCAGTACTTGGAGTTTGCCTTTGCATTCTCCACCTCCTCGACCCCTTTCACGAACAAGCACTCTCCCCCCCATAAGAGCACGAGATCAATGACTCCATGGAAGTCCCACCTTTGTGGTACTATGGAGCTACCATGCCCACGACCCTACTATCCATCATCTCGCATTTGCATCCCTTTATTCACGATCAGTAGATTTGCCTCTATGGTACTGTGGCTCTCCTCTGAGTCTACCTCCATTCTAATTGATGCATGGTTTCTGGTCCTTTTGAACTCGTCGTTGCTTTCTCACCCTTTTTGACCCTCTACTTCAACACCTCTGTGTTTTCTAAGCAATTCCCCTTAGTCAATGGAAAGACAGATTGCAACTCTCATACATGGTCTCTGCTATCATGTTGTAGGGTTCACACCGATTATATTTTCCTTAGCTTCCTTGGTAGCAATATTTGCTTACACAGCCTTGTTTTCTTTAACTTTCTCTAATCTATTTTCTCTTTTATAGGTCTTAAGGGACCATAGGAGATTTTAGGGAGGACGACCTTTGCGAACGGACAAATAAGAGTGTCGCACGACTTAGGCAAAACTAGCTAAGTCCGTGATAGATGATATCAGAGCGGGACAAGCACTCATAGAAACACTTGGCATGCAAACATGGGGGACCTAGCTGGGCTGCGTTGAGGATAGCCATCACATGCGACCGTTTGGGGCGAAAACGACCATGGAGATATCGAGAAAAAGAGTTGCTTAGAGGAGCGAGCATTTGAGAATGACATTTAGAGGAATAGCCAACCCTTTACGGAAGAGGCACCACGAGAACAAGTAACCTAGGAAGAATACGTAACACACAAAGGTTGAGTTTAAGCTACGAGTTGGCAACTATACTTGATGGTGCTCAAGGCAAGTGAGACGCTCAGTAAAGGATGAGACCATATAAGGTGGAATGGGTTGTTCAACAACCGAAAGAGTTCTGGAAAGCTCACAAAGGTGAGGAAAATTACAAACTCAAAGAATTCGGTACTTATATAAAGGCTTGTATGCGAACGATGGAGTGTTCGTGGCCATCCCAAGGCAACCGAAACTCAACGCCATGGAGCATTGAAACTTTCTCTTCAGCATGAGAAGGATACATCCATAGGAGGCTAAAGTGTGCAGTGAGTTCAACATATTGGTAGGCCTTGAGGGGTGCAACAAGGGCTATATTGACGTAGAGTCACAATCTAGTAAGTGTGTTTGCAGGAGGCAGAACAATGCACAGTTTGTTCAGCAAGGTGGAGTAGTCTAAGGTGATGGTGGTCTCTGAAACTTTTAAAGAGAAGGAAGCAAAGAGAGAAGTTGCTCCAATGTAATAGATATCTAGGAGGGATAAGTCCCAACTCTCCAGAGGGAGAACCATGTGCAACGGACCACATGTGTTAAGGAGGAGTACCTCAAAAGCAACTTCATAAAGCTCAATGGACCGAACGAGCAGTGAGGAGTCATCACATGATTTCACTTGAGATAATGTATTAGGGGGATGCATTGCGAGATCAAGTGGGGGAGTGATCCAAGGTAACACAAATGAAGGCACACTTGGAGTTGATATGGAGATCACACTAAATGGATGGCTGACCCATGGAATGGTAGGTGTGAGGACCATCATCAACTCAATGCACATTGAGGAGTAGAGCAACATGGGTGTAACTAGACGAAGTACCCAAGCCGAAGGGAGCCAACATAGAAGATGGTATATGGAGTGGAGGCACAGAGCTTTCCTTATGTTGGGAAATCTAAGGGTGACATCACATACAAAGTGGAATAACATAAAACAAAAACCCCAAATTTCCCAATACATATTCGTCGTCATGCATAGATTGGTGCACAAAATTCACGAAATAGAAAACCACGTGTGAGATAGTTGTGTAGGAGTAGATGAAGGAGGTCAAGCGTCTTGCTCTCTAGCGGTGATCCACACAGCAAGGCTGCAACGATGCTCCTCAAATCTCTAATCCTACTATCTAAGGAGGAGAAGGGGAGAAGAGAACAAGATGTGTGGTAGAACCCTTACAGATTCTAAGCTTGGGGTTGATCTCTTTAGGGGATCGGCCTCCTTAGAACTCTATAGGGGTTCCTTCCTCCAAGTTGCTGCTCAAAGGCTGCAGAAAAGATTCATCTATTGCTTATCAAAAGTGGATGAATATATGACTATTTATAGGGTTTCTAAACCCTAACTCTTAATAGGACTCTTACTGAAGACTCCTATTCTTTTATAATTCCTAATTCTTCTCTAAGAAATAATCTCCAAACCCTAGCCGGCCTCTTCACCTCTTTAATGAGGGTCGGCTTAGGTAGGTTTTACATAAATACCACTATTAATTAGGACTCTCCTAGCTAGAGTCCTAACAGACCCGCCCTCTTCAAATCAGCCTTGTCCTCGAGGCTGACAATCCATGAATTCTAGGAATTTGATCTTTAAGTCATCATAGTTCTCCCAAGTGGCACCTTCTACTAGTAAGTTCGCCCATTGTATTAGCACTTCAGTAATGGGTTATCATCGTCGAGTCACGATCCGTCAATCAATAATGGCACTCGATTGGGTCTGAAGTTCTCCTTGGATAGTCATATTTGGTGGGTGGCTTTGGGCCGTCTCCAAGCACATGTTTACCACTTTCGTCTGGCCGTCGGTTTCTGGGTGATACGCCGTACTCCTTTTCAATTTAGTTCCTTACATATGGAATAACTTTGCCCAAAACCTGCTTATGAAGATGCAAGTAGAATTTGGCACAAGCATAATGCGTCCCTTATAGCGTAATTCTTTTGAGTCCCAATTGTAATGAGCCACGGAGTTTAGTACTTCCTCCAATTTTTTTATAATCTTATCTTACTGATCTCTAGATCTTCCTGCCATTCCCTCTTAATATCCTTAAGGAAGTCACAGGTCGAAAGTGAAATGGTCGAAAATTCAGCTTGCTTGGGTAGCCGTGAAAGCGCATCTGCAACAATATTCTCTTTCCTCTTTTTATAAGTTATTTCATAATCATATCCAAGAAGCATTGTTATCCATTTTTGCTACTCAAGGGAAGATATCTTCTGTTCCAAGAAATATTTTAGGCTTTTATGGTCGGTCTTGATTTGAAAGCGTCGCTCGATCAAGTATGATTTTCATTTGGCCACCGCATGCACAATTGAAAGCATCTCCTTGTCATAAATAGTCATTTTGAGATAGGAAGGAGATAATGCCTTATAATATAAGTGAGGGGGCAACCATCTTGCATTAATACAACACCAATTCTGACTCCGAAGTTATCAGCTTCAATAACAAAAGTCATGCTGAAGTCGAGCGTTGTCGTCACTACGGCTTTATGTTCAAAGGCAGTGGTGGCTTTGTCTGACCATTGCAAAGCATCTTTTTTTAGTAAGGAAGTAAGTGGTGCACCGATCTTTCCATAGTTTTTCATGAACTTATGATTGTAACCTATTAAACCAAGAAAGCCATGTAGCAATTTTATGTTCCTCGAGGTCGGTCAGTTCTGCATTGCTCCAATTTTAGAGGGGTCCACTAACATACCTTCCTCTAACATGATATGCCCAAGATATTCCACCTTCTAGTGAAGAAAGCAAAAATTCATAGTGACCATTGTGTGTTCAAAAGGCGGTTTTCGGTATGTCTTCTTTGCACACTCATATTTGATGATACCCGGATCGAAGGTCCAGCTTTGTGAAGATTTATGTTCCCTTTCATCTAGCAATTCATCTGCTATTAGAATAGGGTATTTGTCCTTAACAGTTATGCCATTGAGGGCTCGGTAATCAATGCACATTCGCCATGTTTCATCCTTCTTTCGTACGAAGAGCACCGGTGAAGAGTAAGGGCTGCAACTTGGCCGAATAACTCCTATTTCGGGCATTTCTTTTACAATCCTTTCCTTTCTATTTCATCCTTCTATAGATATGAATGCTGATATAGCCAAGTATTTGTAAGAGGTTTGCCCAAAAGAATCGATATACAATGATCATGTCGACAAGCAAGAGGTAGGTTGTGCGGTTCGTGAAATATATCTAAAAATTCAGCAAGCAAAGGAAGTAGGTTTAGATCTTCAAATTCTATTGGCTCTCCCTTAGTTTGCTACTCAAGTTGCATCAAAAAGCTGATGCATGCTTTATGCAAAACCTTCTCCATTTGTTGTGTGCAAATCATCGTTACGTCGCCCCCACGTTTCCCGTGCAGAATCACCTGTTTCCCCTTATTATAAAATTTCACAATTAGTTTCATAAAATTCCAGGAAACATTACCTAATGTCATCGACTATTCAATTTTGAGCATGGCCTCATGATCATCAAAAGGGAGGAGGAAGAAATATGTAATTATCTCTTTGTCCTATAGTA
The DNA here is from genome assembly GCA_004837865.1 of Musa balbisiana. NCBI lineage: Eukaryota > Viridiplantae > Streptophyta > Magnoliopsida > Zingiberales > Musaceae > Musa > Musa balbisiana. The sequence goes on along the minus strand of CM017196.1, from coordinate 26,624,140 downwards.
ATAGTTTCTCCCACGGGCGCCTACGATCACACTTCAAAATCCGTTTGTTGGTGAACTTGACGTCAAACCTACTATAATACTCGATAGGTAAGGCCATCCGAACAGCAACTTTACTATCTAGGAAGTTATTAGTACTGCCCGTGTTGATGAGAACAATGATCGATTATTGTTTGAGAAGGCCTTTAACTTTCATCGTTTGCGGGTTTGAGTAGCTAGCTAGTGCATGTATTGTAACTTTGGTCGGTTGTGACTTTTCTTCTGCATTTTCTTCTTCATTATTAAGGCTCTCTTCTAGATATTCAATGACCTCTTCTTCTACTGGTTCAATCATAAGAAGTCTCCCTTTTCTACAGTGATGCTCATGGCTCCACAGCTCGTCGCGGTGCCAACATAACTCCTTCGTAGATCACTCCCGAAGCTTTTCTCTTGTTATCATTTTTGGTGTAGAGACTCGGTTGATAGTAGGGGGGCTGAGGGCTTCTGCATTGTAGGTTGAGAAGCGATCCTAGTCCTCCAGGCTTCATGGTTCAATCGCTCCTCTTGATGTCATGCGAAAGAGATGGCTGCCATAAGCGTGTATAGTTGTTATGCTTTAACTTCTCCTCGGATCTCTAGCTTCAAGCCCTCAATGAAGGTCCCCAATAGCTATTTTTTAAATCAATCATGAGTTTGATTAGATAACCTTTCAAACTTGGTTTGGTACTCCTGAATGGTAGAGGTTTGTCGAATCTTTGCTAGTTGTTCGTCAATGTTCTCGTAATCGGTTGGTCCGAAGTGGATCAACAGTCCTTCTATGAATTGTCGCCATGAGAGGACTCCATGAGTATATTTAAACTAGTCAAACCAGTGTATGACATCCCCTTCAAGATGTATAGCTGCAATTTCCACCATAGATGTATCCGTAGTTTTATGATATTGAAAATATTGCTCCGCGCACGAGATCCAACCAATCGGGTCTCCTTCTTCCCATCTAGGGAAGTCCACCCTTATGCGTGGATAGTTGGGGTCAGTCATAGAGCCTCCCCTCTCTTGGAAGTCATCTCTTTGGGCTTAGTGTGATTGGTTAGAGCTCTCCCCTTGATATGATTTCTTCGGGCTTGGTGGTTGGCTCAAACTGAGTTCGGTAAAGAGAGTCTGAATCTTATCCTCCATTCACGCCTCCAAGGCTTCGAATTTAGCAATAATTACCTTCTTAGATGCCATAGTATATGCCTCCAAATCTATGATGTTAAGATCTCTTTTTTTATTGGGTTAAAGGCAAGTATGAGTTGAGAGAAGTGATGGTCGAAAGGGTTGGTGGATTGGTGGATTTAGGCTGCGATTTAGGCTTGTTTTATGGCCGTTTTGGATACTGTTTGAGGGTATGGTTTGGTGGAGTTTTAGAGCTGTGGATGAAAGTTTTTGATCTGTGATAGATGGTAGCAAAGGTTTGATAGAAATCGGAGGAAATTTATTGCAAAATTATGTTGTCTTGTAAGAGCAGAATTATTGTTGAAGAAATAGTGGTTTCTCGACAAAATTTCTACCAAAAACTTGAGAGATTTGAGAAGGGAATTGATAGAAAAATCTCAATTTATATGACAGCAAGAATGTCCAATTTAATCAAGAAAATTTTGGCAGTATAATAGCAAGGAAATTAGTGCAAGTTGCAATAGCAGAATTCTCATCGAAAAATTTTAGCGATTTGTGACGAAAATTTACAACGACAAAAAATTGTTTCTAGAGATGAATTCCTTAATAGATCAATCTTAGATGGAAGCTAAGATGATTTATAAAGTGTATAAGAAATTTCGTTCAAAAAGAATACAAATAGATCGGTTAAGGCAACAATATGCGGCTGAAATTTTCTACAGCACAGATTTTCAAGTGTAGCAGATTGGATGTAAAAGATTAGTAGTTTATATTGAGAATTTTTTGACAAAACCAAAGGAAAATCTACTATTAGGAAGTATTAAAGCTATCATAAAAATTTCATAGAGATTTGGATTGAAAAAATATAGTAGCAAGATAAAAAAATCTATGCTATGCGGCTGGAATTTTATAGTGCAGATTTTCAAGTATAGCAGCTTAGATGTAAATGATCAATGGTTAATATTAAGAATTTTTTGACAAAACCAAAGGAAAATCTGCTATTAGGAAGTGTCAAAGCTGTCATAAAAATTTCATAGAGATTTGGATGGAAAAAATGCAGTAGCAAGATCAAACAAACTGTGCTATGCGGTTGGAATTTTATAGTGCAGATTTTTAAGTATAGTAGTTTAGACATAAAAGATCAATGGTTTATATTGATAATTTTGACAAAACCAAAGGAAGATATGCTATTAGGAAGTGTCAAATTTGTCATAAAAATTTCATAGAGATTTGAATAAAAAAAATGTAGTAGCAAGATCAAACAGACTGTGCTATGCGGTTAGAATTATGCAATGTATCTTTTGTCATAGAGATAAAAACTTTATGATGAAAAGTTTATGCAGCAATATAGGAACAATTTTTTTTAGATTTTTGAATAAGGATAACTAAATTGCAACAGTAGTAAGGTAGGAAACCGGAACCTATTGTAATTCACGGGGAGATCAAAGGATGATTTGCTATAGTGGAGATGACGACGGAATTTGACGATGATGTTTTAAGCAATTGTGAGAATTACTTTGGGCGGCTGTGGAGGGATGATGGATGGCTATAGAAGAGCAGCGAGATGCCAAGAACACTGCTCTGACACTAAGTGTTGGAACCCTTGTAGATTCTAAGCTTGGGGTTGATCTCTTTAGGGGATCGGCCTCTTTGGAACTCTATAGGGGTTCCTTCCTCCAAGTTACTATTCAAAGTCTATAGAAAAGATTCATCTATTGCTTGTCAAAAGAGGATGAATACATAACTATTTATAGGGTTTCTAAACCCTAACTCCTAATAGGACTCCTACCCAAGACTCCTACTCAATTAAGACTTCTACTCAAGACTCATAATAGGACTCGTACTCAAGACTCCTATTCCTTTACAACTCCTAATTCTTCTCTAAGAAATAACCTCCAAACCCTAGCCGGCCTCTTCACCTTTTTAATAAGAGTTGGCTTAGATAGGTTTTACATGAATGCCCCTATCAATTAGGACTCTCCTAGCTAGAGTCCTAACAATGTGGCTACTAAGAAGCCCAACCAATGGGCCTTTAGTTCCCTCCTATTTATAGAGGCCCCATGTTAACCCTAATGGATCCTGCCCTATTGGGTACTAGATCGCCATCCAATTACCCAAGCCTAGTAGATTAGTGGGTTCTACCTAATAATCTCTTATTAGTTCTTATTGGATCTCCTCCATGGGATCCAATAATTTAAGGGTTTATTAGATATCCAATAAGATAGGGGCTCCAATAAATATATCATATTAGAACCTCTACTTGTCGCAATACCTACCATATGTGTATAACCCTCTCGGCCCAATATCAAGTTGGCCATGAGTCATATCTATCAGAACTCTTTCAGGCTCAGTGAATTATTTTCTTTATAATAATTCACTCGACTCATCAATTGCGGACGTACTAGGCCACTACGCCGTAGTCCCCAGACGATACAAGGGAATCCAATCCTTTGGACCTATCTGTCCTCAGTGACCGTGTATCTATAGTCCCTCATCCATCTAATATCCTAGAGACCATATATCGGGTATGGTGTTGTTAGGGCTATACGGTTTCTCCTCAATTCTCGCTCTAATCGGATTCTTTTAGAGAACTCTTTCTCTCTCAATCTGAATGACCTTAGCCAAGGATTTGTTCGACCAATAATATATAGGATATTTCTCTTATGATATCGAGAGTGGATGATCCTTTATCGACACTCAATAGCCCTCAAAAGGTTGGCTGTCACTCCTTATAACCGGTTGTACTAGATTTGAAACTTCTAAATCTATAAGTCTGGTATCAAATAGTAGAGTAATCATACAGGATATCCTTGGTGTCTCAAGTCTAAGGACTAGATACACTACTGAGACTATAGAATCGCCGTCTAACAATAAGGCATCATCAACCATCTAGTATTTCATGAGCGGATCAATCAATGAACTCATTCTCCAATGAGCACCTGCACTATATCTTTAATGTCCCCACATGAGCAGCTATGAGACTAGTTTCCTCCATCATATGGATGGGTATATAGCACACTAGTTTGTCTGGTTATCACGATGTCCCCCTTGAGTAACCTATGACTAGGATTATTTAGGGCCTATGTTTAAAGATAAATCAGTCTCATTATCATGATCTCATCACGATATGATTCCCATTGTACAGATCCACGGATATCATAATATAAATGCATATATGCAACAAGCAATATAAAGTGATAAAAATGCCAAAATACAATAAGCAAAAAGAATGTGTATCATGTCATATGTGCCATCACTCACGTGATTGGCTTGCAAGGCACATTTGACTAGCAATCTCCCACTTGACCTAAAGCCAATCACCTATGTGTATGATCCCCATCAGACCTTTGTGACGCTCAAAGATAATCTGAGACAACGACTTTGTTAATGGATCTACGATGTTATCTTCGGATGGAACTCCTTCCACTACTACATCTCCTCGGGCCATAATCTCTCTAATAAGGTAGAACCTCCTTAGAATACTTCTGATGAGACCTGGGTTCCCCCATTTAAGCAATCGCCCCATAGTTGTCACAATATAAGGGAATCAGCTCATTACTACCTAGCACGACTCCTAGATCTGTGATGAAATTCTTCATCCAAACTACCTCGTTTGCTGCCTCTACTGCAGCAATATACTCTACCTCTATGGTCGAGTCAACAGTAGTATCTTGCTTAGAACTCTTCCAGCTTACTACTACTCTATTCAAGATAAACAGATACCCTGAATTAGACTTGCTATTATCGACATCAGATTGGAAACTCGAGTCCATGTTGCCTTCAACCCTGAGGCTACTACCTCCATATACCAGTAAAAGATCCTTAGTCCTTCTGAAGTACTTAAGGATACACTTTACTGCTTTCTAGTGCTCCAAGCTTGGATTCGCTTGATACTTGCTCGTGACACTTAGAGCATACACTATATCAAACTTAGTATATACCATGACATACATAATAGACCATATTGCTGAGGCATAGGGTATCCTATCTATGTTCGCTCTTTCTTCAGGAGTCTTTAAGGATATCTTCTTCAGGAGTCTTTAAGGATATACTCCTAGAAAGCGATATCTCATGTCTTATCGGTATGAGACATCTCTTAGAATTTTTTATGTCAAACCTTTTGACAATGGTATCTATGTACCTAGACTGAGATAAGCCAAGCATCCTTTTAGATCTATCTATATAGATCTGAATCCCTAAGATATAGGATGCTTCCCCTAAGTCCTTCATGGAGAAGTATTTAGATAACCAAGTATTTACTATGGATAGCATTCTTATATCATTCACAGTGATCAGGATATCATCCACATATAATACCAAGAAGGTGATAGTGCTTTCACTTACCTTCCTATACATATAAGGCTCATCTTCGTTTTTAACGAAGTCATAAGATCTGATCGCCTCATCAAATCTCATGTTTCAACTTTATAAAGCTTCCTTCAATCCATTAATGGACCTAAGCAACCTACATACTTTATTTGGACAATCCTTAGACATGAATCCCTTAGGTTGTATTATGTACACCTCCTCCTCGATGTTGCCATTGAGAAACGTAGTTTTCACGTCCATCTGTCAGATCTCATAATCATAGTATATTGCAATAGCCAATAAAATTCAGATGGATTTTAGCATGGCTACGGGTGAGAAGGTTTCTTCATAGTCAACACCTTGCCTTTGACGATACCCCTTAGCCACTAGCCTTGCTTTATAAGTCTCTACCTTTTCATCTACTCTGCTATTCTTTTTTTAAGATCCATTTGCAACCAATGGATATAATACCCTCAGGTGCATCAACTAGGTTCTAAACCTTGTTGGAGTACATAAAATCCATCTCAGAATTCATGGCTTCTTGCCACTTCTCGGAGTCTATACTCGTAATAGCCTCTTCACAGGTCTGAGGATCAATATCCTCAATATTCTCTCCTCTAATATGCCCCACATATCTCTCAAGAGGATGAGATACTCTACTGGACCTACGTAAAGTTGGAACTTGTGTTCTAGGTACTTGAATAGACTTAGGTTGTGGAATGGTGCTTGAGCTAGGTTCTCCAACCTCACTCAACTCTATCATGCTTCTATTGTCTCCACCAAGAATATGTTTCTTCTCAATGAACACCGCTCTCTTAGTTACAAAGACTTTTTGGTCCTCGGGATGATAGAAATAATACTTATTAGTTTCTTTAGGGTATCCCACGAATATGCACTGTTACGTCCTGGATTCTAATTTGTCGAGGTTGTGTCTTTTGATGTGGGCAAGGCAGCCCTAAATCTTAACAACCTTAAGATTAAGCTTCTTCCTTTTCTATATGTCAAATGAAGTAGACACCACCTACTTAGTTAAAATTATGTTCAGAAGATAAGCTGTGATCTCTAGGGTGTATCCCCAGAATGAGACGGGGAGATCGACGAAACTCATCATAGATCGCACCATATCTAATAGTATGCAATTCCTCCTTTCGAATATACCATTAAGTTCGGGTGTATAAGGAGGTGTTTATTGGGACAGAATCTCATGGTCCTTAAGGAATTGGGTGAACTCTATATTCAAGTACTCATCTCCTCGATTTGATCGAAGAGTCTTGATACTCTTTCCAGTTTGATTCTCTACTTCATTCTTATACTTTTTGAATTTCTTGAAGGCCTAAGATTTATACTTGATCAAGTACACATGTCCATACCTTGAGAAATCATTAGTAAAAGTAATGAAGTGGGAGTAACCACTTATGCCATGAGTTGACATAGGACCATATACATCATTTTTTTTTGATAAGTGGACCATATACATCATTATGTATGAGTTCGAGCAACTCGGTGGCTCTCTCTCCAGTTCCACTAAAAGGAGAGTTCGTTAGTTTTTCATGAAGGCAAGGGTTGCAAGTTGTATATGACTCATAGTCGAATAGATCTAGATATCCATCCTTTAGCAATTTTTGAATCCTTCTCTCATGGATGTGACCTAGCCTATAATGCCACAAGTATGCACTGTTCACCTCATCTCATTTTCTCTTGGACGCACTTACATTCATTATATGTGAAGTAGTGTCTAGCATAAATAAACCATTATGCAAAGATCTTTACATCAATCTCCTACATTTTGCCAGAATTTGTAACAAATTATAGATGTGATAAGCACTACTGGTATCCAATACCATGCACTATCACAAAAATCTAACAACTAAAGACTAATCATATATATACCTAAAGCTTCTCCAAGCTTCTGTTTCACCCTCTTTGGAAGGTACATTTTGTAGTTCCTCTACCAATGCTCATCTTTGCCATAGTGGAAGCACTAGCCTTTGTCCTTTGCCGGGTTTTTCTTAGCAACCTTTGTTTTACCCGATCTGCCCTTGTTGTTACCCTTCTTAATGGACTTTTCTATCTTCCGTTTCTTTTTAGTCTCACCAGCATAGAGAACTAGCTTCTCTTTCTTGATAGTGCACTATGTCTCCCTCAACATATTGAGGAGCTCAAGGAGAGTCATCTCATGCTTGTTCATATTAAAATTTAGGGACTGAAGTACAAGGTCTATACATAGGTCATCATTTAGGACCATTCCTAGACTTGTGAGTTTCTCTATCCACTTAATCATGTTAGGACATGGTTCTGAACCGGTGTTCCCTCAATCATCCTAGTATAGAAGAGACTCTTAGATATCTCATATCACTGAGTCCTTCCCTGTTCCTCAAACAATTTTTGAAGATGCAGGAGAATGGATCTGGCATCCATCTACTCATGTTGTCTTTGTAACTCAGGAGTCATAGAGCCCAACATGTAACACTGAGCAAGAGTGGAGTCATATATGAACTTCACGTAGCAAGCGATCTCAACCTCCCTTGCCTCTTCCTCGGGCGTAGGCATCACTGTATCAAGGGCATATGCGATTTTCTTCGCCATGAGAACATTTCTCAGGTTGCAAAGCCAATCGGTATAATTTGGACCAGTGAGGTGGTTGACATCAAGAATGTCATGTAAGGGATTTGAATGCGATATATTTATGAAAATGAAGATGTAGTGAAAATAAATAACATGCAGATTTTATAAATAAATAAATAATTAAGACAAGGAATTCTATCTTAATCTACTCCATTATTTTCTCGCGAATCACACAACTCCCTCCGGCATGTAAATCGGAGACCCTCGATAGATCTCTAGTGGGGATCGGGATCCAATTGGCGTCTTAATGTAAACTCGAGTGACTCGACCAATTATGCTAAGCCCGTAAAGGTACGCAACTCTTGCCAATCACAACTTCTTGTGATTCCATCCTATTTGACCTCCGATCCACCATGACCTTGAGTGACTCAACCAACCATGATGTTAAGTTAAGTCATCACCATCATCATAAGATGAGTCTGATTCGACAATATGTCGTCGAGTGACTCGACCAAGCATACTATGTGCTCAAGTCACCGGTGACATCTTTATGTCATAGGCAAGATAGCGAATTACAAAATAGGTGAGCCTCGAGTGACTCGATCTACTCAACCTATGTCGGGAATTGGTCCCTATCTATAATGATGGAAGGCCACGTGAGTCAATCTAATTGCCTCATGTTTACCAACTTAATATTGTCAAGAGAGGGGATTTTAATTTGGTCTCCTAATATAACATGTCATGCACATACATATTTAATACATATCTACATCGCATGCAAATATATATATATATATATATATATATATATATATATATATATATATATATATATATATATAGTATGTGTATAAGTAATCACACATCATATGAGTAATCACACCAGATGATCATGGACCACAGCCAAATGTGATCAGGCCCAAGCCAGAGGACCTAATCACTCACATCAAGATCTATATATGCAGCGGTGTATCTCCATGCCCTATGATTGTCCATCTCGTCCTCGTCGGTTCCGTTGGCATCTCGACGCATCTCTATGTATCGCGACTGTCCGTCTTGACCTCATGGGTCCTACTATCGGCTCCATGCTCCCACTGTACCTCATCGTGTCATTACAACTTAATTATAAGCACATAGGCTCGACAATAAATGAGAAATAAAATAGAGGCTCGCAAATCCCAATAATAATAATCATAAGTACACACATCACTTGGTCCATTATCATCCGTCCACATATCATACATCACATGTACACATCATCATCATGTAGGACTACTAGATAATAATAAATAATAATCAATTAAATTTTTTAATTAATTAATATTTTCTGAAATCAAGGACATGCGTGAAATTTTTTTGAATTGTGAGAGGTATTTTCTTAATTTGGATAAAAGGATAGAATTGAAATTTCTTAAATTCATAAGGGAAAAACTATCTTTTTGCCCAAAACCTAACCCTCCCACCTCCTGCTGTTTGTTGCAACTACCGCCACCCTACTGGCGACAGCCCTCTATGGTGGGGGGTAGGGGCGCCACCCCTGCCTGCGAGCACTACCGCCCTCACGGGCGACTGTGCTCATGGGCCTAGTGCCCACTAGCACTGCTACCCTACGACACCTCAGCTTGCAGGCAAAGCGCCCGCCGGCAACGCTGTCGCACGGCGCCTCTGCTTGCGGGCATAGCGCTTGCAAGCGTCACTTTGCCGTAGCGCCTCTACACGTGAGTGCAACGCCCGCAAGCACCGCCGCGGGCGGTGCTGCACCAATGAGCCATTGCCTCCCATTGTGGTTCGTGCGTTGGCCCAACGGTGGTAAGTGCCGCTTGCACTTGCGGGCACAACACCTATAGGCGCCACCCTTGCGTGCAGGCATAATGCTTGTGCGTAGGTAGCCACCATGTCTATCGCCCTGCCTACGGGTGCCACTACAGGCAGCCATACCTGCATGCACAGTGCCTGCACATAAGTGGCTACCGCTGCAATAGCCCGTCGGCCGCCAGCCGAGAGCCTACACGCAAATGGCAGTGACGGCAATAATAGTTGCTACCCTTTCTCGCTTTTGCATCAACAATTTTGATGTCAAAAGCTTTTCCAATTCACAACACACTATTCAAAACCAATCTTTCGCACGAACAACCTGGCTTTGATACCACTGTAGGAAAAAATAGGGGCAACATTACATGTGCAACAGAAGAATAGAAAACAAAACCCCAAATTTCCCAATATGTGTTTGTCGTCGTACGTAGATTGGTACAAAAAATCCATGAAACAGAAAACTACATGTGAGACAGTTGTGTTACTTAGGGAGATCATATATCCTTGAATCCTTGCAGATTTGTAGGAGTGGATAAAGGAGGTCAAGTGTCATCCTTTCTAATGGTGATCCACATAGCAGAGCTGCGATGACACTCCTCAAATCTCTAGGCCTGCTATTTGAGAAGGAGAAGGGGAGAGGAGAATAGGAGGTGGCTACTAAGAAACCTCAGCTTATCGGCTTTTAGTTCCCTCCTATTTATAGAGGCCCCGAGTTAACCCTAATGGATCCTACCCTATTGGGTACTAGATCTCCATCCAATTACCCAAGCCTCTTAGATTAGTGAGTCTCTACCCAATAATCTCTTATTAGCTCTTACTGAATCTCATCTATGGGATCTAATAATTCAGGGGCTTAATAGATATCTAATAAGATAGGGGCTCCAATAGATATCTCATATTTGAACCTCTACTCATTGCAACACCTACCATATGTGTATGACCCTCTAGGCCTAATATCGAGCTGGTCATGAGTCATACCTGATAGAACTCCTTCTAGCTTAGTGAATTTTATATCCATAATAATTTACTCGACTCATCAACTATGAATGTACTAGGCTACTACGTCGTAGTCCCCAAATGATGTAGGAGAATCCAATCCTTTGGACCTATCTATCCTTGGTGACCATGTACCTATAGTCCCTCATCCATCTAATATCCTAGAGACTATATATCGAGTATGGTGTTGTCAGGCCCATATAGTTTCTCCTCGAGTCTTGCTCTAATCGGATTCTCCCGAAAAACTCTTTCTCTCTCAATTTGAATGACCTTAGCCAAGGATTTGTTTGACCAAGAATACACAGGATATTTCTCTCATGATACTGAGAGTAGATGATCCTTTATCAACACTCATTAGCCCTCGTAAGGTTGGTTGTCACTCCCTATAACCGGTTGTACTAGATCTAGAACTTCCAAACCTATAAGTCCAGTATCAAAGAGTGGAGTACTCATACGGGACATCCTTGGTGTCTAAAGTCTAAAGACCAGATACACTATTAGAACTACAAAATTATTATCTGACAATAAGACATCATCAACCATCCAGTATTTCCTGAGTGGATCAATTAGTGAACTTATTCTCCAATGAGAACTTGAATTGTATCCTTAGTGTCCTCACACAAGTAGTTGTGAGACTAGTTGCCTCCATCATATGGATAGGTATACAGAACACCAGTCTATCCGATTATCACGATGTCCCTCTCGAGTAACCTATGACCAGGATTATTTAGGGTATGTGTTTAAAGGCGAATTAGTCTCATTATCACGATCTGATTCCCATTGCATAAATCTACAAATATCACAATATGTATGCATATATGTAATAAGCAATATAAAGTGATCAAAATACCAAAATACAATAAGAAAAAAGACTGTGTATCGTGTCATATGTGTCATCACTCACATGATTGGCTTACAGGGCACCTATGACTAGCACCTTGGACAGAGGTCAAGGACGTGAACTTTTACAAAGGCAAGAGTGAGATCATATCGTTCCATGGGTCCTTTATTCCGATGAGACGGGCTCATCCTGCATGGTGCCAAAGAGAAGAGAGCTTCAAGGCACATGCACCTTACCTCAGAGAAGCATTTGAAGGAGGAAACTAAGGCGACTCAACTTGTGGAGGCGAAGTTATTTAGAAGGCCTTGGCACGGGGCAAGAGGACGTGGTGGCGGCTACTCTTGAAGAATATGCCATAGTGCTGCCATTCAAGTTTCCATGAAGGGAGCAATGCATAGCGGATATTGTGCTAGTAAGGGCAGAGGCCCAGGATCTAGACAATGGTACATCAATTTTAGCGAAGTCGGTGGACTTCGAGAGCTACTAAGTGATGGATTATCCTAGAGCGGTGTTTCATCTAGGTGTGACCTGAGAGTGGGTGGATGAAGGTCGATTGCCAAATGAGTAAATACAATCGAATGTGGAAAATACCCTGTTATGTGTTGGTAGAGGCCACATATGGAGGGATCACAATCCGAGTTCATCCCACAAGGATCAGAATGCATTGGAGATGTCACTAGGAGGCGACATGGTATAGCGGATCATAGTGGAATAGTTCATGGCAATGCGACACATGAATATAGTCTCGTGAGAGACTGTATCATACAGAGGTATGATCGGGAGCTACTAAGAGCTCCACTTTGGTGAACAACACGACGACAAGAAGGACTATGGATTCAAGGAGTGAAAGCCATGGTACCTTAAGAGGCAGGTCTTCCGTACGTGCATCATATTTTGTATCGGGTGAAAGCCTTGGTCATCAACATATGAAGGCTTTGTACCATCGAGAAAAAAGTTCTAATGCAAGTACCAATGAGTCCCATGGGAGGGAGTTGCAGTCTGTGTACCATCGGTGTGAACCCTACAACATGATAGCAGAAACCATGCATGGGATTTACAGTCTATATTTCTATCGACTAAGGGGAATTGCTTAGAGAATATAGAAGTGATGAAGTAGGGGGTCGAAAGGGGCGAGGAAGTGACGATGAGTCTATAGGGACTTAACTACCCAAAACCAAGCATAAGTTAGAATGGAGGTGGACTCGGAGGAGTGTCATAGAGATATATCTACCGATCACGAAGAAAGGGATGCAGTTGCGAGGCAATGAAGTCATCGATCCCTTACTCTTATGGAGGGAGAGCGCTTGGTTGTGAAAGGGCCCGAGGAGGTGGAGCATGTGAAGGCAAACTCCAAGTACCAAGATAAGACTGAAGGGTAGAGGTTAAGGAACTTCGTAAGACCAGTATCAACGAACTTCTCATCAAGATAGCTGAAAGTGAAGGACTTCGGGTCATGCAAGAGTGCATGATCAAGGAATGAAGTAGGTAGTACGTGATGCTGTACCTTTACTACTCAGTGGAGGAGGCAGCTAGGTTGATGGAGAAGATGGTATAATCTCAAAGATGACCAAAACTATTAGAGACTCACTCCAAGTTGGGGTGAAAACTTCCTGTATTCCAAAAGTTTGATGACATTGAGAAGGTGAATCATAGTAACTAACTCAATGCAAGGAGTATAAATACTTCAAGTGCTTCATAAGTATGAGCAAAGAGCAGGCGAAGGTCAGTAACCAGCTTGATACATGGAGTACAACCCTTGAGGAGGCGGGTGAAGTCAAGTAACCTTTGCCTTCTTAACTCTTAAGAGAATAGATGAAACTGAGTACCCCAATTCTCTTATCTACCTAGTAGAAGAACTCTGTATATGTTCAAAGACCCTTCGAAGAAATTAAATAGAAGACAATAGTTGTCAAATCCTCACCAATGGTGATCAGTGATATTGAGAGTAGATTATCCGCTTCATTTCCCAACAAAATACTAATTGAAAGCAAAAGTGATGCAAACATACTTGGAAGTGACAACTAAGTGAAAGAAAAGTTGATGGGCAAATTTTATGGAAGGACCCAAAAACTTCAAAAGTTCACGACGTGATGTTTGTTAAAGCTCCAACAAGCATCCACCCAGTTCAAACAACATGAGGTATTTGAGAGACTAGCGCATAGGAAGGATGATTTTTTCCTTTATCTGAAGAATCCATAGGAACCAACAGGGATTAACACAACTCAGCTAACCCCACATGAGAGTTAGAGTCATTGGGGAGTTGAAATAGCATGGCAGATCAAAAGTTCAACTACTCAACAACAGCAGCAGAGAACAGCTGAGAGCCAAGAGGTGTATTGCAGTTGGAGCAGAAGATTGAAGACTTAGCAAAGGTGAAGAGTTGTAGTGTCAGCAAAGGATTCGACGAGGACGTCGAAAGAATAAGTGGGGGAGAATGTCATGGACAAAATTGTAAATGGTGTGTTTGATGTAATGCTTATGTATGTCCATATCTTTTGGTTTGTTCATGCTTTGCACAGCATGTAAAAGGTTAGTAGTAGGCTTAGTAGCCTTATTTTCTTTCAATGTGTAGTGGACCATCTAAACTCTTTGTTGTATGACTGTTTAGAGCTTGTGAAGTCTGTTTGTAATTTGCATTGGTTATGAAGTGTTTCTTGAAATAATTGCTTGTGGATGCTAAGTGAGGCACTTTCTCTAACCCGTTTTCTCTTTTGTAGGTCCTAAGAGACCATAGGAGGTTTTGGGAAAGTTGATATTTACAGACAGACACACAAGGGTGCCACATGGCTTAGGCAAAACCAACTAAGTCTGTGACAACCTAGTGACATCTCCATTGTATTCTGATCCTTATGAGATGAACTCAGATTGTGATCTCTTCATGTGTGGCTTTTGCCAACATATCGCAAGGCCTTTTCCACCTTCGATTATATTCGCTCATTTGGCAATCGACCTTCATCCACTCACTCTCGGGTCACACATAGATGCAACATCGCTCTATGATAGTTTGTCACCCAGTAGCTCTCGAAGTCCATCGACTTCACTGAAATTAGTGCACTATTATCTGAATCCTGGGCCTCTGCCCCTACCAGCACAATACCCATTATGCACCACTCCCTTTATGGTAGCACTATGGTATATTTTTCAAGAGTACTCGCCTCCGCGTCCTCTTGCCCTGTGCTAAGGCCTTCTGAACAACTTCACCTCCATAAGTTGAGTCACATTAGTTCCTCCATCAAATACTTCTCTAAGGTAAGGTGTATGTGTCTTAAAGCTCCCTTCATCCTTAGCACCATGTAGGATGAGCCTGCTCTATTAGAATGAGGGACCCATGGAACGACATGCTCCCGCTCTTGCCTCTGCAAGAGTTCATGTCCTTGACCTCTATCGAAGGAAAGCTCTGTGCCTCCGCTCCATATTCCATCTTCTATGCCTACTCCCTTCATGCGGCTTGGGTACTTCACCAAGTTACACCCAAGTTGCTCTGCTTCTCGATTTGCATTGAGTTGATGATGGTCCTTATGCCCATCATTCCATGGATCAACCCTCCATTGAGTCCGATCTCCATATCAACTTCAAGTGTGCCTTCATTTGTGTTGCCTTGGATCTTTCCCCCACTTGATCTCGCAATGCATCCCCCCAATGTATTATCTCAAGTGAGATCATGCGACAACTCCTTACTGCTCGCTCGATCTATTGAGCTTTGTGAAGTTGTTTTTGAGGTACTCCTTAACATGTATAGTCTATTGCATATGGTTCTCCCTTTAGAGAGCCGGGACTTATCCCTTTAGATATATATCCTATTGGAGTAACTTCTCTCTTCATTTCCTTCTCCTTGAAAGTTTCAGAGACTACCATCCCCTTGGACTACTCCGTTTTGCTGAACAAACTGTGCATTGTTCTGCCTTCCGCAAATGCACTTGTTAGATTACGACTCCATGTCAATACAGCCCCCGTTTCACCCTTCAAGGCCTAGCAACATGCTAAACTTGCTGCACACTTTAGTCTCCTATGGACGTATCCTTCTCCATGGCACTGAGTTTCAGTCGCCTTGGGATGGCCATGAACACTCCATCATTCGTATACAAGCCTTTGCGTGAATACCGAATTCTTCAAGTTAGCAATTCCCTTCATCTTTATGAGCTTTGCACAACTCTTTCGATCATTGAACTACCCATTCCACCTTACATGGTCTTATCTTTTACTAAGTGCCTCGCTTGCCTTGAGCACTATCAAGTATGGTTGCCAACGTTGAGCCGTAGCTCAAACTCAACCATCCCAACCTTTGTGCGCTACGCATTCTTCCCAGCTTGCTTGTCCTTGTGGTGCCTCTTGCGCGAAGGGTTGGCCATTCCTCTGAATGCCAATATTAAATGCTTACTCCTCTAAGCGACTCTTTTTCCCTAGATCTCCATGCTCGTTTTCCCCCCAAATGGTCGCGCGTGTTGGTTGGCCTCAACGTAGCTCCGTTAGGTCCCCCATATTTACATGCCTAGTATTTCTATGAGTGCTTGTCCCACTCTGATACCATATATCATAGACTTAGCTGGTTTTGCCTTAGTCGTGCAGCACCCTTACGTGTCCGTCCGCAAAGAACAGCATCCCCGAAACCTCCTATGGTCCCTTAGGACCTACAAAATAGAAAACGGGTTAGAGAAATCGACTCACTTAGGACCTACAAGCAATCATTACTTCAAATCATCATGCATAATTAAATCATTAAATCATCAAACATGATTTCAAATTATCATTACTTCAAATCATCATTTTGTTACCAATAGTTCTAATTCTAGAGATTATTCCTTTATTATTTTGGCTAGTGAGCTTTATAAAATATTTTGGATCTCTGGTCATAAGCCTTGAGCATCCACTATCAAAATTTTTGCTCTTAGCTTTCGATTGTAGAGTTATTTAGAAGAAAGGTGGGTTTGCTATAAGTACCCATTTAACTTGTTAATTCCTTGCACTAAGTATGAAAAGTTAGGTTCACTCAAGAAGGAAAATGTATTACTACAACAAATAATAACAAAAGAAAGATCATTGGAATTAAAATGATTATTAACAAATTGAATCTTTTGTTTGAAGATGTTTTAATATGTCAATTATTGATCATGATGATTTTTCGTGATGATGCTTGTTTTTCGAGTTTAAACAATAATGCATTCCTTTATGTAATTTCATAGTAAGGTAAAGGAGTTTTGGTTGGGTCACTTACCTAGTTATCGAAGGCCACTAAGGCATGGTTCGTAATCTCGTCTTTGGATGCACTTGATTCGTCCCATGTTACCTTGAGTGCTTTTCTCTGCTTTTGTAGCTTTTTTAGTTGCGTACAATTGCTTTTGAGGTGCCCCAATCGATTGCATTCATAGCAAGTTATTATGTTTTTTTTAAGTTCATTTTTGTTCTTAGTTTCCTGTTTTATAAATTTTTTGAATTTTCTCATCAAAAGTTCTATATCATCATCATCAGCACTTGAGTTATCACTCAAGTGGTATTATTTGGTTCTCAATATCATATCTTTCATGTTCTTTAGAAGGTTGTTCTCATGTTCATCTTGTGCCACACAACTCATTTCATAGGTCATTAAGGACCCGATAAGTTCTTCAAGCTGAAAATTGTTTAGGTCCTTTGCTTCTTGAATGATAGTTACTTTGAGATCTCAACTTTTTGGAAGGGATCTTAGAATCTTGTTTACAAGTTCAAGATTAGAAAAACTTTTATCAAGTATTTTTAAACTATTGATGACATCCGTAAAACGGGTATACATGTCTCCAATGGTTTCACTTGGTTCAATTCGAAATAATTCAAAACTATGCATTAAAAGATTAATTTTTGAATCTTTAACTCTACTAGTGCCTTTGTGTGTGATTTCAAGAGTGTGTCAAATGTCGTGCGTAATTTCGTAAATAAAAACTTAATTAAATTTATTTTTATCTAGAGCACAAAACAAAGTATTCATTGTTTTAGCATTCAAAGAAAGAGTCTTCTTCTCCAAATCATTACATTTGTTCATTGGTTTGGAAGACTTTTCAAAATTGCTTTCAATAATGTTCCGTAAATCGAAATTCATAGAAAGCAAGAAAACTCTCATTTGAGTTTTCCAATATATGTAGTCCGTCCCATTGAACATAGGAGTATGAATGATAGAGTGACCCTCTTGAAAGCAAAAAAAAAATATCTTTCTTGGGTGTTAAATCAAACAAAGAGAAACTAGCTCTGATACTAACTGTTAGGATCAAGTCAGCACTAGGGGGTGGGGTGAATTAGTGCTTATGATAAAAACATTAGTTTTGAAAAATTATGTTTGATGAAAACTGATATCAGAAAAGAGTGCTTGTCTTAGAGTAAGTGGACTAAATAATTAACTCAGAAGGTAATAGTAATAATAATGAAAAGCAGAATATAAATTGCACACCGAGTTTATAGTGGTTTGGTCATCGTGACTTACATCCACTCTTGATTCCTCTTCAATCGAGGCCACCGGCTTCCAATATCGATTTTCTTTCAACGGGCGAAAATCAACTACATTTACAACTTTTTCTCCTTTTCATAGGCTTAAGAGAGAATATTTACACATCTCTTTTTTTTAGACCTCACTCCTCCCTTAGAAACCTTCTAACTCTAGGAGGAAGAGACTCACTAAACTTAGAAATATTACAATACTTTTTCAACTTAGAATTCTTTTCCTTTCTGCTCAATTCTTGCATCTCCATGTAGGAATAGTTGGGGTATTTATAGACCCAAAATGACTTCAAAAATGGAGCCAAAAAATGTCTCAACTCGGGTTTCCTAGGTTCTAGCAGTACCACCACTTGTGTTGGGTGGTACTACCACCTGTAGCATTGACACTGGGTGGTACCACCGCCTGTGCTAGGTGGTACTACCATTTACAGCACTAACACTGGGCAGTACCATCGCCTAGTCTGATGGTACCATCGCTTGACACAGTTTGAGAGATTGTGTTTGGGCAGTACCACTGCCTAGACTAACAGTACCATCGCTTAACAAAGTCTGAGAGACTATGTCTAGGTGGTACTATTGCCCAGTCTGACGGTACCACTGCCAAACCCTACTATAGGTCACTAAATGGGCCAAACAATAGGCCCAATTCAACCTTGATTCAAGTCTAATTGGCCCCAATTGAGTTAATATTATTTTATCCCAAAACTAACTCAATTAGACCTAACTAAATCAATCTAGACACATAATTATAAGCATGAATCCTATGTTATCCGGTATGTCATTGGTTCATTCGATGTTTCGTTTGATCCCTTTTACGCATCGTTCTCTCTTCCGGTGTATTATCTAATCGGCATATTGATCTCTACAACATCTAATCTCCTAAACTCATGAAAAGGAGAAAGAGTGTAAAAGGGTAGTTTGTCTTCACCCATTGAAGGAAGACTGTTAGTGGATATCGATGGCCTCAACGGAAGAGGAATCCGTAGTGGACGTCGGTCACAATGACCAAAACACTATAAATTGATTTATATTTTTGTTTTGCTATTTATTTTTATTGTAAACTACTTTACTTCCTCATTACGTTAGCAGCACACTCTTACGTTTTCAAAGTTAAACATTATCGAAACGATTTTATCGTACGAAGATTTTTTAATCGACATAGTTTTTACGTACGCACTAATTCACCCCCCCCCCCCCCCCCTCCTTAGTGCTTACTTCATCCTAACAGTTAGTATCAAAGTTAGTTTTTCTCATTTGGTTTAACACCCAAAAGAAATGGCTTTTATCGGATTTCAAGATGGTCACTTTATCATTCATCCTCCTATGTTCAATGGGACGGACTACACTTATTGAAAAACTCGGATGAGAGTTTTCTTGCTTTCTTTGAACTTTGATTTATGGAATATCATTAAACTTGGTTTTCAAACCCCATCTAAACCTATGAATGAATGGAATGACTTCGAGAAAAAATCTTTTTCCTTGAATGCTAAAGCGATGAACTCTTTGTTTTGTGCCTTAGACAAAAATAAATTTAATCAGGTTTCTATTTATGAAACCATGCATGACATTTGACACACTGTTGAAATCACACATGAAGGTACTAGTAGAGTTAAAGATTTGAAAATTAATCTTTTGATATATGATTTTAAATTATTTCGAATGAAGCCAAGCGAAACTATCGTTGACATGTACACCCATTTTACGGATGTCATCAATAGTTTAAAAGCTCTTGACAAATGTTTTTCAAATTTTAAACTTGTTAATATATTTTTACGATCTCTTTCTAAAAAATAGGATTCGAAAGTAATGGCAATACAAGAATGAAAGAACTTGAACCATTTTCTGATTAAAAAACTTATTAGGTCTTTGATGACCTATGAAATGACGTGTAAAGCATATGATGAACTTGATGAACATGAGAACAATCTTCCAAAGAATAGGAAGAATTTGACACTTAGAACTCAAGAAGACCACTCGAGCGAAAGCTCAAGTGATAATAACTTTGAACTCTTAACAATAAAGCTTAAAAAGTTCATGAAATAAGAATTAAAGAATAAAAACAAACTTAAAAAGAACACAACTACTTGCTATGAACACAAGAAGCCGGGGCACTCCAAAGATGAGTATATAAAACTGAAGAAGAAGTTGCTAAAGAAGAAGGAAGCACTCAAGGATGAATCAAGTGCATCTGAAGACGAGGAGCAAACCAACAAAGACGATGTGGCCTTTCACAATGAGGTATGTAACTCATCCGAAATGTATTTACTTTACCATGAAATTACTTAGTGCTTTCATGCTTTGATGAATTAGTTTTAAAAATATATATATATTATCATGAAAATTACATGTTTTATGATAAAGGAATAAAAATGTTAAAATTAAATGTAATGCTTGTACACTAAATAAGATTAATTCTATACATGTTTTAAGAAGCAATAATGTGTATCTTAATAATTTTTATATTGCTTTTTAATTATAAATGATGATGCATGGCTTTTGTGTGGAAGACTAAGTATGAAGAGTTAGATTTACTTAACCATTTTGATTGAAAATGCATTACTACAAAAAACAAAATGATTTCGATTGAAATTGTTTTATGATTAACAAAATCATGCTTGATGATTTAATTATGCATGATGATTTGAAGTAATAATGATTTTTATGATTTATGGTTTATTAATCTTCATGATTTCTATGATGAAATTTGCTCTTTCGGTTTTAAACGATGATGCATGTTTTGATTTGGTGTAAAAAACTTGGGCATGCTTATATGAAATCAAATCACTCAAATTGATACAAAAAGGGGAGAATGAATGTTTCTTGAAAATATCTCTAAAGCCTTTCAAATTTTCAACAAGTAATTCTTAATGATGAATCTATTTTATGATATCTCTTGAATTAAGAAAAGTGATTTTGATGATAAGTTTGGAGTTAAAAAATTGAATTTGAACGAAAATTTTCTAATCGAATCATGAACTTTCTTTTGATTTATCTACTTGAGCTATCTTTTATGAGAATCAAAATATTTTTTATCTTTCCTTCTTACCATTTACTAAAAAAGAGACTTATGCAAACAAACTATGACCTTGATAATAGTTTGTGATGGTTTGAAATTGTGCATGTTATACGTTAAATACCTAAAATCATGTTTTGGTATCATACATACCCAAGTAATATTGATTTGAAAATTTGTTGATTTGGTATCATGCCCAAAGTGATAATGATGATGACTTGGCATTTCTTACAAGAAAATTTTATGGATTGAGATTTATTTATTTATTATCTAAATCATGATCTTGATTACTTGATATTTGATACTTGAGATCTTTCTATGAATCAAGATCTTGTTTTTAAACTCCCATGGTTCTTTTTGCTATTTATTAAAAAAAATTATTTAAATGAATCATGATTTTTCTTATGAATTCTTGGAATTATAACATGAGATTTTTTATGAATCAAGATCATTTACTATGATTCATCTTTTCGCTATTTGAGTCATCCAAAAAGAATCATAATTTTTTTCTTAATTTTTTGATATTCACAATTTGAAATTTGGTTCATGACTCCCTTGTATTCATGAAGTATATCTTATCATCCAATTAATCTTTCTTAATATTCTTCATGTGATGATATAAAATTATGCATGCAATACCCATGATATTATATTGATGCATACAAATGAGAAGTTATGATCATGCATGGTGGGATGTAATATAATTTGATATTTTGATGCTATCATGATTTGAAATATTTATGATTTGGAATGATGCATGCAATACTTATGATTTTTTTAATGAAATGATGTGAAAGTCAACAAGTATTATTTTCTAAAATGATACCTTATTTCAATATACCATATTGAAATAAGATTGATACTTTATCTTTCTCATTATTTGGAAATTGATGTAAAGGAAAAAGAACTACAACATTGTATTATTCCCATCTTTTTGACAATGACAAAGGGGGAGAAAAATTGCTAGCTTGCACATTTCAAAGGGAAGCAAAGAACTTGCTAGCTTGCACATTTCAAGAATAGCAAAAATTACTAACTTGCACATTGCAAAAGAAATGCAAATATTACAAACTTGCACATCTCTAAAATTTGCTACCTTGCATTTTAAAGTGATGAAAACTTTGTTAAATTACTAGCTTGGATATCTCAAAATTAATAGTTATACTTCTCCTTTTTAGTGATGACTAAGGGGGAGAAGATATGATGATAATGTATAAGTTATGATTGATATGGGATGATGTACTTAGATGTTTTGATTATGCATGATTTTATGTTACATGTAATGATATGGTAGGTTCCTTCAATATTCATGTTGCATGTAATGGTAAAATACTTATAATTCTTTGAATTCAAAGTTTCTATCGATATGGCATATTGATAGGGGGAATTTAATTCAACTCAATCATTAATTGGTTGTCATCATTAAAAATGGAGAGATTGTTGAATCTCATATTTTGATGATGAAACCAATTGATAGCATTTATGATTTAATTTACGTGGGTCCAAAGGATTGGATGAAGCGCTGATGAACCAATTGATAGCATTTATGATTTAATTTACGTTTTGAGTGGCGAAGGACTAGCTTCGATCATGAAGAATAATAAAAGTAGGAAGAATCAATGTTGGGCCAGAGTGGAACATGTCAGAAAATTGGACGTCGAGCCGGAGGATCGGTCTATGTGTCAATAGAAGGCTTCATGCCATGAGTTCGGGCATCGGGCCTAAAAGAGCAGACATTGTGCTAGGGAGATTAGAGTTGCAGAGGTTAACATACCGATTGGGCAAAAGGCTGCAAAAGAGAATAATACGCCAAAGGATTGGATGAAGCGCTGATGAACCAATTGATAGCATTTATGATTTAATTTACGTTTTGAGTGGCGAAGGACTAGCTTCGATCATGAAGAATAATAAAAGTAGGAAGAATCAATGTTGGGCCAGAGTGGAACATGTCAGAAAATTGGACGTCGAGCCGGAGGATCGGTCTATGTGTCAATAGAAGGCTAGGCTTCATGCCATGAGTTCGGGCATCGGGCCTAAAAGAGCAGACATTGTGCTAGGGAGATTAGAGTTGCAGAGGTTAACATACCGATTGGGCAAAAGGCTGCAAAAGAGAATAATACGCCAAAGGATTGGATGAAGCGCTGATGAACCAATGACATACCGGACAACATGTGATTAATGTTTTGTAATAATTGTCTAGATCGAAGTAATTTTAGTTTTAATTAGGTTAGTTTAGAATGTAATTAAGCCAACTCAATTATGGGCCAATTGGGCTCGAATTGGAGCTATTTTGAGCCAAGAGAAAGGCCCATTCAATGACCCAAACGTTGGGTTAGGCAGTGGCACCATCGGTTCAAGCGGTGATACCGCTAGAGGCTTAGTCTCCAAGACAATCTCCAAGACTATATCAGGCGGTAGTACTGTTAAACTAGGCAGTGGTACCATCTAGACATAGCCTCCCAAACTATGTCAAGTTGTGGTACCGCCAGACTAAGTGATGGTACCACCCAGTGTTAGTGCTATAGGTGCTAGTACTGCCTAGCACAAGCAGTGGTACCACCAGGACCTAGGAAACCCAGGATGAGACCACTTTTGGCTTTAATTTTGAAGCCATTTGGGGTTTATAGATACCCTAGCTATTCCTGCATGGAGAAGCACAAATTAAAGCAGAAAGGGGTTGTTATTCTGGGTTCTAAAATTACTAAAGTCCTCCTCCTTGCTTTCTAGTTTTGAGATAATTCAAAAGAGGTGTGAGGCTTGTAAGGGTTGTCTCCTAAACCCGTGAAAAGGAGAAAGAGTATAAAAGGGTAGTTGGTCTTCGCCCATTGAATGAAGACCGTTAGTGGATGCCGAAGGCCTTGGCAGAAGAGGAATTGGGAGTGGACATAGGTCATGACGACCAAACCACTATAAATCAGTTTACATTTCTATTTTTACTATTTATCTTTATTAAAAATTGCTTTACTTCCTCGTTACTTTAGCTGCACACTCTTACGAACGTTTTCAAAGTTAAATATTATCGAAATGATTTTATTGTACGAAGATTTTTAAATCGATGTAATGTTTATGTACGCACTAATTCACCCTACCCCCACCCCCCACTTAGTACCAACTTGATCCTAACATGACATCTACTAATGGTCTTCCTTCAATAGGTGAAGATCAACCACTCTCTTACAACACTTTCTTATTTTCATGGGTTTAGGAGATAACCCTTATAAGCCTCACACCTCTTCTTGAATGATTACAAAACTAAAGAAGGAGGTGGAGGACACTTAAAACTTTCCCAATACTTCCACACCCCAAAATCACAAGACTTTTGTTCACAATTTCGTGTTCTTTCATGCAGGAAAGAGTGGGATATTTATAGACCCGACTTTAAAAATGGAGCCAAAAAGTGTCTTATCTTGGGTTTCGAAGGTATTGGTGGTACCACTACCATTATTGAATGGTACCACCGCCTACAAACTGACACTAGGCGATACCACCACCCTGTTTGGGTGGTACAATTGCCTAACAGAACCTAAGAGACTGGGCTCTGGCGGTACTACTACTTAATAGGGCAGTAAAATTGGTTGATAGCATTAATTGCCGATGGTACCATCGCCTAGTCTGGGTAGTACCATAGCCCAATTCCTTAGGAGGCCGAGCCTCAGGCGGTTCCACTGCCAGCTTCGACGGTGCCACCACCTGACGTGGCTTCAAGTGGCCGAGTGGGCCATCCATCTAGCCCAATTCAATCTTGTTTTGGGCCTAGTTGGCCCCTAATTGAGTTAGTAGGATTTCTCCCAAAACTAACTCAATTCAAAGTCCTAACTACAATAGTTAAGGCTAAAACAACTACAAGTAATCTAAGTGGTCCGAAACGTCAATTGTTCAACTGAATTCTCGGTGAACTTCCGGCGAACTCCTAGCGATCTTCCAGTAAGCCTTTGACAAACTCCCGGTAATCTTCCAGTGAGCTTTCGATGAACTCTCAATGAACTTTTGGTGAGCTTTCACTGCATCGTCCGATCCTTCGATGTATCTCCCGATTCATCCAACCCGATGCTTGATCATTGACTCTGGTCAACATTGATTCTTTTTTAATCGTTTTGCCTTCCTTACGATCATAGTTAGTCCTGCATCACTTATCTCAACATATAAATTAGATCATTAATTCATTAATTGATTTCATCATCAAAATCCGATATTCAACACATAGGAGGATGAATGATAGAGTGACCCTTTTGAAAGCTGAAAAAAAGGCCATCTCTCTTGGGTGTTAAACCAAATAAAGAGAAACATGGCTCTGATACCAACTAGTAGGATCAAGTCGGCACTAAGAGGGGGGGAGGGGGTGAGTAAATTAGTGCTTATGATAAAAACTTATCAGTTTGAAAATTCTTATTTGATGAAAACTGATATCGAAAAGATGTTAACTTGAAAACACATTCGTAAGCATAGTAAAAGTAAGAAATCAGTTTCCAATAAAAATCAAAAGCTTAAAATAAATGCAAACCAGATTTATAGTGGTTCAGTCGTCACGACCTATATCCACTCCTGATTCCTCTTCACTTAAGGCCACTGGCTTCCATTACCGATCTTCTTGTAACAAGCAAAGATCAACGACCCTTACAATTCTTTCTTCTTTTCACAGGCTTAGAAGAGAACCTTTATACCTCTCTTTTAGACCTCACTCCTCCTTTAAAAAACTTCTAACTCTAGGAGAAAGAGACTTTAAATCCTAAGAAAGTTTCCAATTTTTCTCAAATATTCTTTCCCTCCTTTCAACTCAATTTCTTACTTAGCTAAGTAGAAATATTTAAAATATTTATAAACCCCAAATAGTTTCAAAAATAGAGCTAAAAAATGTCTTATCTCGGGTCGATAACACCGCATGTGCTGGGTAGTATTACCGTTTGCAGCACTAACATTGGGCGGTACCACCACCCAGTCTGGCAATACAATTGCTTGATATGGTCTAGGAGACTATGTCTAGGCAGCACCACAACCCAGTTTAGTGGTACCGCCGCATGACATAATCTGGGAGACTATATCTGGACGGTACCACCGCTAGACCCTACTATAGGACATTGAATGGGCCAAAAAATAAGCCCAATTCAGCTCTGATTTAGGCCCAATTGGCCCCTAATCAAGTTGGCATGATTACAACTAAAACCAACTTAATTAGATCTAACTAACTCGATCTAGACACACATGATTACAAGCATGAATCCTAAGTTGTCCGATATATTATTGGTCATTCAATGCTTTGTCTGATCCTATCGGCTCATCGTCCTCTCTTATGGCATATTACTCAATTGGCATATTGACCTCTGCAACATCCAATCTCCTTGGCACAATGTCCGATCCTTTTGGCCCGATGTCTGAACTCATGGCACGAAGCCTTTTGTCGATACATCGACCGATCCTCCAATTTAACATCCAATCTTTTGACATGTTCCACTTCAGCCTAATATCTGATTCCTCCTGCTTTAATCGATTTACTTGTCTAATCAAAGTTAGTCCTACATCACTCAAAATGTGGATTAAATCATAAACTCATTAATTAATTTCATTATCAAAATCCAAGATTCAACAACCAGCTACCTCCATTATATGGACGGGTATATAGCATACAAGTCTGTTTGATTATCTCGATGTCCTTCTTGAGTAACTTATGACTAGGATTATTTAGGGTCTGTGTTTAAAGATGAATCGGTCTCATTATTATGATCCCATCATGATCCTATTTCCATTACACAAATCCATGGACATCACATTATATATTATATGTATGTATATATATATATATATATGTATGTATATATGTATATATGTATGTATATATGTATATATGTATATATATATATACATATATAAATACATATATATATACATATATAAATACATATATACATATATATACATATATATGTATATGTATATACATATGTATATATATACATATATATATATTCTTTTTGCTTATTATATTATTTAACATTTTATCACTTTATATTGCTTATTGCGCGCGCGCGCGATATATATATATATATATATATATATATATATATATATATATATATATATATATATATATATATATAAAGTGATAAAATGTTAAATAATATACTAAGTAAAAAGAATGCATATCATATTGTTAGGATCAAGAGCAGCACTAAGAGGGGGGGTGAATTAGTGCAGCAAAAACTTTCACGATTCAGAAAATTGTTCGTTCTATTTAAAACTGATTTCGACGAAAATGATTTCGATTTAATCTATTTCGAATAGACTAAATACTTGAAAGCTTTCGTAAAAGTGCAAGAGAGGATTTAAAGAGATTTGTAATAATGTAAATTGCTCAATAAAGAGCAAACAAGGATTTAGAGTTGTTCGGTCAACGTGACCTACATCCACTTTCGGATTCCTCCTCTATCGAGGTCTCTGGCATCCACTAAAGGCCTTCCTTCAATAGGTGAAGATCAACCACCTCTTTTATAGCACTTTCTCCTTTTCATGGGTTTATTTTCATGGGTTAGGAGAGAACCCCTTATAAGTCTCACACCTCTTTTGAATGATCTCAAAACTTAGAAACGGAGGAGGACTCTAGCACTTGTTTACAACACTTTTACACCCCAATAACTCAAGATTATCTCAGTATTTTCGTGCCCTTTCATGCAGAAAAAGGTGGGGTTTTATAGGCCCCAATGGCTTTCAAAACTGGAGCCAAAAAGGGTCTCATCTTGGATTTCCAGGGTACTAGTGGTACCACCACCATTACTGGGTGATACTACCACCTGATAAAGCTTAAAGACTGAGCTCTAGTGGTACCACCGCCTAACAGGGGCCGGGTACCACCGTTGGTAGCAATAACTACGGCGGTACCATCGCTCAGATATCCTGAAGCACTGCTTTCCAAGCGATGCCATCGCCGGCCATCTTTTCAGGGGCTGAATTGGGTGATCAATTCGACCCAATTTAAGGCCATGTTATTTAGCCATGTTAAGGGCCCAGTTGGCCCCTAATTAAGTTACTAGAATCACCTCCCAATTCTAACTTAATTTATGCTCTAACTACGATAACTAAGACATGATTACAATGCATCTTATTTCGGTGCGTCAATTGCTCTTCCGACGAGCTTCCAGCATACTTCCGACGAACATCCGACGAACTCTCGGTAATGTTCCAACGGACTCCCGGCAAGCTTCTGGACTTTATGATGATCTTCTTGGTGAGTTCTGACGAGCTTCTTTGGCAAGCTCCTAGACTTCTCGGTTGGTTCCAATAGAACTTCCGACGAGCATTCGGACTTTCATCGAACTCTCGAACTCTCAATGAGATCTCGATCTTGACTCTAGCACAACACCTGCTTTATGTCTTACTACTATCGTAGTTAATCCTGTACACTTTTTTTAATATATAGATTAGATCAAACAAATTACAATTAACTTCATAATTAAAATCCAAGATTCAACAATCTCCCCCTTTTTGATGATGACAATCAATTGATGACGGAGTTAACCTTAACTCCCCTTGTCTATATGCCATACTTAAGAAAAGACATTCTTGAATTCAAGACCTTTGAATTCAAGAAACAAATTGCTTAGATAAGTTAACTAAACTTATCAACATGCACATCATGATTCCTATCATGATCTATCATTCTCAAAATACGATGCCAAATGTGATGTCAAGTCATGACATCCATTTTCAAGTATAATATTTCAAATATGAAAGATGACAAAGATAGCAATTCATCATTCTATGGCAAGATATCAATTACAAAATTACAAGTTAAGCTCTAGATATCTTATCATAATGAAAGAAATTTATCAAGCAACATTTCAAGTATATATGATGAAATGCATTGCATATATTTGTCATTAATTTACCACATTTTGATATTATTTCTCCCTCTTTGTCATCAACAAAAAGGAGAACAATTCAACAATGCAAGTGTGGTAAAAAAAATCAAGCAAGTTTCACACTCAAAAGTTCTCATCATTAAATGTTATGAACATTAAAATGATAGATTCCAACAACTTCACCCCCTTTGTCATCACATTTTGCATGAAGAAGAGGAAAGAAGGTAAGGAGGGAATCTATTAAGAATAAATTTGTGAAGTGATTTGAATCAAGTCAAAAATGATAAATAAGTTTTCGTTAAAATATGCTTTCCTTTTGACAAAGAGAAGGGATTCATGAAAAGGATCGAGATATCCATATGAAATCAAATCCCTACGAAAATTATCACACACATGCTTTCATTATCACACACGAAAATTCATCTTTCAAGGATTAATATATCCATTGGAATTCCTTCAATTATTCATGGGAGAATAGTATCACATGAAGGAGAAATTTACGAATAAAACTTCATAGTGAGAAGAGTATTACATCAAATCCATTTCTCATTTTAAAAATTCATGAGTGAAATCCGTGAGAAATGACTTCCATGAATCAAAATATGTATAAACACTTCATGCATTTATAAAATGTTTTGTCATAACTTTTCATCACTACTTGTATGAGGTAATTCATTAGTGCTTGTGGCACTCAAAAATTAAAAATCCGATATTACATCATGTATGATTAAAACTTCTCAATATTCAATAGAGATCATAATCATCATCAAGACACAAAATTCCAACATCAAAGTAAACAACATTTTAAGTTTACAACATCAAGGTAAATAATTTTTAGCTTCATAGGAGAAGATTTTAGGGAGTGATTCAAAGAATCAAGAAAGTCCGAAAATGAAATTTAACAAATTCATGCATTCGGACAAATTAACATTCCTAATTCTCTTTTAATAAAATCCAATTACTTTTCACTTAAGAGCTTTGTAAAAATATTGGCTAATTAATGTTTTGTATCAATAAACTCTAAGATTACATCATGATTATTAACATGATCTCTTATAAAGTGATGCCTAATATCAATATGTTTAGTTTTAGAGCGTTGAATGAGATTTTTTGTTAAATATATTACACTTATGTTATCACATTTTATGAGAATATTTTTAAGATTAATCTTATAATCCTCTAAAGTGTTTTTCATCCACATAACTTATACACAACATGCACTAGCTGCAATGTACTTAGCTTTGGTTGTAGATAGTGCAACCGAGTTTTGTTTCTTGGAAGACCAAGAAACAAGTACGTGTCCTAAGAATTGACATGTTTCAGATATACTTTTTCTATCTAATCTACATCCAACAAAATTCGCATCAGCATATGCAATTAATTTAAAGTTATCATATTTTGGATATCATAATCCTAGATTAGTGGTACCTTTAAAATATCTAAGAATTCTCTTAACTGCTTTAAGATGAGATATCTTAGGATTAGATTGAAGCCTTACACAAAAACCTACACTAAACATGATATCCGGTCTAGTTACGGTGAGGTATAGTAAACTTCCTATCATACCCCTATAAGCTTTTTGATCAAAGCTTTCTCCACTTTCATTAATGTATAACTTAGTGGAGGTGCTCATGGGAGTATTGATAGCCTTTGAGCTATCCATCTTAAACCTTTTTAGCAAATCTAAAGCATATTTTGTTTGACTAAGAAAAATGTCATTACTTAGTTGTTTGATTTGTAAACTCAAAAAGAAAGTTAATTCCCCAACAAACTCATTTTAAATTCAAGACTCATACTTTTAGCAAATAATTCACATAGAGATTCATTTGTGGAATAAAAAATAATATCATATATATAAATTTGAACAATAAAAAAATTATTTTCAAAATTTTTTATAAACAATGTAGTATCTACCATGCCTTTAGAGAAATTATTTTCGATAAAAAATAAACTAAGTCTCTCATACTAAGCCCTCAAGGCTTGTTTCAATCTACAAAGAGTTTTAGTCAATTTAAACACATGATTAGGGAGATTATCATTCTCAAATCCGGGAGGTTGTTCAACATAAACTTCTTCGGAAATAAAGCCATTAAGAAAAGCACTTTTAACATCCATTTGAAATAACTTAAAATTGTTACTACTAACATAGGCAAGGAGCATCCTTATGGCTTCTAATTGTGCCACAGGAGTGAAGGTTTCTTCATAATCGATATCTTCTTATTAGTTGAAACCTTTGACCACCAATCTAGCCTTGTTTCTAACCATGATACCAAGTTCATCTTGCTTGTTTCTAAATATCCATTTAGTACCAATAACTAAATGGTCATTTGGCCTACGAATAAGCTTTCATACCTCATTTCTTTTAAATTGATTCAACTCCTCTTTCATTGTGATGACCCATGAATCATTTTTTAAGGCCTCATCAATGCATTTAGGTTCAATTTGGGAGAGAAAAGCGGCATTTGCATAGAAATTCTTAAGAGAGGAATGAGTTTGAAACCCTTTAGATGTGTCTCTTATTATTAGCTCCTTAGGATGAGCATCTATATACTTCCATTCCTTCAGTAAAGAAAGTTCGGAAGAAGATGTATTTAAGTTGTTAGAAGGAGAAAGGGATTCATTCAAGTTAAAAGTATCAAAATTAAGATCATCATCAAAATCATTTTTCTTAACTTTGGAAATTTCATTAAAAACCACATGAATTGATTCTTCTATAATCAAAGTTCTTTTGTTAAAGATACAAAAAGCTTTAGAAATGGAAGAATAATCAAGAAAAATTCATTCATCGGATTTTGCATCAAACTTTCCTAAGGTATCTTTTTCATTCAATATAAAGCATTTACATCCGAAAACTTTAAAATATGAAACATTGGGTTTTTTGTTGTTCCACAACTTATAAGAAGTTTTAGAAAGTAATGGTCTTACTAGAACTCTATTTATAACATAGCATGTCGTATTTATGGCTTCAACCCAAAAATATTTGGGTAGACTATGTTCATTTAACATGGTTCTAGCCATTTCTTGTAAGTTTCTATTCTTTCTTTCTACTACTCCATTTTGTTGAGGATTTCTTAGAGTAGAGAAGTTGTGGTTGTATCCATTAGATTCACAAACTTCTTGGAAATCATGGTTTTGAAATTTACCACCATAATCACTTCAAATTAACGAAATCATAAAACCTTTTTCATTTTGAACAAGTTTACAAAACTTAGAGAAACACCTAAAGCAATCATTTTTGTGTGTTAAGAAGTAAGTCCATGTGTATCTACTAAAGTCATCCACAATGACGAATGCATATTTGCTACCTCCTAAGCTTAATATAGCAGTTGGTCTAAACAAGTCCATATGGATCAATTGTAAAGGTCTAGAGGTGCTTATTTGGTTCTTAGGTTTGAAGCTACCCTTTATTTGTTTTCCTAGTTAACATGCATCACACACATTATCTTTGATGAACTTGATATGAGGAATTCCTCTTATGAGTTCTTTAGATGAAATTTGAGAGATTAGTTTCATGCCAGCATGGCCTAATCTCCTATGCCAAAGCCAAGCATTATTATTCAAAATTGAAAAACACATTTCATTACAAATATCATTAATATCAATAATGTATACATTATTTTATTTTAGTGCAATCATAGATGTGTTTTTGTATGGTTTTTTAAGAATGCAAGTATTAGATTCAAATTTAATGATATATCCCTTATCACATAATTGACTAATACTCAAAATGTTATGCTTTAAACCATCAATTAATAATGCATCTTCAATAAGAAGGTTGGATTTGTTACATATGGTTCCTTTGCCAATGATTTTACCCTTGTTGTTATCTCCGAAGGTGACATATCCTTTGTCTAGCTAGTGAGCTTAGAGAAGTGGGATGGATCTCCGGTTATATGCCTTGAGCATCCACTATCAAGGTACCATCTCTTGCTTATAGCTTGTGATGATACATTTTTCTACAAAAAAGGGTGATTTTTATATATCTACTTGACCTTGGATGCCTCAAAAATCGATTTATCATGTTGCATTGAGTCATTTGAGATTCTTTTAGGAACTCAAATCAATTTATATAGACTATATTTCTTGAATGAACATTTGTACGCAACATGTCCAAGTTTACAACAAAAGTTACATTTGATGTGAGGTGATACATGCAATGTATGGCCTTTAATAAAGGTGGCTAGATTTTGATGAGGGCTACTCATAAATCTAATTCCGCCTTTCTTATGAACATGACCATTGTTGGTAAGAATCATGTTCAAGGACTTGCTACCAACCTCAAATTTCTTCAAGGTATCTTTGAATAGCAATTTTTTCTTTTGAAGTATTTCTAAATCATGGTATTTTGTGTAGAGAACTAAGCTATTTTCATACTCAATCTTTACTTTATCAAAATCGCTAATAAGTGAAGTATGTTCCTTTTTCAAAGAATTGTACTTTTTATTCAAAATTCTACATTCATCAAATAATTTATGAAAAGCACTTGAAAGCTCATCAAAAATTAAATTTGTATCTAATGAACTTGTTACCTCATCTCCAATAGTCATTAGTGCATAGTGAGCAACTTGCTCGATGTTGGTTGGCTCCTCTTCTTCAGAAGTACTTGAGTCATCTCATGTAGCTTTGAGCGCCTTCTTCTTTGGTTTCCTCCTCTTTGTTTGAGGACATTCACTCTTGTAATGTCTTGGCTTTTTGCATTCATAGCATATCACTAGTTCTTTCTTTGGTTCAAATTTATTTTTAATATCATTTTTAAATTTATTCTTTTTATAAATTTTTTGAATTTTCTTTTTAATAGTGCCAAGTTTTCATCAAGGTCCTCATCACTTGAGTTTTCTCTCAAGTGGTTTTCTTGTGTTCTCAATGCTATATTCTTCCTGTTCTTTGGAAGGGTGTCATCAAGCTCTTCATGAGCTTTATATGTCATTTCATAAGTCATTAGTGATCCAATTATTTCTTCAAGAGGAAAATTATTTAGATCTTTAGCCTCTTGAATGACCGTTACTTTAGGATCCCAACTTTTTGGAAGAGATCTTAAAATCTTATTAACAAGTTCAAAATCCAAGAAACCTTTACCAAATCCTTTTGACCATTGATGACATATGTAAATCGGGTGTACATGTCTCCAATAGTCTCACTTAGTTTCATTTGAAACAACTCATAAGAATGCACTAAGAGATTAATTTTTGACTACTTCACTCTATTAGTGCCTTCACGAGTCACTTCGAGTATGTGTCAAATATCAAATGTCGTTTTATAAATGGACACACGATTAAACTCATTTTTATCTAAGGTACAAAACAAGGCATTCATAGCCTTTGCGTTTAAAGAAAAAATCTTCTTCTCCAACTCATTCCAATCGTTCATTGGAAGAAAAGACTTTTGAAATCTATTTTCTACAATATCCCATAGTTCGAAATCCATTGAAATTAGGAAGATCCTTATTCTAGTCTTCCAATATGTGTAATATGTCCCATTAAACATAGGTGGATGTGTAATTGAATGGCCCTCTAGGTTGCCAGCGAATGCCATCTCTCTTAGGTTTAAAACCAGATGAAGTAAACCTTGCTCTGATACCAATTGTTAGGATCAAGAGCGGCACTAAGAGAGGGGGTGAATTAGTGCAGCAGAAAACTTTCACGATTTCAGAAAATTGTTCGTTTCGTTTAAAACCGATTTTGACGAAAATAATTTCGATTCAATCTGTTTCGGAGAGATTAAAAACTTGAAAGCTTTCGTAAAAGTGCAAGAAAGGATCAAGGAGATTTGTAGTAATGTAAATTGCTCAGATGAAAAGCAAATTAGGATTTAGAGTGGTTCGGTCAACGTGACCTACATCCACTTTCGGATTTCTCCTCTAACAAGGTCTCCAACGTCCACTAAAGGCCTTCCTTTAATAGGTGAAGATCAATCATCTCTTTTACAACACTTTCTCTTTTTCACGAGTTTAAGAGAGAACCCTTACAAGTCTCACACCTCTCTTGAATGATCTCAAAACTTAGAAAGGGAGGAGGAGGACTCTAGCACTTGTTTCCAATACTTTTATACCCCAATAACTCAAGATTATCTCAGTATTTTCGTGCCCTTTCATGTAGAAAGGGGTGGGGTTTTTATAAGCTCCAATGGCTTTAAAAAATGGAGCAAAAAAGGGTCTCATCCCGGATTTTCGGGGTACTGGTGGTACCACCGCCATTACTGGGTGGTACTACCGCCTGACAGAGCTTGAAGACCGAGCTCTAGCGGTACCACCACTTGATAGGGGCGGTACCACCCCCCAAATATCCTAGGGCATTGCTTTCCAAGTGGTGCCACCATCAGCCATCTTTTCAAGGGCTGAATTGGGTGCTCAATTCGGCCCAATTCAGCCATATTAAGGGCCCAGTTGGCCCCTAATTAAGTTACTAGGATCACCTCCCAATCCTAACTTAATTTACACACTAACTACGATAACTAAGACATGATTACAGTGCATCTTATTTCGGTGCGTCAATTGCTCTTCCAACGAGCTTCCGGTGTGGTGTACTTCCGGCGAACATCCAATGAACTCTTGGCAATGTTCCAGTGAACTCCTAGTAAGCTCCTGGACTTACAATGATCTTCTTGGCGAGCGAGTTCCGATGAGCTTCTTCAGCAAGCTCCTGGACTTCTTGGTTGGTTCTGACAAAACTTCCGACGAGCCTCCAAACTTCCATCGAACTCTCGAACTTCCAATGAGATCTCGATTTTGACTCCGGCACAACACCTGCTTTATGTCTTACTGCTATCGTAGTTAATCTTGCACACTTTTCTTAACATATAGATTAGATCAAATAAATTAAAATTGACTTCATCATCAAAATTCGAGATTCAACATATATCACACGTGTCATCACTTATGTGATTAGTTTGTAGGGCACTTATGACTAGGAGGTATCGCCCAAACTAGATAGTGGTACAATGTCAATGCTATAGGTGGTAGTACCGCGTAGCATAGGCAATGGTACCACAAATATCCCGAAAACCCGTAGATTTGAACTTTAGCTCCAATTTTTGAAGTCATTTGGGGTCTATAAAAACCCCACTAATTCCTACTTATGTAAGCAAGAAAAAAGAGTAGAAAGGGAGAAAGAATCCTTAAGAAAAAAAATTATAATATTTCTTTACTTAGTGAGTCTCTTCCTCCTAGAGTTAGAAGTTTTCTAAGGGAGGAATAAAATCTAAAAGAGATATGTAAATATTCTCTCTTGAGCCTATGAAAAAGAAAAAAAAGTGTAAGAGGGTAGTTGATCTTCACTCGTTGAAAGAAGATTGGTAGTAAACATCGATCTCGTTACGATCCTAACACTCCTATGGCTAGACTTGAAGTCATAAGGATACTTCTTACCTATGCATATTTTAAAAATTTTAAACTATTTCAAATGGATATCAAAAGTATTTTTCATAATAGTTTTATTTTTGAATAAGTTTATGTTGAATAACTACTCAAATTTAAAAGTAATCTTTTTTCAAATCATATTTATAAATTATCTAAAGCTCTTTATAGGTTGAAACAAGTAACTAGGGCTTGGTATAAGTGACTTAGTTCTTTTTTATTTAAAATAATTTTTCAAATGGCAATATCGACACTAATTTATATTATTGATATTATTTTTTGTTCTACTAATAAATCTTTATGTGATCATTTACTAAGAGTATGAGCTAAGAATTTGAAAAGAGTTTAACAAGTGAATTAATATTTTTTCTAAGATTACAAATTAAGTAACTAAATGATAGAATTTTTATTAGTCAAATCAAGTATCCTCTTGATCTATTAAAATGATTTTATATAGACAATGCTAATGTTATCAATACACCAATGAGCATTTTTACCAAATTAGATATGATAATGAATGAGAAGGTTTTGATCAAAAGGCTTTTAGAGGCATGATAGGTAGTTTACTATACCTTACTATAACTAGACTTTGATATAATATTAGTGTTAGACCTTATGTAAGATTTTAGTCTAATCCTAAATTTCATTATAAAATAGTAAAAAAAATTAGATACTTAAAAGGAACTCAGAATCTAGGATTATGGTATTCTAAATCTAAAAATTTGATTTGATTACTTATACTAATACCAATTTTATAGGATATAAAATAGATAGAAAAATATCTTTAAAATTTGTTAGTTCTTAGGTCATACACTTATGTTTTAGTTATCTAAAAAGCAAAACTTTATTGCACTATCTATAGTTGAAGTTGAATATGTTACCATGGGTGCATGTTATACACTCGTCATAAATAATTTAGATGAAAAATACTTTAGATGATTATAGACTTTGCTTAAAAAATCCCTATAAAGTGTAATAATATTAGTGCAATTTGCTTGTCAAAGAATCATATTCAATATTTTCAAACTAAGCATATTAATATTTGATATCATTTCATTAGGGATCATATAAGCAATCATGATATATCATTATATTTCATTGATATAAAACATCAGCTAGCATGCATTTTATTAAATCACTAAGTGAGAAGGAATTCGATTTTATTAAAAAATAATTAGGTATGTAGAATCTTTCATATACAAGATTCTTTCTTTTCTTATTGGTTCTCCTATGATTCTTTCTTTTTACTAATGACTATTAAAGATATTTATCCAAATGAATCATGATCTTTCGATATTCATGACTTAAGATTTATTTTATATGAATCAAGGCCTTTTGCTATTTGTTTTCCTATGAATATTTCTTTTTGCTAATGACTAAGTAGGAGATTTATCTAAATGAATCATGATATTTCGGTGTTCACGACTTGAGCTTTATTTTCTATTACTCTTTTGTATTCATGACTTGTAACTCATAATTTTGAATAACCAAGGGGGAGTAGTGGTTGATGCCTAGTTTATGTGTTAAATAAGGAGAGTTATAATGCTTTTATAACTTTTTTGTTAGTAGTAACTTATACCTAATTTTTGTTAGTTACTTTTTGAAATTTAAAAGTTGATTGAATATTTGGGTTTGCAATGATAATATCAATAAGATAAAATTTATTATAACTTAAATTCAAGTCATTGAGCTTGAATCCGAATCAAATTGGGCCTACCAGAAGGTCAAACTAGTGGCTTAAACTACGACGATGGTACCACCTATGCTAGTGGTATCGCCTGTGCCAATGGTAAAACTATCAAAGTCCATATATACAATATAGTTACAATGATAATATTGCTAGTGCCGATGGTAGTATTTCCTATACCTTAAAAGTTTTTAGATTTAAATTTTTGGTTCTATTCTTGAAGCCTTTTGGGGCTTATAAATAACTCAATCAGATTTGGTTGATGGAGTATCTAAGCTAAAAAGCATTGTAAACACTTATTTTGAGCATAATTTGAGTCTTCTTCTTCTCTTGAATTTGGTTATAATTATAAGTTATAGGAGGTGAGAGATATTGTATAAAAAGAAAATGTGAAAGTTATCTCATTAGCCTAAAAAAAGAAAAAGTTATAATAATGATAGTTAATATTCATCTATTAGTGAGAAGTTCGACAGTAAAATCCATGACCTCGAGGGAAGAGGAATAACATAGGTCAAAAAGATCGAATTACTATAAATTAATTTATCTCTCTTTATTATCCTTTACTTGTGACATAGTTTTATTATGGTTACTTATAACTTTAACTTTATCAATCTAGTTTTTGAAACATATTCATTTATCTATCGATTTTTAAAATAAATTAAAAATACTATTATACTAATTCACTTCCTCTCTCTCTTTTTAGCATTAAGATCTTAACATATTCAAGTTCTATTTTGTAAAGTATTTAATTGCTAAATTTGTTTAATCTCTTAAGTGATATCACTAGGCCCACCATGAATTGCACTTATTCAATTATAATTTAGTTTAATCATGAATTGCTAATGGATTTCAAAAATAAGGAAATGCAGATTGAATTTTCTCCAATTTAGTAGACTTGGATTTAAATAGGATTGTTATTCTCAATCGTATTGCTATTTTAAGCTACACCATCCCATAATATGAGGATGAGCTTTCGTAGCAACCAAAGATTTCTCCTTTACCTCCTAATCAGATCAGCGAGGTTTGAGTAAATAAAATAATTATTTTATTTACAAAGATAAGATTACATACAGTCATCCATCTCATTTCTTATATAAATGGCAATCTTGTGCACTATATTATCCCTTGATTTTATATTATCCAATAATATCCTTCCTCAATTAACCTTCACTCACTTCTTCTTGCTATTCAAACAAATAATATTCTTAGATGCTCATTACTTTGACCCTGACACAGGTTTACCTATCAATTCTAGGTTAATTAGAAGATTGGATACCTTAAACCACTGATATAAATTCATCACATGTCGTGAATGGGGAACAACGAACTCTGTTTCATTCTTTTAAGTAGAATTTTCTTTTGTTGTTGCATTGTTGTTGTTTTCCATCCTTTCAAAAGTTCGACAGAGGTGATAGAATTTAACATCCACCAAGAAAAAGAGGAAGTGCTTTGTTAACTATCTCCGACTTCTTTGGTTAAATGTCGAGATTCATTGCTTTCTTTGCCGCAAATGACAAACAACGACATCCTAACAACAAACAGAAGAAGCCTTGCACATACTACTGACAAACAATCGTGGCTCTTCCTTTAGATATTTTGTGTCTTGTTTTCTGTGGTTTTCACGTTCCCGTCGAAGCTCATTAATTGAATTTATTTCACCATTGAAGCACTTAACATACGTACACTGAACCATCCTGACACCGAATACTATTATTATATGTGACCGATCATCTGTAACTTTTTCTGTTTAATTTTTAATTTTTCTTCTTCCATTCAACTATTACGTAATATATGTACTAACTCAAACTGTGCACGGTGTGGCTTAATAATCAATCACTAAGTTATCTTTTGTCGAATGCTAAAGCTCCAGACTGAATTATCTATTTTCTTTCCATTTTGTCTTCTTTCGGTTGGTGTCATATTCCCTTTTCTTTTTCTTTTTTATTCTTTTTGAACTTTGAGATATACTGCCTGAAACGATTGTTTGTCCTCGTCGCTCTTAAATGTTTTTATTTATGTTGCAATAAATATTATGAGAACAGCAAGGAAGGACAGGCCGATGGCCATAGAAAGTCCATTGAAGATGGCACCGTTGCTCAAGTTTCCAAACCATCGTAGGTGTTCCCAAGTTGGAGCGGAGGCATAGATAGCACTTGTGTTCTGAACATCCAACTAATTCACGTTGGTTTTTACTACGGTTTGCATGCTTTTTCTTGTCGTCATAGATTTATAAGGAATACTTGTCCGTGTCCCTCTCTTTGTGTAGGGATCCGGTGACAGATGATTAAATGTTGTTTTCTTTTCTTTTTTTTTTTTTTTTGGACAGTTGGTTAAACGTTATCGTCTGTCTTGTACGCAGCGGATGCTTGAAGTGACCGGCGGGATTGCAGATTCGGTTAGATTAGGATATCACGATCGGGTTTAAGAATGGACACGGATGGGAAAATATATATATATACACAATTATTCAACCTACTTAGATAGAACCAAAATTTGATTTGGTAGATAGGTTTGGAGCAAATTTAGAGTCATTTTTAAGTCGGATTAATATATTTGTCTGAATCAGTCGCCGTGAAGCAACTCTCCATAAAGTTAGCAAGGAATCTCTAAAGGATGAAATGTACCACATGTTTATATATATATATATATATATATATTCTATTTTGAAAAATACTGGATAAGATATTTATAAATAATGCTTCATTTTTAATTTTTAATTAATTATATAAAAATATTAGTTACAAATATAATATTTTATTATTTGATCTATCACTATAATGACATAAGTTCTAGCTAATATTTGACATTTATTGGGTAATTTTTCGATTTTATAATTGTCTATTTAAAATATTTAATAATTTTATTATATTATTTAATATTTAATAATTTTTATAATTTAATTTTTTTGATAATATTTAATTTTATAATTTTAAGATTAGTTTTATATTTATGTTTATATTTATTTTTTTATTAATATAAGTATATATATTTAATCTAATAGTAATATCTTAATATTATTGGATGTAAGTATTTTTGATAGATATACGTTTTGGGTTGGTTAAATCAAATCATTATATCGGTTGACTCAATTGAATAAATTTGAAGAGATGAGAAAAAAAAAGAATAACAAACTAATTGAGGACACTTTTGTTGAGCAAGGTAGGACACCATCTGGGAAAGATTAAAAAATATAAATAAATACATAATTCATCCTTATTATTAATCGCTTCTTTTCGATCTTTTTAAAACATATTGAGTCATTCCTAACCTTTTAAGCTTTTGGAAATTTAAATTTTATATTATTTAATAAAAAATAGTTCATATTTCCATTTGGGCTTTCATCCATCCTTAAATTATGATTATCCAATTATATTGTTAAAAAATATTAAATTAATTTTTTAAAATCATTAAATATATTAAATTAAAATTCCATTAAATCAAGGGCGATTTTTTTTGGAAGGCCCTCCTTTTCTATTTTCCCCAAAAGGCACCCTTGTTTTATTTTTTACTAAATGGGGTCCACTAATTTAAATAAAACATATTCCTCACTAACCACACTGGTCTTTTTTTCCATTAGTTTCTTCTTTATTTTTTTCACGGGTTTTTATTTGACTCATTTATAATATTTTTAATAGTATTATAATATTTTTTTATTTTTTAACTAAAGACACATAAAACTATAATATAGTGACATCATATTTTTTTATTGTCATTACTTGCAGATTATTATGATATTATATTCTTATGCATTAGTTGGATTTGTTAATGTTAGAAGTTCATCTGGATTATTTATAGTGTTTTCAAGTAGGATTTATCGTATTACTATTATGGTGGCCAAAAACACCATGATAACTTAATTTTTAATCCATATTTGGGAGATGTTGTTTTAAAATTATTATGTATCTTTTTTATTGTCATTATTCATATATCGTTACAATATCAAATTTTTAGGCTTGATAGTGTTTTTGTTATGATGGTTAGAATATTATAACAGGCTAAAACATTATAATTGATAGGAAATATACCATTGAGACTAGTGAGGAGTATTTTAGATATTATTTAAATACAGATACTATTTGAAAATTTTGAAAACAATAATTTCTTTTCAAAAGAAAAAATTTAAGTTTTTTTATTAATTTTGATAGAAAATATTCATATTTTGGGTATTTTCCAAGGGGAACCGTCTCTTTTCTTTTCCCAAATAGTACCCATAATTTAAAAAATACCTAAAATACCTCTCAAAATTTTTTTGTCAAATTTTTTAATCTGTTTTTTTATCAATTTTAAATTATTAGTGTTTTTATTTGGCTAGTTCACAATGTTTTGTTAATAGTGTTTATAGTATTTT
Organism: Musa balbisiana; assembly: GCA_004837865.1. Taxonomy (NCBI): domain Eukaryota; kingdom Viridiplantae; phylum Streptophyta; class Magnoliopsida; order Zingiberales; family Musaceae; genus Musa; species Musa balbisiana. The sequence continues at coordinate 26,581,779 of CM017196.1, read as the reverse complement.
ATTGAAGTACTAAAAATACTACAAATGTTATTAAAAATATTATAAGTGACATCATATTATACTCATTATTATTATTATTACTAGTAGACTATCACAATGTCATATTTTTAGGCTTGTAGTTGATTGTTTGAGGTAAGGAGTCATTTAGATCATCAATAGTATTTTTGGAGTAGGCTTTATGCCCTTTTTATTATTATGATAAAAAAATTACAATAAGTTGTTTTTTATTTCAATTTAGATGATATTGTTCCTAAACTATTATAAATACATATTTAAATTCTAATAAGATATATCAAATGATTTCTAGTGTGTTTTAATTTTATTTAACATATTTATAATATTTTCAAAAAGATTTTATAGTGTTTTTATTATAATGGTAAAACCTCATAACAGACCAAAAAGACTATGACAGGCGAGAAAGTTTTTTAGTGATACTTTAGATATTTTTAAATTAGGGGTATTATTTAAAAAATTAAATAAAAGATATCAATTGGCAAATACAATGGATATTTAAAAAAAAAGGGAAATCGTCCTTAAATCGGAACATTTTAAAATATAGTTGACGTGGAAAAACCACCTTTGTACGGGTAATCAAATCCGCGTTCACGAGGATCTTAAAGCATCGCCATGCAAAGCGTCTACGATGCATCACCGTCCAACGTATTTGATACCGTAAAACGTTGCTCTCAAGGAGTGCCATCACTGCCGGTGACGTAGTTCGCGGTCGTACCGGATCTGGACCGTCCTCAAGGAGGCTCCTTGCTTTTATGTGAAATCCCAATCTTCACATCTCAGCCGGTGCGCGGCAATAAACCGTCAATTATTGCAGGGGACCGAACCTTGCGTTCCCAACAACGGCGCTGACGGTATCTCTAACGATGTGGCTACGGAGCAAGATAGAAGCAACCGCACATTACTGACCTCGTTCGAGCACGCGACGGCCTCATCCTCGTCTCCTGTTGCTCGCCAGGATTTATTCCTCGCGATCTAAATCCCAAACCCCACCTGTCGGTAAATGGCTCTCTCAGGCTTCGTCGTTGTTCTCACCGTTCTCATCCTCACCTCCGCCCTCCTGGCTTCGTCTTCTACTCCATTCATCGTCTTGCACGGTAAAAGTCCTGGATCCCCCTTCGTTTTCTGCTTTTGAGTCTCGACTTGTTTGCCTCGTACACGAAGATCTCCCAACTTTTGATGCTGATCCAACTCCAACTTTTGATGTTGGGTTCAAGGAATCGGAGACCAGTGCGAGAACCAAGGGGTAACGGAGTTCACTGAGTTCTTGAGCAGTTGGTCTGGGTCCCAAGGACATTGCATGTGCGTATCTTATGCTTGTTCTTCTTATTCTTTAGTAATAGTTTCCATCTTTTTGGACTTAGTGCGCACTGTACACCTTTTTAATCGGGAAAAAGTTTTTGAGTTTGTTTTTTGTGATTGATGCTCGTACGAGGCCCTTCACATGATTAGATACAGCAACGATCTGCCATCCTGTTCAGTGCCTAATTTGAGACCTTTCATGCTTCTCATTTGGTACCACTACCATGCTTTGGTTCTGTTTTCAAAAAATTGAAGTTGTACATATTGGTTTACAAGCATAAAGCAAGTCTTTTGTTTCTTCCTTCTCTTTCTGGTGGGTTTGTAGAGGAGGTTTCAAGAATGACAATACACAGTGTTAGTCTTAGCGTTCGTCACCTTGCCTATTGTTTGCCTCTTAAGATTTCTGTTTCCTGGACATGCTTTTGTCTTTTTGTTTGCCATGGTATGAAGGATGATATAAAGATTTAATTTCGTTCTCCAGAAACCATGTCTGCTTTAATGAGCCGTCATAAAGCATTCATGTCATTGTGATTTCCTAAGCATTTGGCGACTAATTGTTTGCCTAATCTGAAGCCAGGCTCTGAGCTCCAACTCTTAGATCTTTTTTTTTTTTTTTTCAAACGTTCCAATAAAAAAAAGATTGGCTTTTTTGACACCCTATTACGGGCTCTTACGAGGGTCATATGTATGGAGACTTACCCCCTGTGAAGAGGTTGTTCACATGACTCAAATCCTGCCGATACATCACCAACGAGGAAGTTAATGTAGTTGAACAAGGCTTGATTATTTTGTCTTGAGTGTCATTTTATTCTGATTGAAGCAAGGTGAATAAATAAATTAACTTCCCTGTTGGTCAGATGATATTAATCTAAATCCATTTCATAACTAGTTGCAGCCAGATATGTTTCCTAAATATGCACTTGTTACATATAGATTTTTTATATTGCTATGTTGCTTCGAGAAATCTTCCAAATGGATATAAATATGGGTTGATTTCTTTTATTATCCGTATATATAAATATTTTAAAATATAAAAATATCAGCCTAAGATATCATTGTTATATTTTTCATATGTTTTCTTTTCTTGTTATTCTTTTTTTTTTTTCTTTTTTCACATTTGTTCTCAATCTTCCTATGATAGTAATATTCTTGATAATTCTGATAATGCTTTAGTTATTTAGTGACAACATATCTATTATCTAATTCACACAATATTTACATGGACGTCTGCCTTAAGTTTGATTAGTATTCATATCGGCAACAGATCTGTTTTATAATCATGGTGTATTTGTTCCAAACAAAATGATTAGAATCTGTCAATTACAAGTGTAAGTGGATTTTTTTTTGTTGTTTAATCTGTGACCAATCTGTTTACCTGTTTGTTATTGAAGACCATGTTCCTTGATGCTTAATTATGACAATGCTTTCGTGAAAATGTCTTGTGTGACATAATTGACTACTGTTGTCAGAGAAATTGGAGATGGAATGTGGGACTCGTGGCTTATGCCCCTCGTAGAACAGGTCTTTTCATTTTTCAGATTACGACTTGAGTCGAATTCTTTTGGTACATTGTTCTAATTATTATTATCTGTTGTGGTTACAGGCTAATGTTGTCTGTGAGAAGGTGGTACAATGGTTTCATTACTAATAATTCTTTTCTGATAGAAGTAAAATCTTGGGACATTGACTTGAGACATTACTCTCACTTAACAACAGGTAACGGAAATGAAGGAATTCAGCATGGGCTACAATATTGTTGGTCTTTCCCAGGTAATAATATTCACTTGTTGCGTAATTTTAGTTCTATGCATAAACTCTTGAGTACGTATAATATGCAAATGCTAGGTAAAAGCTGCATTCTTTTCTTTGATAGATCTTTATTTCTGTGCTGAGGGACAAATTGAACCCATATCTCATTAGTCATAACAGTTGTTGTATCTGAATAGACTGTTCGTAGATCAGGATAAATGCTTAAAAGCAAGTCAAACTATTAGATAATGTAATTGCAATTTGTGATACAAGGCACATTCATGCCTGAATGATTGTGCATCCTAGACCCTTCTCATTTAGATATATAAAGAAATAATACAAGAACCTCGTCCACATTTGTCTGAATACCACAATAAAAAGTTTTGCTACTAAAAGATTATAATAGGCTATTTTGCTCATCCTTTCAAGTTTTCTGTGTTGGTCAACTCTATTATGTCTATTTGATTAATATCATAATCAACCATGGTTAATCCCGTTTGCACCATTTCTAAATTTTATTGACAAAATCAGATGGAATTGTCAAGAGTCAACCAAAGTTAGCAGGAGATGGTCGATCTTGGTCCATTCTACCCAGAAAAACGAAGAGGGGGAGTAGTAAAAGAAATGGGAGAGAAGAGAAGAAGGAGAAAGAGAAAACCAATTTTTTCCTAAGACTGTTGTCCCTTGGAAAACCAACCCAGACCACCCGAAATAGATTGCTCCATATCCCGATTCAAGTTCGGACTGATAAGCACCGAATGTTGTTTGACCCTTTTGATATACTAAGTGTCATGTATGGTGCAATTTAAAACTCTGCTATGTTGGTGAATAAGGATCAACATTTAGTCTGACTATCAATCAAGATGCATTTAATCCAAAACGAGGCTTGACAACTTCTTGATGCTTTCTTATTCTTCTTCTTCTTCTTCTCTCGTGTCATCTCTCTCTCTCTCTCTCTCTCTCTCTCTCTCTCTCTCTCTCTCTCTCTCTCTCTCTTCTCCTCTCCTTCACATCGATGCCATCTTCTCTTCCTCCTTCCTGTCACATTCTTCACCCTGCTGCATCGCCACTGCCTCCTTACTTGAATCACTGCCTCCACCTGTTGGAATATCTCGTTGTGTTCCTCCTGCTCCTCCCCTTTTCTCTCTTATCTATTTTTTCTGGTCTAGATGAGACTGATCAGTTCAAAATATTATCGAGTGCCAGTCTGCCATTCTGTATGTGTACACTGTGTCTCTCTGGTTGCGGTCATTATCAATCTTTGTGCTTCCGTGTTGCACCTGGTAATAGGTGGTTTTTTCTTTGCAAATTACAACCTTAGCAATTAGCAATCAATAACTTGGCTGTCCTTAGGGAATGTCAGGAATGTTGTCAATGGTGGGTCTGTATGTTAGTTATATACTGTTGTACAATAGAGTTCAAAGAACACTTTAACTTAAATTTCGTAGCCACTAGCAGCACCAACAATGATGATGACAACAAAGCCCACACACCTGACCATTTGGATATGCCTACCCTTTTTTTTGTTCCACACTACCTACATTGAACTTGTTATGTTTTGTTATTGTAGTTGTAGTGGAGTCAGATACTGCATGCTAAATATTCCCTTTCTCATGTCATCATTCGAATTAATCAACAGGGTTTTTCTGGACTGTTGTTTGCAGGGAAACTTAATTGGTCGAGCAGTTATTGAATTCTGCGATAATGGACCTCCTGTAAGACAAAAAATTCATATAATGTTTTAAAGAAACACATTTTTGTTGCTTTTGTTCTTTTGTCCTCAGGATTTGTCAAAAGGCACTGATATAAGCTTACATGATTGTACAAGCTACTCACTACTTGGAAATACAGACATTAGGTGTTTTCTTTTCACTCAATGCAGTGATTATCATCATAGTGATAACTTAACTACTTTTTTCTTTTCCAAAAAGTGGAAAAATAATTATTACTTAATCCCAGGCATTACACTGTTCCCCAAACAAATCAGAGCATAGTAAATTATGCTCTGATTTGTTGGTTCTGGCAAATTTAGCCAGTCAGCTTGCAGACCTATTACTTTCCCTAGAAACATGAATAATAGAGAAAGCTTCAAAAAAGTGTAATAACTGAAAAATATTTATGGTATAGTAGTTCTGTTAATCAAAATGTCTGTCAATATCTTGGAGTTAGAATCAACAATAATCAGCTGAACTCGCATGCACATAGCAGCTTGAAGACCTTCCAAAATGGCAATGGCTTCACAGCATAGGATGGCTTTGTCTTGTGGATACCTGCAACCAACATAAGTACATTGTCCATTAGATCCACTGATTACAAAACCAACAACCCCATCCATTTCTTTGCCACTAGATCCATCACAGTTGACTACTTGCAGTTGTGTTTTCTTTATTTGCATTAATCTCATCACTTATGATCAAATTGCTGTTTCTGGTCAACATGCATGGTCCACAAATTGAATTTTCTCAATATGGCACATTAACAAAGTGATGCTAGATTACTCTGCTTATACTGTTATCAGCATTATTAACCGTCAAACTAGTTGCAAATACAATTCAGCCTTAATTCATCTATTCTAGTGAAAAATTAGTTTCTTCGGAGGAAATGAAGTGGATAGTAAAACCTAAAAACTTAACTTTGGTCAAAATTTGACTTTTCTTCCATATGTTTGCAGAAAATTAATGATATATGATAGCCATGAGTGTTAATTTTGAGATTGGTTATATATTGGTACCAATAATTGCGATATGAGGAGTATTATTGTATTGTAAGTCAAATTTTTAGTTGTTTCAGTCACTAATCTGTCACGGACTTAGCTGATTTTGCCTAAGTCGTACGGTACCCTTGTGTGTCCGTCCGCAAAGGTCAGCCTCCCCGAAACCTCCCATGGTCCCTTAGGACCTACAAAAGAGAAAACGCCCCACTCAGGATCCACAAGTAATCATCTCCGTAAACACTTCCTAGCTAATGCAAATTACAAACAAACTTTACAAGCTCAGAACTGTTGTACAACAAAGGGGTAAAATGATCCACTACAGACCGATACTAAAATGAGACTATTAAGTCTTCGGCCATCCCTCTACATGTTGTGCAAAAATGAACAAACCAAAAGACACAGACATACATAAGCATTACATCAAACATCCTGTTTTCAAGTTTGTCCGTGACATTCTCCCCCACTTATTCCTTCGACGTCCTCGTCGAAGCCTTTGCCGACACTGCAACTCCTTGCCTTTGCTGAGTCTTCAATCTTCTACTCTAGTTGCAATACGCCTCTTGGCTCCCAGCTGCTCTCCACTGCTATTTTTGAGTAATCGAACCTTTACTCCGCCATGCTGCTTCAACTCGCCAATGATTCTAACTTTAGTGTGGGGTTGGCTGAGTTGTGTTAATCCTTGTTAGTTCCTATGGATCCTCCAGATGAAGGAAAAGATCATTCTTACTATGCGCCAGTCTCTCAAATGTCTCATGTTGCTTGAACTGGGTGGATGCTTGTTGGAGCTTTAACGAGCATCACCTCGCAAACTTCTGAAGTTTTGGGTTCTTCCTCCACAAAATTTGTTCATCGACTCTTCTTTCACTTAGTTGTCACTTCCAAGTAGATTCGCATCACTTCCGCTTTCGATTGGCATTCTGTTGGGAAATGAAGCGGATAATCTACTCTCAGATGCACTGATCACCATAGGTGAGGATTTGACAACTATTATCTTCTAATATTTTCGAATGGTCTTTGAACCTGTGCAGAGCTCCTCTACTGGATAGATAAGAGAATTGGGGTACTCGGTTTCGCCCATTCTCTTAAGAGTTGAGAAGACAATAGTTACTTGACTTCGCCCGCCTCCTTAATGGTTGTACTCCGTGCATCGAGCTGGTTACTGGCCTTCGCCTGCTCTTTGCTCACACTTCTAAAGCACTCGAAGTGTTTGCACTCTTTGCATTGAGTTAGCTACTGTGATTCACCTTCTCAATACCATCGAACTTCTAGAATGTAGAAAGTTTTAACCCCAACTTGGAGTAAGTCTCGAATAGTTTTGGTCGCCTCTGGGATTGTACCATCTTCTCCATCAACCCTGCCGCCTACTCCATTGAGTAACAAAGGTACAACATCGCGTACTACCTGCTTTGTTCCTTGGTCATACACTCTTGCATGACCCAAAGTCCTTCATTTTCGGCTATCTTGATGAGAAGCTCGTTGACACCGATCTTGCGAAGTTCCATGGCCTCTGCCCTTCAGCCTTGTCTCGGTACTTGGAGTTTGCCTCTGCATGCTCCACCTCCTCGGCCCCTTTCACGATCAAGCGCTCTCCCTCCATGAGAGCAAGGGATCAATGACTTTCACGGAAGTCTCGCCTTTGCGGTACCATGGCGTTGTCAAGTCTACCTCGCCCATGGCCCTACTATCTATCACCTCGCATCTACCTCTTTTTTCTTCACGATCAGTAGAAATATCTTCTATGACACTCTTTCGAGTCTACCTCCATTCTAACTGATGCTTGATTTTGGGTAGCTAAGTCCCTCTGGACTCATCGTCGCTTCCTCGCCCTTTTCGACCCCCTGTTTCAACACTTTTGTATTCTCTAAGCAGCTCCCTTTGGTCGATGGAAAGACAGACTGCAACTCCTATGCATGGCCTCTGCCATCACGTTATAGGGTTTGCACTGATTCTGTTCTCCTTAGCTTCCTTGGTAGCAACATTCGCTTACTCGACCTTGTCCTCTGACTTGCCGGGCTCCCTTAAGCGAATATGGGCTCTAGAGTAGTCCAACTCTCCAGCTACTTCGATCATACCTCTGCATGATCAAGTTCCTCTCATAGGACTCACTGGTACTTGTATTCAAACTTTTCCCTTGGTGGAACACAGTCCCCATATGCTGATGACCAAGGCTTTCATTCGATGCAAAATTCAATGCACGCACGGAAGACCCGCCTTTGTGATACCATGGCCTTCACTCCTTGAATCTATAGCTCTTCTTGCCGTTATGTTGTTCACCAAAGTGGAGCTTCCAGTAGGTCCTGATCATACCTTCATATGATAAAGTCCCTTACGGGACTTCACCCGTGTGTATCGCATTGCCACGAACTGTTCCACCACAATCCGCTGCACCATGTCACCTCCTGGTGACATCTCCGTTGCATTCTGATCCTTGTGGGATGAACTCGAATTGTGGTCCCTCCATTTGTGGTCTCTACCAACACATTACAAGACCTCTTCCAACTTCGATTTTATTCGCTCCTTTGGCAATCGACTTTCGTCCACCCGCTCTCGGGTCACACCTAGACGAAGCATTGCTCTAGGACAGTCCATCGCCTAGTAGTTCCCGAAGTCCGTCAACTTCGCTAGAATTGGTGCACTATTGTCTGGATCCTGGGCCTCTGCCCCTACCAGCACAATCTCCTTTGCGAATCGCTCCCTTCATGGCAACTTTTGGCAACACTATGGCATATTCTTCAAGAGTACTCGCCTCTCCGTCCTCTTGCCTCGTGCTAAGGCTTTCTGAACCCAACTTCGCCTCTGCAAGCTGAGTCGCCTTAGTTCCTCCATCAAATGCTTCTTCGAGATAAGGTGCATGTGCCCAGAAGTTCTCTTCGTCTTTGGCACCATGCAATACGAGTCCGCTCCATCAGCATGAAGGACCCATAGAACGACATAATCCTACTATTGCCTTTACAAGAGTTTATGTCCTTGACCTCTGCTCAAGAAAAGCTCTATGCCTCCGCTCCATATTCTATCTACTATGTCAACTCCCTTCATACGGCTTGGGTACTTTGTCAAGTTACACCCAAGTTGCTCCGCTCCTCATTTTTGCATTGAGTTGATGGTGGCCCTCACGCCCACCATTCCACGGGTCAGCCCTTTGTTGAGTCCGATCTCCATATCGACACGCAATGCATTCCCCAATACATTATCTCAAGCAAGATCATGCGATGACTCCACGTCACTCGCTCAGTCCATTGAGCTTTGTGAAGTTGTTTTTGAGGTACTCCTCCTTAACATGTGCGGTCCGTTGCACTTGGTTCTCCCTTTGAAGAGCCGGGACTTATCCCTCTTAGATACCCTATCCCGTTGGAGCAACTTCTCTCTTCGCTTCCTTCTCTTTGGAAGTTTCGGAGACTACCATCCCCTTGGACTACTCCGCCTTGCTGAACAAACCGTGCATTGTTCTGCCTCCTGCAAACGCACTTGCTAGATTGCGACTCCATGTCAATACAGGCCCCGCTGCACCCCTCAAGTTCTTGTAACATGCTGAACTCACTGCACACTTCAACCTCCTATGGATGTATCCTTCAAATGTTGAAGAGAAAGTTTCAATGCTCCATGGTACCGAGTTTCGGTCGCCATGGGGTGACCACGAACACTCCATCGTTCGCATACAATCCTTTGCATGAGTACCAAATTCTTTGAGTTAGTAATTCCCCTCACCTCTGTGAGCTTTGCACAACTCTTTCGGTCGCTGAATAATCCATTCCACCTTACATGTTCTCATCCTTTACTAAGCACCTTGCTTGCCTTGAGCACCATCAAGTATGGTTGTCAATGTTGAGCCGTAGCTCAAACTCAATCATCCTAACCTTTGTGCGCTACGCATTCTTCTCAGCTTGCTAGTCCTCGTGGTGCCTCTTGCGCGAAGGGGTTGGCTATTCCTCTGAATGTTAATCTCAGATGCTCGCTCCTCTGAGCGACTTCTTTTCCCTACACCTCCATGCTTGTTTTCCCCAAAACGGTCATGCGTGCTGGCTACCCTCAACGCAGCCCCGCTAGGTCCCCCACGTTTGCCAAGTGTTTCTATGAGTGCTTGTCCCACTCTGATACCATCTGTCATGGACTTAACTAGTTTTGCCTAAGTCGTGCGACACCCTTGCGTGTCCGTCCGCAAAGGTCAACCTCCCCGAAACCTCCCATGGTTCCTTAGGACCTACAAAAGAGAAAACGAGTTAGAGAAAACGCCTTATTCGGGATCCATAAGTAATCATCTCCGTAAACACTTCTTAGCCAATGCAAATTACAAACAAACTTTATAAGCTCTGAACGGTTGCACAACAAAGGGGTAAAATGATCCACTTATAGACCGACACTAAAATGAGACTATTAAGCCTTCGGTCGTCCCTCTATATGCTGTGCAAAACATGAATATACCATAAGATACGGACATACATAAGCATTACATCAAACATCTTGTTTTGAAATTTGTCCATGACAAATCGGTAAGAAAATTTCCAAAAATTTTCCATAAAAGAGGAAAGTAACTGCAAATATGAAGCTAGGAAAAGGAAGTGCCTTCACAAATCCGGCAAGGTACTTTTTTCAATTTATTTTTCTAAGAAAGAATTTTCTTGTAGATTTAAACTAGAAGAATGTGATGCACTGTAAACTACATATGCTAGAACTCGACTTGCATTTAACAAATCAGCAACTTCATTTTTCAATCACATTAATTATGAGCGATGGATTTTGTACAGAAAGATAAATTGTTTCTTTTAGAAGAAAGTCACTTCCAGTACCAAAATTGCCCTCCACACTCATAAATCATATCTAGGCTATTATTTAATAATTTTTAAATTGACTTCTTTAGTTGATTTCTCATCCTTTACTAAGCACCTTGCTTGCCTTGAGCACCATCAAGTATGGTTGTCAATGTTGAGCCGTAGCTCAAACTCAATCATCCTAACCTTTGTGCGCTACGCATTCTTCTCAGCTTGCTAGTCCTCGTGGTGCCTCTTGCGCGAAGGGGTTGGCTATTCCTCTGAATGTTAATCTCAGATGCTCGCTCCTCTGAGCGACTTCTTTTCCCTACACCTCCATGCTTGTTTTCCCCAAAACGGTCATGCGTGCTGGCTACCCTCAACGCAGCCCCGCTAGGTCCCCCACGTTTGCCAAGTGTTTCTATGAGTGCTTGTCCCACTCTGATACCATCTGTCATGGACTTAACTAGTTTTGCCTAAGTCGTGCGACACCCTTGCGTGTCCGTCCGCAAAGGTCAACCTCCCCGAAACCTCCCATGGTTCCTTAGGACCTACAAAAGAGAAAACGAGTTAGAGAAAACGCCTTATTCGGGATCCATAAGTAATCATCTCCGTAAACACTTCTTAGCCAATGCAAATTACAACAAACTTTATAAGCTCTGAACGGTTGCACAACAAAGGGGTAAAATGATCCACTTATAGACCGACACTAAAATGAGACTATTAAGCCTTCGGTCGTCCCTCTATATGCTGTGCAAAACATGAATATACCATAAGATACGGACATACATAAGCATTACATCAAACATCTTGTTTTGAAATTTGTCCATGACAAATCGGTAAGAAAATTTCCAAAAATTTTCCATAAAAGAGGAAAGTAACTGCAAATATGAAGCTAGGAAAAGGAAGTGCCTTCACAAATCCGGCAAGGTACTTTTTTCAATTTATTTTTCTAAGAAAGAATTTTCTTGTAGATTTAAACTAGAAGAATGTGATGCACTGTAAACTACATATGCTAGAACTCGACTTGCATTTAACAAATCAGCAACTTCATTTTTCAATCACATTAATTATGAGCGATGGATTTTGTACAGAAAGATAAATTGTTTCTTTTAGAAGAAAGTCACTTCCAGTACCAAAATTGCCCTCCACACTCATAAATCATATCTAGGCTATTATTTAATAATTTTTAAATTGACTTCTTTAGTTGATTTCTCATCCATTAGATTAATTAATTTATGAAGGTTTTCATAAATTAATATGTATTTGTTTTTCTAGCTATGTTTTAGAGATTCTGTCTCAGTTACCAGTAATCAATGAACTTTTCCTTATGGAAGGTTTTCTTATGATCGACATATAACAGGTAAAAAATTTTATCTCACTAGGCGGACCTCATGCTGGTACTGCTTCTGTACCGTTATGTGGTGTAAGTGTCCTGGAATCAATCTTTTCATGCTTATTCTGGCATATGTGGTCAATGTCCATGATAGTTTAACCAATTAGTCAAATCAGCATAGTTTAACCTGCTATTACAGAATTAAACATGTGGAGAAATCAAAGCTATAACCTGAAAATTTTTGTCAAATTGATATTTCTTTCCATCATGCTTATATCTCTTTACTTAGCCAAACAATATTCTGATTCATTGATTTATATTTATTACGGTGTCATGTTCTCATTTTCTACTCCTGGAGACATTTCTTTATTGATAAACCAACGATTAGAGTTTTGAACTTATTGGGAACTTCATTTATCTTAATCACTCTTGAGTTGATACTACATGATTAGTTCTGGTAGAAGGATTAGTTCATTTATAAAAAAGACCTAGCATTTAAGGTGAATCATAAACTGTGTTTCTCTCCCTCTTGATTTCATGGAGAGAATCAAACAAGACAGTAAGTGTAGTAGTTAAATTTCACATTTGCAATGACTAATATTTTATTTATTGAACACTATCTTGTCACAAATTCCATCAGCTTTAGGATGGTCAGACTCAGAAAATACAATCAGATGTATCCTTCCAGAAGGGTTTGAAAAATTGGAATTTTAAAGTTAGATGGTGAAGAACAATTAAGTTCCTCACAGAAGTGAAAATTGCGATAGTAGTATGAGGAGTTGTGCATTAATTGTATGGCTAATGTTGTTCTTGCAATGTTTATCTATTGCAGTCTGGGATTATCTGCATGCTTGTGGATGACCTCATCAAATCAAAGGTCTATTCTGACTATGTGCAGGTATTTTGCCACTTTGGTGTTTTGAAGCCACAGCTATCAATTTAGATGGTGACTTAAGTTTTCCTCCATATCAACATTTCTAAAGTAAAATGATCCTGAATGTCTTAATACAAGTGTATTTTGGTACCTCTAACTTCTGATTAATCAATTGCAGGCCCATCTCGCTCCTAGCGGGTATCTCAAAATTCCAACTGTGAGTATTGCTTTTTTTTTCACTGGACTTCTAAGATTCTGTCACATTGATCATCTAGTAATCCACACTAAGCATGAAAAATATTTGTATCTGAGACTATCTCATTATGTACTTTTATTATTCTAGAGAAAAATTATACATATACCAAACTTGTTCTTGTTAGGAAAACAAAAATTATTGAGCCTTTCATGGCCTTAAAACTAATTAATTTTGTTTCTAATTTGCTGGTGGTGATTGTCCCTTTAGGAAATATAATAAATTAATGTTTTAAGATCACACAGAAGATTCTAGGCTCATTTAACATCTCTTCATTTTCGTTTTAGTCTTGATGTCTGGACTCCCAAGTGACTACCATCTGTAGCACAAACATTACATGTCAAAGCTAGACTCATACAGGAATGAAGTTGGTTCTTGGAAGTGCTGTTCCGCATGCTTTGATCTGATCTCTTTGTTGGGATTTCCAAACTGCTAACCTGTAATTCTGTAAGATGTTTAAATTTCTTCTCATAAATCTATTGCCCTTTCATCTTTTCATCAAAACTTGACAACTTTGAAGCCTTATACATTTGCTGAACATGGACATTGTTTTGCTTCTAATCAATAGGAGTCATGTTGAATGTAGCAAGTCTACCATGTATTATACATGTTATAAACTGGAATTGTTACCCATACTAAACAATCTCTTCCATGCATGAATTTGAGAAAAAAAACAGTATCTACCCTTACAGAGTGTGTACCATACAAGCTTCTATATCATGTTTATCATGGCATCAGTGATACTGTGAAATGCTGATGCATGGAGAACCTTTAGCAATTAACATCACTTTGAGGGGCCCTGACATGTTACTTCATATGGCACTAGGGGCATGATATAGAATGAGTTGTTGCCATGCCAAGTTGACACTGGCATGGAATTCGGTATTCTAATCCTTGCCCCTATGTATTATTGATCTCCTGAGGGAGAAATTGATTTTACGACTAGTATGGAAGCCCACATCTCCAACTCTATGTGGCATGTGATGCTAAGCAAGTGGAATGCAAGTAGGTGCAAGGAAGCCTCAATTGTCGTTGAATTTCTACCATATGGACATGCATAATGGTAGAATTTCCTAAGGTTGGAGCATCATCAGGAGAAAACCATCACTGATCTGAAGCTTCCATTGTCAGGGTAAGTCTTGCACAAGCCTTTTTAACCTGAGATGAGTCTACTGCTAAAGAGTGTCACAATCTAAACAATGCACCTTGAACATTTGGTACTCTTCTAAATGCCTTTTATCCTCCTTTTGCAACAGAGATTTTAAGTCCCAGTAGGATTCTTTTTAACAAAATGACACATTGGGCTTCAGCTAATCAAAACCTGGATTGTAACACAAGTTATCTAATTTTCTCACCCATCCAAACTATATATTGCTACTAAGAATCCTTCAGTTATAGGACCCTCAGTACAACTTCAAGATGGACTAAAATTGAATCTTACTGAGACAGAACAAACAAAATTTGGCTCAAAGTACACCTGGTAGAATTTAATTGAATTTAGACTAGAACAGTATTTTGAACTCAACAACTTATATACTTAAACTTACCCTAATTGGACTCAGCTGGGCTCAAACATAATCTTCATCACTATGAAAAGAGAATATTTTATGTAAAATATTTTAAATATTTTGTTAATTTTTAGCATTAAAATAATTTTAAAAATAGTTAAGTTTGTTTCTAATGATAAAAGAATAACTATAAAGGTCAAAGTGTTTAAATATATTAATTCTTTTAGGCTGTATCTAGAAATATTCATATATTTATCTTTATAATTTTTGCTCACATCCGCATACCATTTTCAAAAAAACAGGATGATTATGTCCTGCATCCTGAAAATAAGATGAATTTTGAATTATAGTTTGACAGGTAACAAGGGAGTAATCTTGTCGTGGCATCAAGATTGGCCTCATATCCTTGTAGCCTTAGAATATTAAACATGTCATTTGCTAAAATGTGAATTTTGTCATACCTGATACAAGCTATATATAGCATGGAACTTAAAGGAACCATTTTTTAGATCTATTTTGTCAAGAAGAATTCACTTTTTGTCGGTGACAACTTTTTGAAGCTGCCATCAGATGAAGATGCACAAGTAGATTGAGACTGAACCCAAACGCATGTGGCTTTTGATATTCACTAATTTATTTTAGTTATACTTTTCTGTCATGCAGTTCTTTGTTTTGCCTTGATAGTACTCATATAGCAACCATCAATTAATTGCCTTTCATTTCTAAAAATCTGCATCTCATTTTTTTAAGGATATCCAAGAGTATTTGGAAGGATGCAAGTTTCTTCCTAAGCTTAACAATGAACTGCCCACCGAACGGAATTCCACATACAAGGAAAGATTTAGTAGCTTACAGAATTTGGTTCTGATAATGGTGAGTTTAGAAAATCTTCAGTTGTCCTGTTCGCTTTCTATTTTGATCGGTGTCTTTTCTCATTGGTTAGGACTATCCAATATGGTGCTCCTGAATATCTAGTTAAATGGAATTGTTCTTTATTTTGCATATTGATCTGTAAATGGTACTGTAAATCTCACTTGTCCTCAATTTCTTTGCAGTTTGAACATGACACAATTTTGATTCCCCCAGAGACATCTTGGTTTGGGTATTATCCAGATGGTGCCTTCAGTGCTGTTTTGCCTCCACAGCAGGTATATGTTTTATGTTTTATCTTTTAATATCTGCCATGTTGTTTGGTAAGCTGCTGACAGATCTCTGGACAAATTTTTACTATAAGAGTATGTACAGCAGATATCTAACACTATGGGAACGCACTTGCAATAATTTGGTTCTTCGTCATGGTTTCTTCAAATTGATTATTTTACACAACTATTGGCTATGTTTCTGTTACTGCATTTGACATGCAAACTATACTTGTCCTTCTTGGGATTGAGTAATTACTAAAAACTGGTCCTTTCCACAATGAATCTCTAGTAGATAAAGAACTGCTATATCTTATGTTATTCTAGAAGCATTCTCTTAGATGAATCTTAGGCTGTGTTTGAGAAATTTTCTTTTAGCTTTCATCATTTGTTGTGTTTACTCTTCTAGGAGCTCTAAGTCGAATTAACTTTTTATAAGTAGTTGCCTATATCTTTTGATATTGGTTATCAACCAATTTATTTTTATGCTTATAGGTATCTTGTTTGAGTAGAATTTTGCCTAATTGAAGGTATATAGCTACAGTTATAAAATTGTACGATAGGAAAATTAGAAAAGAAAAGTGGAAAGATCTCTTTGACTTTACATTCTGTCGCTCTATTATCTGCTTATTCTTTATCTTTCATGAAAAGTAATATTCTTGTCTCCCCTTCTTTCTTCTCTCTCTCTCTCTCACCCACGTCTCTCTCATACTGCTAAGTCCATCTTTTCATTTGTTCGTTAGTTGAGACAATATAGTAAGCAGCTGGTGTCCATTAATTTCAGTCCAATGAGGTGCAACCCCCATTTGAATTCAGTTCAAGTCTTTTCTCTCTTGCTATTCAACTTGGTGTCAACTGCCAAACAACAAACTTAGAATCAGAAAAAGGACCCGATGTCCATTTTATCCTTTAGAAAAACTTTCACACATCGGTTACCTCAAATGGCGAAAAGACATTAGACCTGTCAGAACTTTGATGCTTATGATGATTGGTTCTGCCCTATGATGTATGAGGAAAGTCATGACAATCGATTGTGAAGGCACATAACTGGTTGAAAATCATGGAGACAGTAAACTGGTTGATTAGGTCTGCTATTTGGAATTTTTAAAACTCTAATTTTAATTAGGGGTAATATTGTAATCTGATTTCATAAGTGAACCCTAGGATTAGGGTTAACTTCCATTTTTTACTTATTGCCACTATTGCTTCTCCCTAATTGTGATAGAGAGCGTGACTATCGAGGAGGAGGAGGAGGAGGAGGAGGAGGAGTATTATAGACAAAGGTGGGACCATCTCTTTAGATGTTATGATATAGGGATCATCTCTTTGATACCTTGTTATTCCTTTCTATCTCCTTGATATTAATCTTTTAAAATTTTTCTTCTTCAATTTGTGGATGCTTATATTGCTATGATCGATATGAATACATGGAATCGATATTATTATTTAATGTACACATAAGTCATATGTAGAAGTTTATCTTGGATTTTGCTGCTGATTGTGGATATTGGTGTAAAACTAAGATTATGTATGAACATATCTATTTCTTAAAAATAAATCTATTTTGGATTTTAGAACATAAGATATTTGGATTAATTTTTATTACTAGTCTAAGAGTTTCTACAGCTGGTGAGGCAACTCTTTATCCTAGTTTCTATTAGTCATATGTGGAAGTTAGCATAGTCCTCATAAGTTTGACATCACAAATTGATTTATTTAGTTGAAAGACTTATATTAAGTACTAAACTTATTCAAATCAATTAAATGCCAATCTAATTCAAAAGAATTGTTAAATGTTGGAAATTTATCCAAATTATGTTAAGAATGATTTGTATTATCATAAGAACATATTTATAATATTCGAGGATTGATTCATAATATTCAGGGACTAATCTGTAAGATTTTGAGGATCTACTTAGAGTTTTTAAGGACTGATTTACAAATCAAATTATATCTTTTCCATTTTGAATCCAAATTTAAGGATCTAGATACTGTCAGATTCCTTTTAAAATTTTTCTTCTTCAATTTGTGGATGCTTATATTGCTATGATCGATATGAATACATGGAATCGATATTATTATTTAATGTACACATAAGTCATATGTAGAAGTTTATCTTGGATTTTGCTGCTGATTGTGGATATTGGTGTAAAACTAAGATTATGTATGAACATATCTATTTCTTAAAAATAAATCTATTTTGGATTTTAGAACATAAGATATTTGGATTAATTTTATTACTAGTCTAAGAGTTTCTACAGCTGGTGAGGCAACTCTTTATCCTAGTTTCTATTAGTCATATGTGGAAGTTAGCATAGTCCTCATAAGTTTGACATCACAAATTGATTTATTTAGTTGAAAGACTTATATTAAGTACTAAACTTATTCAAATCAATTAAATGCCAATCTAATTCAAAAGAATTGTTAAATGTTGGAAATTTATCCAAATTATGTTAAGAATGATTTGTATTATCATAAGAACATATTTATAATATTCGAGGATTGATTCATAATATTCAGGGACTAATCTGTAAGATTTTGAGGATCTACTTAGAGTTTTTAAGGACTGATTTACAAATCAAATTATATCTTTTCCATTTTGAATCCAAATTTAAGGATCTAGATACTGTCAGATTCCTTTTAAAATTTATGGTATATGTTTGTTATTATTGTAACCCTCAAGATCTTATTAATTTTGTAATTTGACCTTCTATGAATTATCTTCGAATTTCACAATAAGAATGATTTAATTTCATAAAAATATCCATCTTTTATTAATTCAGCTATATATATATATATATGATATTAAAGAATTTAGTTATCTTGATGCACTTCTTCTTAGCATAAATATACAATTAAGTAAAGTTAGCTGGATAAGCAAATAACAGGAAGAAAGGTAATGGTTGATGAATGGATTCAAAGAAGGTACATTTTACTTCTATAATATGTAATCGAAAAATAATTTAGACAATTTTAGCTAGTGTAATATAATTTTTTTAAAGTTCAATTAGATTAATTAGAGACATTAGACAATAAACAATTTTTTAGGGAACCATCTTGCATGTTATTATATGCTAAATGAATGGAGTAGGAGGTTCCTAGTTAGAATACTCAATGAAATAAGCAATCTATAATAGACTTATTTGTGAAAATAGTCACAGTGAAGTTGTTATAGGGAAACAAAAAGCATTAGTTGAGTTAAGATGAACCTAATATATCTGAAACCAAGTAACTAAAACACGTGAACTTACAACTACACATATCAATCGATAGATACTCATCGGCACATTCAGGGAATTGGTCCATAAGCATTGATTGACCTAGTTCATTGAATGTTAGCCAACCATGTGGTCTAGTGTATGTTGGACAGATGAGCTAGCACAGTTTCTACCCATAAGGAGTTCAACAACAAGCTAACTTTAAAACATGACGATAATGGAAGAACTCCTATGAGAAGAGACAAAAATTATTCAAAAAACCCATAATTTATGTGAACATCCTTATTAAGAGACAAAAAAATTATATAGTAAAATTAGGCTTCAAAGGTGTTTAAAAGGGTGATTTTGATAAATTAAACTAAGAGTCTGCCAATGACATGCAAGCAATACTCGATTTATTTGAAAGAGTATTTATAATACATATAATTGGATGAAACAGGAAATAAAGGACCAAATTAGAATAAGTTGCACAGGTTCTTGGGTAATGATTAAAGTGTCTAAATGAAATAGAAACATAGGCTCCAGCGATATTTAACTCATAGTCATTTTAAGCATAATATTTGAGCATATATATTTCATTGTATAAAAAATTATTATTCTTGAAATATTAATCTTGTTCTATAAAATAATAAATATTCATATTTAATTTGTTATGACATCCAATGTGATCAATTATTAATTTCATATTATGTACAAATATGACATCCTAGTATTAATTTTTTGTTAAGCATATATCCAATGAGTCATTTGAATAAATTGAATCTGTGTTTAAAATATTAATTTTATTTTATTTGATATGTGATATAATAAATATTTATATCATCAAAGTTATTAGATAGTTAAATAATTTATTATTTAATTTATTATCATGTTAAAAAAAATCAAGAATCATGATTTAGTGTTTCTTAAAAATGTATAAGTATGTCGTGTTGATAAGAGGTAATTATGATTAAGCATTTTGTATTTATTATATAAAATTTTAATTTCAAGTTAGGCTCTTAATAATTATTTTACCATAAGCTTATACACCATTATAGATTCCAGTGATAGTAAACCTTCAAACGGATGAAGTGTTCAAGTTCACCAAGGTGGAGATGATGGGATAGTATAAATTATAATCGATAGTAGTTTTAGTAAAAGGATTAAAAAAATATTTTTACTAAAATGGATTATTTTATGAATATTAAGTGAATAAAAGTGACATGTTATCTTATGAGAAATGTGCCCTTAGATACTAAACCCATGGCACGACATGTGTGAGAGCATTTAGGTCTTGTACGTAGTAAGAATGATATGATATGAAATGAAAAGAAAAATTTATAATATTAATTTATTTTAGTAAAAATGAATACTTTTACTAAAATAAATTAATTTTTATGAATATTATGTGAATAGTAGTGACTTGCTAGCGTCCTATAAGAAATGTGCCATTAGATAGTAAATCTATTAACCGATATAGCGATGGTGTTTAAATCCATAAGGATGTTATCCATGGAGAAAAGAGATTATATTTTATTTCTTTATGTGAATAAGAGATTCTATATATATTTAATATGATGTGATATGAACATAAGAGAATATAATTTTTCTCATTCATCATCTTTTTTGTATACAAAGGAATATATATATATATATATATATATATATATATATATATATATATATATATATGTATATATATGTGTATATATATGTATATATATGTGTATATATATGTATATATATGTGTATATATATGTGTATATATATATGTATATATACACATATATATACACACATATATATATACATATATATACATATATATATACACATATATATACACATATATATATACACACATATATATATATACATATATATATACACATATATATATATATATAGGCTGATTACTAACTATATAACTAAGAAAATTAATTTTGTATAATATTTTATTCTAATCTATTTCCTAATTGAGTCCTAATTGAGTGGCCCAAATAGGAGATAGATTCCCTTAATTATCGGATTCAAAATCTCTTAATCATGAGATCTTTCACACTCCCTCTCAAGCTAGCTCAAAAATGTCAATCAATCCCAACTTGCTAGTTAGATCCTAATAAGAAAATTTTGGAAGCTCTTTGGTAAGAATATCTATCAATTGCTTCTTTGTAGGAATACAAGACATGCAAATAATTCATTCTTTAATTTTCTCCTTTATGAAATGTCTATCTACTTAGACATGCTTTATTTAATCATGGTGCACAGAATTATGGGTAATATTGATAACAGCCTTAATATCATAGTATAATCTCATAGGAGTTTCAATTGGTATTCGTAGTTCTTTTAGAAGCATTCTTAGCTATAAGAGTTCACAAATACCTTATGTTGCTGCTCTGAACTCTGCTTTTGCACTGCTTCCAACAATAGCTATCTGTTTCTTACTCTTCCAAGTCACCAAATTATGTTAAGTAAATGTACAATATCTTGAAGTTGATCTCTTATCATTTATAAATCTTGCCTAATCAGCATCAATGAAAGCCTTAATTCTAATATTATTGTTCTTTTTAAATAACAGTCCCTCACTTCAAGTTATTTTTAGATATCTAAGGATTCTATATAGTGCCTCTAAATGTTCTTCATGTGGTGAATGCATAACTTGACTCACTACACTCACTACAAATGTCAAGTCTAAGCAAGTATGAGAGAGGTCAATAAACTATCAAGTTTATTGACTCACTACAAAGGTCAATAAACTTTTATCTACCAATCTATTATATTTGACTATATCTATCATAGCTCTTCGAGGGACATCCCATTTGTGGCTCTTTTTGAGAGGGATATTCCAATTTTTTATTGTGATCTATTGGAGTGTCCACATGTTTACAACCAATCATTTTTCTTTTTTAGAAGGTTCATAGTGTATTTTCTTTATGAAACAAATACTCATTCTTTGATCTTGCTATCTCCATGCCCAAGAAATATCTTAGTTAGTCAAGATCTTTCAAACTCTTTGGCGAGAAAATTTCTTGATACATCATTGCCTATTAGATTAATATCATCTATATAAACTATAAGAATAGTAATATCACCCTTATCTAAGTGTTTATAGAATATTATATAGTCTAAGTGACTTTGAATGTAACCATGGTCATGAATTAACCTTGTGAATCTTTTAAATGATGCACATGGTGATTGTTTGAGACCATAAAAAGATCTGAGCTTGCATACATTATCCGAGCCATACAAATTTTTAAAATCGGGTGGTAGAACCTTGTATACTTTTTCACCAGTTTTCCATTGAGAAAAACATTTTTCACATATAATTTATGTAAAGGCCATTCAATATTAGCTACAAGACATAACAATACATGAATAGTATTTAGTTTTTGATGAAGCACATATTTTTTGGCAGTCAATACCATATGCTTGAGTGAATCCTTTTGCAACTAATTTGGCTTTATATCTTTCAATGGAACTATCTGTCTTATATTTTAATAGTAAACCCCCATTTGCATCCCACTAGATTCTTCCCCATTGGTAGATGCACCAAGCTTCGAGTATCATTTTTTTTAAGAGCTCTCATCTCCTTTATAACTACATCTCTTTATTCTAGAAATAATAGAGTATCCTATATATTTTTTAGAACTTCTAAACCAGACAAGTGAGTTGTAATAGCCTTAAAGGCTAGAGACAATTTATAATATAACACATTTAGATATAGGATTCAATTCATTTTCTAATGGTAATAAGAATATCAAGAACTGAGGAAGGATTAGGGTTACTTGTCTTTGGATCTGGTATTGGTTAAGACTTTTGATAGTACTCAGGAGAGTAAATATTGACCTTTTCTAAAGTTTGCTATCTTGAATAAACACAAAGCTAGTGTTTAATAATAGTGATATCTCCCCCTGAACTAAACTATTCAATAGTATGTTATGGTGTTGAAGATTTGTGTTTAGGAGTATCAATAGAACTAGTTAGTTGTTGGCTAGGTAGGTTTGATAGAGTGAAAGTAGGTAATGAATTTGACTAGAAAATAGAGATCGGTAGAGGCAGTTCCCAAAAGTAATATTTCTAGGTAGAATTGTCCCCATAAAGAGGAGTTTTTGTAGAAATACATTTTGTTTTCAAAGAATGTAATATCTATAGTGATAAATATTTGTTTCGATATAGGATCATAATATTTCTAGCCCTTTTGAGTCATGGAGTAGCCATTGAACACACTTTAAATGCACGAAGTTCAACTTTACTTCAATGATAATTATGAATATAGACAAAAACAATGCACCCAAATACCTTTGGTGAAAGAGAGTTAAATAGTTTTACATGCGGATAAATGGTGGATAAACGATCAAGAGATATTTGAAAATTAAATATTCTGACAGGCATTCGATTAATCAAATATTAAGCAGTAAGAATGACATTTCCTAAAGATATTTATGAATATAAGTGGTAAATAAAAAAGAACACATGAAAATTGATAGAGTATTAAAACCATGCTCTAACAAGTAGGAATTGAAAATAGTATTAAAGTATTCTCTATAATTGTTAGTTCTCAAATTTATATTTTTGCTTGGAATTGATTTTGGATCATGGCATGAAAGTTTTTCAAAAATTAGAATTTTCTTTTAAGAGGTACCCAACATCCTCTTGTATGATTATCTATAAATATTATAAATCACTTGGTTCTAAACATATTTATCACTTTATGTCTCCAAATGTCACTGTGTAAGATTAAATGGTTTTGATTTTTTGTATGGTTGAGAAGGAAAAACAGTGTGATGTTGTTTAGCAAAATGATTTATTTCACACTAAAATAGAGAACTGTTATTGTTTCTGAATAATTAAGGTAAATGCTTTTACAAATAAGAAAAGCTTAGGTGGTGTAGGCTGTAGTACCACAATATTATTTCACTACTAGTATAGAGTGTTACTATTTATTGTCAACTAAGATTGTCCATTTCAAGTAGCATCTGTTCAAGATAATAAAATCCGTCACTCTCTTTAGCACTACCAATTGTCCTCTCTGAATACAGGTCCCCAAATTCAGCAATACAATTGTGACATTTGCAATACAATGCAAATCCTTTTGAGTTTGATAATAGACAATAAGTTACAAGACAAGTTGGAAACATGAAGTAAAGAATTTAATGCAAAGGACAATTCTGCCTTTTTCCTGATGTAGAAGAAAGTGATCCATTGGCAACTTTTATTTTAGAGTTTTAAGGACAAGATGTGTCAGAGGAAAACAAGTATGAACCAAGGTCTGTTATGGTCTGTTATGCTTAAATCTATGAACCAAGGAGACTTGAGATCAAAAGAAGTAAACGAAGTTGTGAAGCAATTACCTTTCTTGACCAAAGAGCAAGATGATGAAGGAGAAGGATTAGGATTTTGAGACCGGATCAGAATTTTAAACTATTGCTCAATTTGTTCCTTACTGAATAAAGGCGTTTCAGCTCTTTTAGTGGTGGTGGCAGATTGATGGCCTACTTGAAAGCCTTGGGTATTAGCCTTATCTGAAACTCGATTGCTCTGGTTTTTTATGTATCTTCTAGTAAGTTTCTCTTGTGTGCTTTGGTTTATTTTTATCAACTCCCTATCTTTGATTATATTGCACAACATTAACAAAAGAATTAATTTTAGCTGTCATAATAAGTGCATAAGTTTCTGCAACGATAGATGGAGTAGAAGATCTCGTCATAACTTATCTTCTATTTTTCTCTCTCATAACTTTAGAGAATATAGCTTAGAGAGATGATAATGGATCATTCCCCAATATCTATCCATGAACTTCATCTAGTTCATTATTTAAACCTATCAAAAATTAAAAGGCTTGATCCCTCTCAAGCATTTTTGTGTATCGAGCATGGCTAGCGACACATGACTACTCAAAATCATAAAAAATAATCAAGCTCTTACCAAAGTGTCTTCAAGGTATTTAAGTATTTTATAAGACTAGTATCACCTTGTTTAAGCTCTCTGATCTTATTTGTAATCTCAAATACTTAAGCTGAATTTTTTATTTTTAAATATGTCTCGACCATAGCATCCAATAACTCCTTTGCTATTGATAAAAAAATATATATGTTTGGTCAATTTCGGGTTCCATAGAGTTTATCAACCATGATATAATCATGAAATTTTCATAATTTCATGCTTCGAACTTGTGATCATCCTCTACAAGTTTCATTGTTGATTTGGTCAAATAGTTGATCTTTGCTCTTCCTCGAATATATAATTTTACGGATTGAGGACAACAAAGAAACTTTTATCCATTGAGTTTATGCATGGTAATTAATAAGGATGGATTGTCACCTAAGTTGTTTGTTGGAGATGGAAGCATTGGTTTCATATTGTCTCATTTAGACATAGTAGTGTAAGTTTCTCACAAGCAAACAATAAAGAGAAAATAGTTGGGGTTGATTCGAAAGTGACATAACAGCAATTAAGGTTTAGAGAAAGAAAAAAAACTATTCCTAGAGGAGCCAAGCCTTGATACCAAAAACATAAAAGAATATGATTTTTTTCATCTATCCTCTTTTTGGTATAAAAAGTAAGATATATGGGCTGATTATAAACTATACAACTAAGAAAATTGATTCTCTATAATATTTCATTCTAATTTAATTCTTATAATATGGACTGATATGGTTAAATTGAATGATCCAAAATAGGAGATAGATTTTTTTAATTATGGGATTATAGAAACCATTAATTATAGGATTGAAAATCTTTTAATTATGAGATTTTTCATAATATATATTTAATATGATGTACATGAAAATAAGATAAAAGGAGAAAATAGAGAAAGATGTATGATATGTAATGAGAATTTGATCCATAACTTGTTATGTGATATGTATTAAACATGATATATCCCTTATTAAAATGGTATTATTCCATGACATATAAAATATAATTGAAGTAAGTGCATGAATAAGTAGGCATCGTACGTGCTCGATATGATTTTTGTTATAGCAATATCCGAGCAAGATATGATAGTGTTGTGAGTATTTCTTGTTAATCTGTTTGTCATTTTTCTTGATCCTCTACTCTTACATGGCTTAGGCTTTTACATTTGTTAATATTGATTCTGCATATGAACTCTATGGGCATTTGTGCTTAAAAAAAAAACCTACAGATGAAACTTGAAGCTAACGTGGTATCAAAAGTCAGAACTAAAGGACTATTGTAAGAGATGTATAAATGTTTTTAAAATATATTTATATATTATTTAGCGATGTAAAAAAGTTTTTTAGTGCACACACAATTTGATCTTCTATATATCAGTTGAGTAATTCAGTTATGAGAAAAAGATTTTATTCACCCAATTATCACTGACATGATAATTGGGTTATGCCCCGATGATGATGATGATGATGATGATGATGATGATGATGATGATGATGATGATGATGATGATGATGATGATGATGATGATGTGGGAGTGATGGTACATACCTGGTTGGAAATCATGATGACAGTAAGTTGGTTGATTAGGTTTGCTATTTTAAATGTTGTTAAAGACTACACACAAAGCTGCATTATAAAATTACTCCTATTTTCAGTTTTCATTTGTGTTAAAATATTAAAACATTGAAATAATTGCCTTTAAATCAGTCCATCCGTTGCAGAAAGAAAGGACTGCTGATTGTGGACATTCTGAATAGCATAGCTACAAAAGCCTAGTGCAGGATGCCATTGCTCAATTTGTCCTGAATTTAAATGGTAAGTGCAAGCAAGATTGAAATGTCTGTGTGGTATTATTAAAAAAAAAACAAATAAATAATCTGAAATGTACCAAACCATAGGATCCAATATTAGTCTTTGGAAGGATAAATATTGATCGTTACATACCAGTCAGACCAATATTTGAAACCTTGAGTATAAGATCTTGAATTTAGTTGATTGGTTTAGATTAGATAGATCAGGAAGTCTTCCTGAGATAAAACATTCGACAGTCTAAAATTCATTACCGTATAGGCTATCAAACACCTTCAAAGAATTTGTCGAATGAGAGATCACATCTTCCAAGAATTTGTCAGATGAGATATCAAAGAAGGCCTCACACTCACACACGCTGAAGAATGCAACCCACTCACACACTCAAATTTTTAGTCTCAACGTTCCATGAGCTCAGATATTTGTCAGTCATCTTGAGTGTGTCGAGTCTGTCAGGATGGTATCAGGTTGACCTTCGCACTTGTGAATTTTACTGTTATTTTCAAGAGCTACTAGTGCTAGTAAATGAATGAAAATGTGCAAATAGGCCATTATTTGCTAGTGTTGTTCCTTAAATAATAATATGCTGTGACCACATTTTGTTGTGAAGGACTATGACGACCATCACAATGACTTGTTAATTGCCCTACGAGTTTTTTTTTTTTTTTTTTTATTGTGTATTCTCCTGTCACAAATATTTAATACAAGTGAGTCATGATCACATTCGCCTTATCTGGAAAGACACAGAAATCAATCAATCTTGATTGTTAGTTTTGTCTTCTTTCTTCAAGCTTAATGCTTCTTTTAACCAAAGAAATGAAATTGCAGACGACTCTATACACGGAAGACTGGATCGGTCTAAAAGCTCTGGATGATGCTGGACGAGTCAAATTCATCAGTGTCCAGGGGAACCATCTTAGAATCTCTGAGGATGACATAAAAAAGTACATAGTTCCTTTCTTGGTGGATGACAAACCACCGAAACTTCTGCATCAGAAATCTTCAGTTGACACTGGACTACTTGCCTTCACCATGGATCCTTGGAAATAAATCAAGATGAGCAGCTGAAAGTACTATGCTGTCGTAGTAGTAGTTGTTTCAAGGGTTACCGTGGTGAAAGCCTTTCGCTATATTATAAAAAATGCACTTGTATTGCTTTCACTTTCCAGTGCAAAGCGGTTGTAGATAATTACTGTGGAGTATGGGATATATATATATATATATATATATATATATATATATATATATATATATATATATATATATATATATCATTATATAGATAACTTTAGCTTTCTACTTTGAAAGAGTTGCTGGTTTTAATACGTTGTTTTAGTTGATTGGGGATCAGTACATGGTTGCTTCATCTGAAATTTGGGAAACTTTGAAATATATATATATATATATATATATATGATTTCTCATCCTTACTTATATTTGTACATATATTAATAAAACAAACATCTCTCTCTTGCAACTTTAAAGATGCTCAAGCATGGAAGACAAGTGTATTGGAAACTTGGTTTCCTCTATCTCTTCAACTAGAAATGCTTCTATTCCCCCCAAATGTCCCTTCAGATCTAACTCCAAGAGCCAAGTCCCATATGCAGATTAGTCTATAAGAGAAAGGGTGAAGAAGATTATATCTTCATCTCTGTTGCAAATGACCCTTTTTACTTTGAGCTAATCTCTTTAGAAAAGTAAAGGGACAACCTGATTCCATGTTTGAGGAAAAGTTTCATAGAATCCTAAATTAAGCTGCTCTACGAGTGAAACTATCAGCCTATGAGGAGTGGCAAACGAATTTGTATGTTAAGTTCTTTAGTAAGACACCTTTTGGGTTATTGAGATCCACCTTATCTATTCTTTGGGACTTTTTGAAAGGTTACAACATAGTAGATATGACTGAAGGTTTCTTTTGTTTTTAATTTCATTCTGTAGAAGAAATGAACTGAGTTCTCTTGGGAGTTATATGATTTCTGCATAGGCAACCTTTAACCCTAATATCATAAAAATTATTTTTTTAATTATGACTAAAAAATAGACATTATCCTCACTTGGATTCAAATTTTGGATCTACCAGTAGAACTGCTGCAACCTAACTTCTTAGGGCAAATCGCATCTAAAGTTGAGAAGTTCCTTAAAGTCGATCAATTTACTCTATCCAGGTCTAAGGGTAGGTTTGCTTATCTCTGTGTTCTTCTCAACCTCTCCCTACTAGTTTCCCAAGGTATTTAGATCCAAGTGGGTGGGTCATAATTTTTTCAATATATTGCATACTAAAAATCTACCCGATTTTTATTTCAAATGTGAAAAAGTTGGGTCTAAACCTATTCCTCCCTTTCCCATGTGTTAATATTAGTAGTAATAAAAAATCCTAAGCGAGAGGTAGGAGATCATATATTGTATGGATCATGGGTCTAGGTCCAAAGAAAACCTAGGACTAGGCTCACCAAGATGGATCTAGATAACCAAGCTAAGGGAAAGGGTGTGGCACGGGGATGATTGTACTTGAGCTTGGAACAAGTCCTGACCCACCTACCTTGATTTAACTAAAGACCTCAAGCCCTATGATGAATTTGAATCATGGGTTATGATCACATCTGGGATTAGATTCAACATTCTTTATGCCACTTTTTATGAAAGGAGATGTTAATACTAATAGTACTAGGATCTTAGCATTTAATGGGCCAACAGGATGATTCTAGGGTTCCATTCTTCTGTAGTTATAAGAGAAGTGTCAAAAGGTAAGATTTGTCTCAAGGAGACATCATGACAAAAGCCCAAAAGATAGGAAGGTGCTTTTAAGGGTGGAAGAGATTGGTGACGTGGTTGCTGCAATGGGCCATTGAGCAGGATCTGGCGATAGGTATTTCACAATTAGCCGAGTCCTTATTTCCATTGAGAAAGAAGGGGCTCCTTAGGTGTGTGAAAGGTCTTTTCCTGAAGGTGTCTTGCTCTCCAACCCCTTTGCTATGCTCTATGACATTAGAGGAGGAGGAACAAGAGTTAGAATTGAGTAGAGATGATGTGTCATTCATCTTTGAGGCTAGCAAGCAAAAGGGGTGAACCGAGAGTAAACCTAGGAGATTGACCAAAATGTCAAAAAAGTAGAGTAGGCATTCCAAGAGGTTGTGACAATGGTAGAAGAGCAGGATAAGTGCTTTCTCATTGATAAGGCGGATGAGGAGTAGACAAAGAGGAATAATGAGAAGGAACTCAAGACCAAAAGGACTCCTATTTAGGGAAGTCTCTAAGTATTTCTAGAGAAGTGCGAGGGTAGAGGAAGATTGACAATGGCCATAGAGGAAGGGAGGGATCCAAATCTTATAAACTTATGAATTGTTGAGGACTTAAGAAATATAACAATAATGAATGCATTTTCTCTCTACTGAGGCAGTGTAATCTCTTGATGTTATTGATATTGGAAACTCATCTATAGTTGGAAGAATGTGAAAAACTAAAAAAGAAGCTGGGGAAAAACTAGCAAGTAGATTATTGCAAATCTAAAGTTAGATATAAAGCATCGTTCTTACATGAAAGACATCTCTTTATCATGCTACGATAATATGCAAATTGCCCTAATTGATATCTCTAGTTATTAAAGGATCAAGTACACCTCACTAGCTTTTTAACTATTTTTTAGGCTCATACTTGTCTAAATACTTTGTAGCCTTAGCTTTTTGAACTTAATCTACATGATATTCCTTTGTTAATATACAGTGATTTTAACATTATTTATAATCCTAAGGACAAATTAAGTAATAGACCTTTATTCTCAATAATTTTTCATTCTTTTTTAAGATTTTATTTTTAGATCTAAATTGATTAATCTAGAATTCAAAAAGCTTAAGTTTACTTAGACTAATAAGAGGAAGGGGATGTATTCTTGTTCACAGATCTTATACAAATCCTTTAAGGTGTGATTGCTTCTCCTCCTAAGTGGTCTAACACCTTCTGAGAGTTGCTTTGGACCATGCTCCTCTATTGATTGGTACTCCTAGAAAGTCCAACATGAAGAGGTTTTGTTTTGAATCTCATTAACTTGACTATAGAGAAGTTGGATCTAGACAGTAAGATCTAGGGGGAGGAAGTGGCTTATATTGATCCTTGTATTATTGTGGGTGGAAAATTGAATAAAATAGGACTGGCTTTGAGTAGATGGAATATAAAGGCGGTAGTAACCTAAACCCTGCCATCAAGAACACGCTTTAGGGCATCTAAAAACTGAAAAGTAAAGAGAGTGAGAGTGTCATATATGAGAATGAATCGATCACTCCACAAAATCTATACAATAGGATAGAACCCCTTGATAGACAATATTGTTGAATCTCGGATTTTGATGATGAAACTAATTGATTGTGTTTAGATGTTTAACTGCATTTTGAGTGATGCAGGTCTACTCGATCAGGATTAGACAGTTGACGCAGGAGGAATTGACGTTGCGCCGGAGGAGATCACGTTAGGATATTGGATGGTAGAACGCTTCGGACGTCGGGCATCGGGCCAAGGAGAGCGGAATTGCACCAAAGATATCGGGGTTGCGGAAGTCAACTGCCGATTGGGCAACAAGCCGCAAGAGTGGACGATGCGCTGAAGAATCGGACGAAGTGCCAACCAATGATGTGCCGGGCAACAGAATGTCAATTCGCGTTGTAATAATTGTCTAGATCGGAGTAGAGTTTTGGCTTGTGTGTGCAGGATTAACTACGATAACGATGAAGACATAAAGCAAAACAAAGTGCCGGAGTCAAGCGCGAAGGATTCGTTGGGAGTTCGAGAGTCCGACGGAAGTCTGAAGGTTCGTCGGGAATGCTGCCGGAACTAGCCGAGAATGAGTAGGGAGCTTGCCGAAGGGTTTTCGGAAGCTCGCCAGAATGTA
Source organism: Musa balbisiana (assembly GCA_004837865.1). Taxonomy (NCBI): domain Eukaryota; kingdom Viridiplantae; phylum Streptophyta; class Magnoliopsida; order Zingiberales; family Musaceae; genus Musa; species Musa balbisiana. Next base: position 26,550,341 of record CM017196.1, on the reverse strand, counting down.
CGTCAGAAGTTCGCGGAGCTCACCGAGAAAGATCGTAACTTGCCGAAGAAGCTCATCGGAACTCGCCAAGATCAAATCGTGAAGTCTAGGAGCTTGCCGGGAGTCCGTAGAATGGTTTCCGAGAGTTTCTCAGAAGACCGCTGGAAGTTCGCCGGAAGAAGTCTTGACTTGTGGACTTTGTAATAGCTTAGGAAATGTCTTTAAATTCGTAGTTAGTATGTTAATTAGGATTAGGATTAGATGTTAATCTTATAACCCAAGTAGGGGCCAATTGGGCCCAAGTTCGGACTGGTTTGGGCCAAGTTTGGAGTCCAACCAGTGAGCTGAAATAGCTAGGCGGTGGCACCGCTGGTATGGGTGGTGGCACCGCCCAGCACCCGAGAGCCAAGCAGTGGCACCGCCCAGTACACTGTCAGTGTCACAACTGACAGGCGGTGGCATTGCCATTGACAAGCGGTGGCACCGCTAGCTTCGGGAACCGAAGAGAATTCAAATTTTGGAGCCCAAATTTGAATTCTCTTGAGGCCTATAAATACCCCTCAATTCTCAACAAAGAGAACAACTTTTGAGAAGCAATAGATTGAGATAAAAGCCTTAGCAAAGTCTTTAGCAAGTCTAGTTTTCAATTGCTTGAGTGTTCACCTCCTTCTTTCTCGTTGAAACTTTGTAAGAGTGTGAACCACTTGTAAAAAGTTGTAAGAGGGGTATTTGTCCTTCCCCTTCAAAGTGATTTGCTAGTGGAAGTTGGGAGCCTCATCGAAAAAGGATTCGCAAGTGGATGTAGGTCATTTTGACCGAACCACTTTAAAATTGGCGTGTTCACTGGTTTGCATTTATTTATTGCACTTTACCTTACTGCAAACCTTCGTACATGCTTTACTTCCTTATTACTTTTGCTACACACATTTACGAACACGCTTTCAAGTTAAGCACTTCCGAGTTCGGTTTTTATCGTACGAAAAAGTTTCCAAAACCGACGTTTTAATCCGCTGCACTAATTCACCCCCCCCTCTTAGTGCCGCTCCGATCCTAACAAATATAGCATCTCTTCTAGTGGAATAAGGTTAACATTACTTGGATAGAGAGTAGAGATAAAAATATTAGGTATTTTCACTATTTAATCAAGAATCAAAAACGTAAAAATCTCATCTATTTCATTGTGGGTAGTGATAGATAACACATTATTGACCAATGTGGATATAGCTATATCTTTTGTTGATTGATATGGCAAATTGTGGAACCATATGAAGCTTAATAGGACTATCAACCGAAACCAATGCCCCCAACTTAAGAAGCTTGATGATGACAAGGCTCAATCGTTTCTCAAACAATTTTCATATAAGGAAATCTATAGTGTCATCCAATAAATGAGTAAAGGGAAGAGTCCCGAACCTAATGGTTTTAGTGCGAAGTTCTATCTTATTTTTTATTATACCTTAAAACATTATTTACTTTAAACCTTTTTTAGTTTAAAAAGAATAGTGAGATGCTTTTGGCTCGAGGGAGAATCTATATAATTTTTATACTTAAAAAACCTAACAGCACTAAGGTCAAAGAATTTAGACCTATTGCCTTTTATAATGTCATCATTAAAATCTTATCTAAAGTATTAACAAATAGGATTAAACCCATCTTTAATTATTTGATAGATCATTCTCAATTGGCTTTTGTGTCAGGTAGAAACATTTATAATAACATTTTGATTTCTAATGAATTAACTCACACTTTATCTAAATCCTAGAGCAAGACTTCCTTAACCTTGCTCAAGTTAGGCATTTTTAAGCCTTATGATAGATTAGGGTGGCTAGCTATAACTCATATTTTCACTGACATAAATTTTCTCAAAGCCTTTGTTGATTGGATTCATTCTTATCTTTTCAATCTTTTCTTATTAGATAAATGAGATTGAATATGAGTGATTTAAAAATCAATATGAAATTAGGCAAGATGAGCCCATCTTACTATACCTTTTCAAACTTGTCCAATGAAATTTTAGCAATTTGTTTTGGGAATTTTTGGAGGCCAAACTGTTCTTGCTTATTAGCATCTATAGTATTAAAGTTTCTTACTTTATGTTTACTGATGATCTCCTAATTACCTTTAAAGAGAATAGTAAAACCTATCAATCCATTAGCATAATTCCTGATAGATATAAGCATCTCAATAACTTGTCCGTTAATCACACCAAAACTAAAGTCTACTTCTACCCTACATGTAGTGGGTAAGACAGAATTACAATATGTCATTTCTTTATAGTGCATAAAAGCCAATCACCCATTAAGTACTTAAGATCTTGTGTCTCTTATAGGAGATTAACTCAGAGGCACTAAATAGTATTGGTTGACAGGGCTCTCAACAAAATACAAGGGTGGTTTAAAGGGTTAATTTCCCAAGCAAGTGAGATAACCCTAATCAAATTTGTGCTTAATGTTATACCTACCCATACTCTAATGAACACTAGCATTTCTAAGAGGATTATTAAGAAATGGAAAAGGACTACAAGATAGTTCTTCTTGGAACAATGAGAATAAGAATAAAATAAATATTATAAGGTGGAACATGATCATGTCCCCCTTGGAGGAGGGCGGTTTGAGGCTTAGAGACAAGCTGACCATGAAAATAATTTGTGCTAAGCGATTGGTTCTTTTGATCAATAATGAAGACTTGCTTTTGATGAGCATGTTAATTGCCAAGTATGGTCCTATGACTCCTTAGGACTCCTCCACGATCCGAGGCTACTTACTCCTAACTAATTAATGGATTGGTTTATAAGTGTCTTGGATCTAGATTGAGTACTAGTGTTTGTAAAAAAGCTTTGATTGACACAATCCTCTTTAAGTCACTAGACTGCTTTTGTTAGTGTGGATATTACTTAATCTTTTCGAATTATTCTAACTTATTGGATAGAAACATATAGAATGATAACATACAAAATACTTGTCTTCATCTATTTTTAGTAAGGAGGATAAAATGTATTTATTTGACTAGAACTCTCGATGATAATAAATGGGTTTAGGCCTCAACTTCAGAGAGCTATGCCATTATGAGTAATGCATATCACCTATTGAGATAAAATGTCCAATCCACATAGGATATTTGGCCTAGCTGAAAGGCAATATGAAACAAGTTGTCTATATTTGATTACATAATCAATATTATTTATTCTCAAACTATGTAATGTTTGATGTGTAAGGTCTATGAAAAATCTGTTAGACACATCTTATTGTAGTGTAGATTTGTAAGTTTGATCTAAAATAAGAATGTAGGACTATTTTAATTTGCTAGGGGAAAATATGATAGTTGGCTTTTGGAATAACAATATGTTGGTCCTTTTGATAGGGAAGCATTTTTAGCATAGGAAGCAAACACTCTATGGCAACATTGAATAAATAGGAATGATCATCACTTGTTAGGCTAATATCATGACTCTAATCAAGAGGTTGGTTACATAACGATAATTGTTTAAAGGTCTGCTATATATTTGAGGGAATAAACCAAGCAAGTTTAGGCCTAATCTTGACTATATTGGATGATTACAACTTTAGTATTTAATATGACGATTCTTTTAATGAAATGATTTACAATATAAGTACCAATTACATGATCAAGGACATTAGAGGGTAGATTTTGATTGTGAGGAGCGTAACTTATTCAACAAATAGTCCTTTGGTTATGAAAGACATGACTATCATGAGTGGCCTCCATAGAATAGAAACCGAAGGCTAGGAAAGGATGAGACTCTACTCTAATTCTAAGCAATGAGTGAATTTTATAAATAATTTTAGTGTGTTTCTTGGTTTGTAAAAATCTGGTATAGAGATATTTTAAGGTTAGTCTATGAAATTAAAGTTTTGAATTAGACATATATTAGAATGAATTGTAATGGAAATACCCATAGTTAGCAAATTAAATAACTCAAATAACTCATTAAGGCTTTTTCTCTTAGGGTAAAAATTTTTGTTGAGTTTTACTATCCCATTTTTTATAGTCTCTGGCTAAATAGTTTATAATAAATATTATATTTTTTTATAAAAAAAGTAATAGGTGTACCTTTATATTGAATTATGCTATGTAAGGTTTAAATTTTGGTCACATATTAATTTCTATAGTCATGTCCATGGCATTTTGACATATATATTATATTAGTTATATTTTAATATTATAGATAAATTCTTCAACTCAACACAAGCACTTTGTGCAAGTGTACTTAGAAGCAATGTGATGACTATTTGATGTGATGGCTATAATATTATTTTACACCTATCCAAAAAAAGTAATTGTATGTTTGATTAGATAATTTGTAACCAAATGATGATCTCATGCCACATAGATTAGGATGATATCTTTTATTTAAATAAGGTTTTATAATCTTTACGTATCTTTAATTATAACATAGTTATACAAGTCACTCCCCTATTTTAAAAATATAGATGATTGCTATATATAAATGTCATGTGTTACAATAATCCAAAAGTGTGAGAAGCATCTTGTTCATACCCCAAGAGGCTAGTATCTAAATATATAATTGAAATAGTTTATTTAATAAAAAAGACTCTGTTGGTAGACATGATATGAAAGTAATTATAAAAATATGATATAATGCCTCTTGACTTCAATTAGCCTCTATAATTTATGTGAAAATTTTGAATAGGATGATAAAATCTTCTCCTCAAACTTGCATAAGTGAGTAAATCAATGTGATGACTTGTTTCTCCATGGATAAAGAAGAATTTTAGTGACTCAAAACTTATATAAATAGAGTTCATCTTATCTAAGATATCTAACACCTCCTTAGTATTGTATATTATTTGTTAAGGATATCCATAACTATTTTTTAGTTAGACTAAAGATGAACTGAATGATAATTCTTGTTTCTTATCTCAATAGTCCAAGGAAGATTATCTGTAGCTCATGAAGTAGAATGCAATCTTTCAATCTACCTTTGATGAGAATAAAGAGGAGACTACCAATGGTCTCAAAAAATTTGTCCTAACTTAGTCTAGATTTAGATAGAGCAATATTGATATGTAAGACAATTGCACCCTTTGTTGAGGGATCAAATAGTGCCAAGTGGACTTTGGAGTCTTAAAGATAGGCTCCGTTTCCAATTTGAAGTAATAGCCCAATTTAAAATAGTATCTTCAATAGTTATGAGGTTAGTTTGGAGTCTCCTACTCACATCATGAATAATTGCTAAGACAACAAAGTTTAATTTTTTAAATATTTATTTTAAATCTATGATTTTTGAAAACTCAAATATGATAGATAGTGATTGTAAAGGATAGTTTATTAATATAAGACTCTTATTGATCAAATGATAGTATACACATGTCAATTCTACATTCTAACCTCATGGAGGGTGTGAAAAATTACACCTCCTTCAAATTACTCCCATCTAAAAACTGAGAAAAAGCACTCAATCATAACTATATAAGTTGATTTTAGGGTAAAGACACCCATGTTGGAAGGCTTCCAAATAATGTAATCTTTCTAAGAGAGAAGAGTGTAATATTATGGAGTGCATTACAAACTAAAATTAGGGCTAGCAAATAATAATGATTAATAACCCATAAATCATCCTTTTAGATTTTAGAAACTCGATCTAAACAATTTAAAAAGATTTTGTATTTGATATAACTCGCACTGGTAAACTTTAAAACTCCTCTACAATAACTTGGGTCAAACCAAAAAAAAAAAAATCCTATCTATTACCAATTATATGGAAAGACCATTGATTTAGCAAAGACCCATATTTATAGTACACGTTCCAAGAGTATATAGTAGGGATAGGAGCAATCCAAATAAAGTATCAAGTTAGATATCTCCCTGCAATCCATTTGACACAAAGATAATTCTTTTGGAGGCTGTGACCCATATAAAATATAATAAGCAGGCTTAGTTAAAAGTAAAAATATTATGAATACTAAGACCATCTGTTTTTAGCTTTTTGTAAATATCATGCTAAGCAACCTTGTGAAGACATTTAAAATTGTTCTCTTTTTATTAGAAATGAGTCATCACTTATTCCAATTGACGAATGACCTATCGAGCGAGAATAAAAATGCGTCCCATTAAAACAAAACTTTTTCTACTATAATGGATTGAAGTAAAAGAGTATTACTAGCATAAGATAAATAATGACTTTTAACTTTAAATTCTGCTCACAATGAATTATATAAAGGACAAACAATCAAATAATGATAATTTTTTAGTGACTAAGGGAATACCCAATAATGTAATGAGGAGAGTACCAATAGGCATAGGCAGAAGTTCTAAATATACTATTGAGTTTATCTGGAACACCCTACAAATATAAGAAGGAAAGACCATGGATTTAGCAAATTGATTCAAACGATTAGATAGGTTCTGCATAATGACTAGGAAGTGATAGGGGACCTATCATGTAACCTTGTCTAAGACCCCTACTTCTTTTAAAAGAATCCACACTTTCTCCATTCAGATTTATGGTAACCGTTAGATTTGTGATACAAGCCCAAACTTATTCAATAAACTTATAAATGGAAGTCATGAGGCTCTAAAATATATAGTAAACAATCGGGATAAAATATATAGTTACATTCTTTTTTTTTTTTTTTTTTCCCCACACATTCAGGCCAAATAGATAAAAACGAAGATAGATTTGTACTCAAGAAAATAAAGTAGTCATGGGGGAACAACGGTGAGTAACCAAAAATTTATATTAATGCTAATGTAGTTGTACTCTTCCTTGGATTAGCAAATTGATTCAAACGATTAGATAGGTTCTGCATAATGACTAGGAAGTGATAGGGGACCTATCATGTAACCTTGTCTAAGACCCCTACTTCTTTTAAAAGAATCCACACTTTCTCCATTCAGATTTATGGTAACCGTTAGATTTGTGATACAAGCCCAAACTTATTCAATAAACTTATAAATGGAAGTCATGAGGCTCTAAAATATATAGTAAACAATCGGGATAAAATATATAGTTACATTCTTTTTTTTTTTTTTTCCCCACACATTCAGGCCAAATAGATAAATATCATTTTATTCATCATTCATAAATATTTATTATAATTTATTTATTTTTCATCAAATCATAAATAGAAAATTAAACATAGTGATGCTAACTTCAAGAATCATCCAAGTGGCTCTACCTAGCGGTAGAGGAAGGTTCGCTCTCTACTGAAATCCGATTTAGTACTAGAGGGAGGTTGCTCTGAAAATCAAAAACAAAGAAAATTCAACAACGCTGAGTAGAAACCCAAAAGTCAACTCAAAATAAATACATGATCAAAATTCAATTAATCATCCCATTGGTGTATATCAAATACCCGAAGGACCACTCCCCTAATAGCGAATGGAGAGGTTTTATCTTACGGAATGAGTTTGTGTTCTCCCAATAGCGGATGGAGGCAAATTCATGTTGCACTCCCAATAGTGAATGAAGTGGTATCCCGCACTGCCAAAGTGGGGACAAGTTCCTCCCAACAGCGGATGGAAGAACCATCTAGCCGCCACGTCTAACGACCCTCTAATCCCCGAAGGGAATCGCCCTACCTGCTCTTGGCAGGGAAATAACATAATCTCACACTGGTCATATCCATATCAGGATGAAATAATACATTTAAAACATCTCTTTCAAATATCATCAATATCAGATAATACAAACTAGTCCTTAATTGACTTAAACCCTAGTTTAATCGAGCCAATTGAACTTAATTTACTAGAATCTAACTAAACTGATCTCTAATCCTCATTTAACTGGTCTGGAACTACCCTAGACTAGTATAATTTGGACTAGATTAGGTTCAATTTATGTTAAACTAACTTGAATAAGTCAATCAATTCGAAATCACCTTGAATCGATCTAGACTAATCAAGCCTAGTTTAATTCAATCAATATTCGGGCTGGATTGGAATAGCCAACCTTAGCCCATGGACTGGTCATGTGCGTCATATGTGACCGCCCATGATGGTTGGGCTAGGTTAGCCTATGGGCCACGGCCTAACTCGTGGGTTGGGCCTAGCCTACAGGCTGGGCCTAGTCTACTAACTGGGCCTGGCCAGTGGGCTATGGCCTGACTTATGGGTTGGGCCTGGCCTATAAGCAATTTCAATCCAATTAATATCTAATTTCATACAACAATATATATTCATTAACAATATAAACAAAAACATAATAACGCATTAAAAGATAGATAAAGAGATAAGCTTTAATACAAGAAAATAACATTCTAAATTCAAATAAAAATAACACTTTTATGTATAATTTTAAATATTCTAATCAAATAAATTTTAAATCATTCAGAATAGTACATTTTAATTTTCAGATCAAAGAATATAAAAAATTTTAGATAACATATTTTAATCTAACAAAAACTTTAATCCAAATAAGATTAAAGATAAATTGTGATGCCAGGGAATATCATATGTTTAATACATAAAATATGTAAATTTTTAATATGTTTAAATATAGAAATAAAAATAAGGGGGTCAAAGAATATTATGAAAACTTCAACAGATCTTAATGCAATAATAAAATTTTGATATTTAAAGAACTGATAAATATTTTCAAACTACAAAGCTTTCAACATTTAAAGAATCAAAATAAAACTAAAACTTTTATTTTCAAAAAAGGTAGGGAAACCTATCTCTCGTTAATAGGGTGTAACTTCTCGTTTCTCCCACTGCTAGGCTCGGCTAGGTGAGGAACGAAGGAGAGAAATCCCTCCCCTTAAATAGGAGGAGGTGAGCTTCTATTAAAGGAAATTTATTTTTATTTTCATGTTTATTTAATATAAATTATTTTTATTTAATATACTAACAAATATGATATCACCCTATTTGGAATGCTTAATAGTTATTTGCTAATTCGTAATAGCAAACAAGGAAATAGATTAAAATTTCTTAAATTACAATGGCAAGTAAGGAAAAACATTTAATTCCTAACTTAAATATTTGATGTGATTACATTTCTCCCCTCCTATAGGAAATTTGGTCCCTAAATTTAGCTCACCTTAATAGAATAGATGAGAATATTACTCCCGCATATCTTCTTCTCTTTCCTACGTTGCCTCTTGGTCTGAATGGTGTTGCCAACAAAACTTTACTAGAGGTATAATTTTATTTCTTAGAACATGTTCTTTCCTTTCCAGGATTTAAGTTGGTTGTTCTCCAAAAGTGACATCATCTCTTAGTTGTAGAGATTGGTAAGATATGACATGTAATGGATCCCTAATATATCTTCGAAGCATAGACACATGGAATACATCATGGATGCTAGCCAAAGTCGGGGGCAATGCCAATCTGTATGCCATAGGCCCGACCTTTTATAAGATCTCAAATGGGCCAATGAATCTTGGGGCTAACTTCCCCCTTTTGCCAAACCTCATAACTCCCTTAGTTGGCGACACTTTTAAGAAGACATGCTCACCACTTCGAACTCTAGATCTCTTCGCCTTCGATTTGCATAACTTTTCTGGCGATTTTGAGCTGTGAATCTTTAGCATATAATTCGAACATTATCAATATCAGATAATACAAACTAGTCCTTAATTGACTTAAACCCTAGTTTAATCGAGCCAATTGAACTTAATTTACTAGAATCTAACTAAACTGATCTCTAATCCTCATTTAACTGGTCTGGAACTACCCTAGACTAGTATAATTTGGACTAGATTAGGTTCAATTTATGTTAAACTAACTTGAATAAGTCAATCAATTCGAAATCACCTTGAATCGATCTAGACTAATCAAGCCTAGTTTAATTCAATCAATATTCGGGCTGGATTGGAATAGCCAACCTTAGCCCATGGACTGGTCATGTGCGTCATATGTGACCGCCCATGATGGTTGGGCTAGGTTAGCCTATGGGCCACGGCCTAACTCGTGGGTTGGGCCTAGCCTACAGGCTGGGCCTAGTCTACTAACTGGGCCTACAAATAAAAATAACACTTTTATGTATAATTTTAAATATTCTAATCAAATAAATTTTAAATCATTCAGAATAGTACATTTTAATTTTCAGATCAAAGAATATAAAAAATTTTAGATAACATATTTTAATCTAACAAAAACTTTAATCCAAATAAGATTAAAGATAAATTGTGATGCCAGGGAATATCATATGTTTAATACATAAAATATGTAAATTTTTAATATGTTTAAATATAGAAATAAAAATAAGGGGGTCAAAGAATATTATGAAAACTTCAACAGATCTTAATGCAATAATAAAATTTTGATATTTAAAGAACTGATAAATATTTTCAAACTACAAAGCTTTCAACATTTAAAGAATCAAAATAAAACTAAAACTTTTATTTTCAAAAAAGGTAGGGAAACCTATCTCTCGTTAATAGGGTGTAACTTCTCGTTTCTCCCACTGCTAGGCTCGGCTAGGTGAGGAACGAAGGAGAGAAATCCCTCCCCTTAAATAGGAGGAGGTGAGCTTCTATTAAAGGAAATTTATTTTTATTTTCATGTTTATTTAATATAAATTATTTTTATTTAATATACTAACAAATATGATATCACCCTATTTGGAATGCTTAATAGTTATTTGCTAATTCGTAATAGCAAACAAGGAAATAGATTAAAATTTCTTAAATTACAATGGCAAGTAAGGAAAAACATTTAATTCCTAACTTAAATATTTGATGTGATTACATTTCTCCCCTCCTATAGGAAATTTGGTCCCTAAATTTAGCTCACCTTAATAGAATAGATGAGAATATTACTCCCGCATATCTTCTTCTCTTTCCTACGTTGCCTCTTGGTCTGAATGGTGTTGCCAACAAAACTTTACTAGAGGTATAATTTTATTTCTTAGAACATGTTCTTTCCTTTCCAGGATTTAAGTTGGTTGTTCTCCAAAAGTGACATCATCTCTTAGTTGTAGAGATTGGTAAGATATGACATGTAATGGATCCCTAATATATCTTCGAAGCATAGACACATGGAATACATCATGGATGCTAGCCAAAGTCGGGGGCAATGCCAATCTGTATGCCATAGGCCCGACCTTTTATAAGATCTCAAATGGGCCAATGAATCTTGGGGCTAACTTCCCCCTTTTGCCAAACCTCATAACTCCCTTAGTTGGCGACACTTTTAAGAAGACATGCTCACCAACTTCGAACTCTAGATCTCTTCGCCTTCGATTTGCATAACTTTTCTGGCGATTTTGAGCTGTGAATAATCTTTAGCATATAATTCGAACATTATCAATATCTTTTTAAATTAATTGAGGTCCCAAAAGCTTCTGTTCTCCTACCTTATCCCAATATACAGGTGATCTGCACTTTCTTCCATAAAGAGCTTCAAATAGAGCCATCTGTATGCTAGAGTGGTAACTATTATTATAGGAAAGCTCAATTAGATGCAAGTACATATCCCAACTTCCACCAAAGTCTAAAGCACATGCTCTTAAGAGAACTTCAAGAGTTTGTATTGTTCTTTCAGATTGACCATCAGTTTGGGGGTGAAAAGCTGTACTAAACTTTAACTACGCGCTCAAAGATTTTTGTAGACTTCTCCAAAATTTTGAGGTGAACCTTGGATCTCTATATGAGATAATGCTAACTGGCACCCTATGATACCGAATAATTTCCTTAATATATAAGCTTGCTAGTTTATCCAATGAATACTTATAAGGATGTCAAGCCCTTGAGTGGGGGAGATCATAACATTTCCGATTAGTTCCACATCGGGAGTGGGCAAAATTAAGATTAGCTTATAAGGGTCTGATGAGTATAGTATTTATCAGAGCCTTTGAGTGAGGGAAATTGTAATATTCCCGTAAATGAAGTTGATAGGCCAATTAGCCCATCAGGCCTATATTATTATAACATCCCCGATTAGTCCCACATCGAAAGTGAACAAGATTAAGATTAGCTTATAAGGGTCTGATGAGTGTATTGGTATCAGAGCCTTTGAGTGAGGGAAATTGTAATATTCCCGTAAATGAAGTTGATAGGCCAATTAGCCCATCAGGCCTATATTATTATAACATCCCCGATTAGTCCCACATCGAAAGTGAACAAGATTAAGATTAGCTTATAAGGGTCTGATGAGTGTATTATTATTACCTTCAACTTAAGCATTTTGGCCAATGGTTTAGACCAAACAAAGTTGATAGGTCAATTAGTCCATCAGGCTCAAGCCATGATATTTGGTATCAGAGCCTTTGAGTGAGGGAAATTGTAATATTCCCGTAAATGAAGTTGATAGGCCAATTAGCCCATCAGGCCTATATTATTATAACATCCCCGATTAGTCCCACATCGAAAGTGAACAAGATTAAGATTAGCTTATAAGGGTCTGATGAGTGTATTATTATTACCTTCAACTTAAGCATTTTGGCCAATGGTTTAGACCAAACAAAGTTGATAGGTCAATTAGTCCATCAGGCTCAAGCCATGATATTTGGTATCAGAGCCTTTGAGTGAGGGAAATTGTAATATTCCCGTAAATGAAGTTGATAGGCCAATTAGCCCATCAGGCCTATATTATTATAACATCCCCGATTAGTCCCACATCGAAAGTGAACAAGATTAAGATTAGCTTATAAGGGTCTGATGAGTGTATTATTATTACCTTCAACTTAAGCATTTTGGCCAATGGTTTAGACCAAACAAAGTTGATAGGTCAATTAGTCCATCAGGCTCAAGCCATGATATTTGGTATCAGAGCCTTTGAGTGAGGGAAATTGTAATATTCCCGTAAATGAAGTTGATAGGCCAATTAGCCCATCAGGCCTATATTATTATAACATCCCCGATTAGTCCCACATCGAAAGTGAACAAGATTAAGATTAGCTTATAAGGGTCTGATGAGTGTATTATTATCACCTTTAGCTTAAGCATTTTGCTCAGTGACTTAGACCAAACAAAGTTGATAGATCAGCCCATTAGCACCGAGCTATGATATTAATCATAAGTTTTATAGATATATTTTTTTAATATCATTTTTGGAGGGCCTATATTGAGGTGATAGTTATATTAGTTATAGATGCCCTATAAGTCAATTACGTGAGTGATGACACTTGTGACACGTTACGATAATATTTTTGCTTATTATTACTAGCATTTTATCACATATTATCTGGATATATATTGTGATGTCCTTGGATCTGCGCAATGAGAATCAGATCATGATAAGATCATGATAATGAGACGATTCACCTTTAAATACAGACTCTAAATCATCCTGTTTATAGGTTACTCAAGAAGGACATCGAGATAACTGAATAGACTAGTGCACTATATACTCATCCATATGATGGAGGCAGTTGGTCTCATAGTCACTCGTGTGGGGACACTAGAAGTACAATGTAAGTGCTCATTGGAGAATGAGTTCACTGATTGATCCACTTACGGAATGTTAGATGGTTAATGATACATGACATTAGATAATAATTCCGTAGTCGCAGTTGTGTGTTTGGTCCTTAGACTTGAGACACCAAAGATGTCTTGTATGAGTATTCCATTCTTTGATGCCAAACTTATAGGTTTAGAAGTTCTAAATCTAGTATGGCCGATGCTCAGGAATGGTAACTAACTTTACAAAGAATTTGAGTGTTAACTGAGGATCATCCACTCTCAATATCGCGAAAGGAATATCTCATGGGTGCTCGCTCAAACAAAATCTCTAGCTAAGGTCATTAGAGAGAAGTTCTCTAAGAGAATTTGATTAGAGCGAGACTTGGACAGGATTCCGTATGGGCTTGACATTACCATGCTTATGTTAGGACCAAAATCGGTACTAAGAGAGGGGTGGTTTGAATTAGTACTTACATAAAAACATCGGTGATTTGAAAACTTCATTCAATAAAATCATATCAAAAATGTGTTTAATCTTAGAAAAGGTGTGAAGTGGAGTGATGATAGAACCTCAAAGAAATTTTATATAGATTGATCTTTTAGGGAGATCACTTCTTGGAACACTATAGGGGTTCCACCCCCTAGAAGTTGGCCATATGGTTACAATTATGGATAGATCTTATTAATAAAGAGATGAAGGCTACATGCTTATATAGGACTCAAAACCCTAGCCCTAGGGACTGCTTCCTAAGTGAGTTATCCCTTTTACCCTCAACCCTAATCAACTAGCCTAGTAAGGGGGGGCGGTAGCTAGGAAGCCCAAAGGCCCAAATATAAACTCTAGCCACTCTTCTTTATAGGATAGAGGTGGCTAGGTGGGGTTTATTACAATCTCACTGGGTTTTTATTAGCTGCTTCTTGGTTGAGTAGGACCCAACCCTACTAGGGTCTTATCAAGCCCGTCCTCTCCAATTCAGCCTTGTACTCAAGGCTGAGGTTCCATAAACTTAGGGAACTAGGTCTTTAGCTCTTCATATGATTCCTATGTGGCATCTTCGAGTGATAAATTATTTCAATGCACTAGTATTTCAGTAGAGGGACGTCAGCGACACATCACGATTTTACGGTCGAGAATGGCTTATGGTTGGGCTTGAATATCTCCATCATCAGTGGTGTTGGGCAGTTGGATCTAGGGTGACTTGTGTTCTCCTAACTTGGGCTTCAAGCATGACACGTGGTAGATAGGGTGAATTTTGGCATCCTCAAGTAATTTAAGTCTGTACGCCATGGCTCCAATGCACTCTGTGATCTAATAAGACCCATAAAAATATGGGGATAGCTTCATGGAGGCTTATGTATTGATGGAGAGTTGCTTGTATGGTTGTAGGCAAAGATAAACTTAATCTCCTACTAAAAATTCTCTTTTGCTTCGTCGTGTATCGGCTTACTGCTTCATTCTGGCTTGAGCGGTAGAGATATTATCCTTTAGCAACTGTAGGAGTTTGTCCCTATTAATTAAATCTTGGTTGACCTAATCTACCTTGGCCAAGCCAATAACATACTTTGGAATCACAAGGGCCGACTGACCAAATAGTGCTTCATATGGGGTACATTTTGTAAATGAATGATATGTAGTATTATACCACCATTCGGCCCAGGGAAGCCATTTCGCCCACTCCTTTGGCCGGTCACTAGTGAAACACTGAAGGTACATCTCTAAACAACTATTCACCACCTTTGTTTGACCGTCAGATTGTGGATGATATGCTGTGCTCATCTTGAGTTTGGTGCCCTGTAACTGAAATAACTCGATCCAAAATTTACTAGTAAAGATATTGTCATGATCACTTACAATGGACCTTAGCATCCTATACAGTTTAATAATATTTTCTATGAAAATCTAAGCAATACTAGTAGTAGTGTAGGGATTTTACACAACACAAAAATGAGTATATTTTGTAAGTTGATCAACCACCACGAGAATTGTGCTTTTACCTTTGGAAGGTGGCAGCCCTTCGATGAAGTCTATGGAAATGTCAGTCCACACCGAGTCCGGTATGGATAGTGGTTGTAGCTTCTTTGGACTCGCCACTATTTCACCCTTTTGCTATTGACACATATCACAATGTGCCACATATTCAGAAATAATTTTTTTTCATCTCTCTCCAATAAAAATTTTACTTCACTCTTTTGTAGGTTCTCAAAAATCTGGA
The DNA here is from genome assembly GCA_004837865.1 of Musa balbisiana. Taxonomy (NCBI): domain Eukaryota; kingdom Viridiplantae; phylum Streptophyta; class Magnoliopsida; order Zingiberales; family Musaceae; genus Musa; species Musa balbisiana. The sequence goes on along the minus strand of CM017196.1, from coordinate 26,534,821 downwards.
GTGCCCTGCTGAAGGTGTGGAGTGTATTTCGTATAGGATAATATTGATATAAGGGGAGTCAGATATAAGCACAATGTGACCTTTGTAGCGTAGATCCCTCGAATCCCAAGTGTAGTGGGCTATTGTGCTTGGATCCTCCTCCAATTTTTTTATGATGTTGCTGATCTCTGGATCTTTCTTCCATTCCTCCCTAATGTCCTTGAGGAAGCCGATGGTAGGAAGGGAGATGGCTGAAAATTTAGATTGCTCAGGTAGCCGTGAGAGTGCATTTGTAATAATGTTTTCTTTCCCTTTTTTGTAATTAATTTCATAATCAAATCCTAAAAGTTTGGTTACCCATTTTTGTTGCTTAGGGGATAATATCTTCTACTCCAAAAAGTACTTGAGACTTATATGGTTAGTTTTTATTTGACATCGTCAATCGATCACGAAGGGTCTCCACCTCGTACTACGTGCACAATGGTGAGCATCTCCTTATCATATATTGACATTTTTTGATGGGAGGGAATAATGTCTTATTACTATATGCGAGTGGTTGACTATCTTGCATGAGAACGGTTCCAATTTCGACTCCAGATGTGTCGGCCTCAATGATGAAGGGTTGGAGCAAAAATGAAATCTTGGTAGTAGATGCTTAAGACATATGACCGGAGATCTAATACACTTCATAAAGCTCACTAGCTAAAATAAAATAATCTTGATAAACCACTAAATCCTTCCTATTTATAGAGATCCCCTATCAACTTAACCCTAATAGATTCTCCCCTATTGGGTATTGGATCTCTATCCAACTACCTAAGCCTCTTATAATAGTGGATAGAGGATCATCTACTCTCAGTGTTATGAGAGGGATATCCCATGTGTTCTTGCTCAGACAAATCCCTGGCCAGGGTCATTCAGATTGAGAAAGAAAGAGTTCTTCAGGAGAATCCGATTAGAGTGAAACTCGAGTAGAAACTTTACGAGCCTGATAATATCATGTCTAGTATATGATCTCTATGGTATCAGATGGATGAGGGATTATAGATACATGGTAATTGAGGACAGATAGGTCCAAATGATTGAATTCCCTTATATCATCTGGGGACTACGGCGTAATGACCTAGTACGTCCATAGTCGATGAGTCTAGTGAATTATTATGGAGATAATAATTTACTGAGCTAGAAGGAGTTCTGATAGGTATAACTCTTGGCTAGCTTGATTTTAGGCCTATAGGGTCACACACATATGGTAGGCATTATGATGAGTATGTTGAATCTCAGATTTTAATGATGAAACCAATTGATATGTGTTTATGTTTTAATCTATGTTTTGAGTGATGTAGGATGCTTCGATCAGGATGAGACAATTAAAGTAAGAAAAATCATGTTGGGCTCAAGGAACATGTCAGAAGATTGGATGTCGGGCCGGTGGATCGATCGACGTATCGACAGAAGGCTTCGGGCCATGGATTCGGGCATCGAGCCAAGAAGAGTGGACATTGCGCTAAGAATATCGGAGTTGCGGAGTCAACTAGCTGATTGGGCAATAGGCCGCAAGAGAGGATGATGTGCCGAAGAATCGAACGAAGCGTCGAGAGACCAATGACATGCTGGACAACTTAATTAATGCTTAGTATTAATTGTCTAGATCGAAGTTTGTTTTACATGTTAGGATTAACTACGATAGCAAGGCATGAAGCAAAATGAAGTCCCAGAGTCAAGGATGCGATCACGTTGAGAGTTCGAGAGTTTGTTGGAAGTTCGGACATTCGTTGGAAGTTCTAGAGGAACCAGCCGAGAAGTCTTAGAGCTTGCCAGAGAAGCTCGTCAGAACTCACCAAGTAGATCATCGTGAAGTCCAGGAGCTTGCTAGGAGTCGGAGTATCGTCGAGGGTTCGTCGGATGTTCGCCGGAAGTTCGTCGGAAGCTCGCCGGAAGAATAGACATAGGGACTTGTTTAGCTTAGTAAATGTCTTAGAATTTCATAGTTAGCACGTAATTGGGCTTGGATTTGGGCCAACCCAATTAGGGGCCAGCTACGCCCATGTAAGAACTATGTTGGGCCCAATAAGAAGCCCAAACAGTGCCCCAAGAAGTCTCACCATCGTGGCATAGTCTTCGAGACTGTGTCAGGCGATGGTACTATCAGTCTAGGCGGTTGTACCACCCCTAGCAGGGTGCTAGGCGGTGGTACCACCAGTCTGGGTGGTGGTACCGCCCAGCACTGGCCCTCAGGCGGTGGTACCACCCAGGACATTATCAACCAAACCGACACTGTACGATGGTACCGCCCAACATAGGCAGTATTATCGCCCGTGCTCGGGGAACCCAGGATGAGATGTTTTTAGGCTCCAAGTTTGAATCAACTTGAAGCCTATAAATACCCCTCTCATCCCTGGATAAAACACACAAGCACAGAGAGTCTAAAAGCAAAGAAATGCTACTGAAATCTTATATGATCTCCTCTCCCTCTTCTAAAGTGTTAGACTAGTTTGAGAGAGGAGTAAGTGAGTGCTTATAAGGGTTGTCTCTTAAACCCGTGAAAAGGAGAAGAGGGGTATAAAAGGTGATTGGCCTTCGCCTATTGAAGGAAGGCCTCTAGTGGACGCCGGTGACCTCGTCGGAGGAGGAAGCCGAAAGTGGATGTAGGTCACGATTGATCGAACCACTCTAAAATCTGGTTTGCATTTACATTTATGCAATTTATCTTTACTGCAAATCTCTTTAAGTGGTTACTGCCTTCAATACTTTTACGAACTCGCTTTCAAGTTAAGTTTCGAAAATGGTTTTACGTCGAAAATAGTTTTATCGTACGAAAGTTTTTAAACCATCGTTATCTTACCACTGCACTAATTAACCCCCCCCCCTCTTAATGATCATGTATAATAGGATGTAATGAATTTTGACATTTAAATACCATCATTTGAAAAGCTATGATCATGTTGCCAAAATAATATATCATGAATATCATGTATGATATGCCCATAGTGATAATTGATTTATTTGTATCATGCATGAAAAATGAAATGTATGATTTTGAAATTGTGCATATCTTAATTTGAAAATGTAACGATGCACAAATAAGATTGATACTTACCTTTGTCATGATTTAGAAATTGATGTAAAAGATCTTCCCTTCTTTTCGACAATGACAAAGGGAGAGATAGCTAGCTTGCACAATTCAAGAAGAAAGCAAGAGAAGAAATTGCTTTCTTGAACATCACCGAGAATTGCTAACTTGAAATCTCAAGAAAATGCAAAAATTGCTAGCTTGCAACTTGCATATTTCAAGAAGCAAGTGTTGCTTTATTGAACATCTCTAATTTGCTAGCTTGCATGATGTAGAACTTGCTATCTTAAACATTACAAAGAAATGCTATCTTATACATCGCAAAGAAAAACAAATATACCAACTTGCACATCCTTAAATTTGCTAGCTTTCAAATTGCATGATGATAAAACTTAAAATTATGTTTATACAATGACTTGAACTTGTATGTCTAAACACATAAATAGTTGGACTTCTCCTTTTTGTTGATGACAAAGGGGCAAAAGTATGTTGATGTCATGCATGATTTGATCATAACTAACCCTCTTGACAAGGATGCTGGACGCATGAGTAGCACGACCTTGCCGCTGAGAATGGGACAACATTTTACCACCGACAACCATGAAAGCCAAAAAAACCAGTGAAACCCCACTAAAGCTCCTCCCAAGTTTTATCGTATTTTTTTCATCAAATTTAGTTTTGTATAGAGTGCTTGTCTCTCTATACAAGTCACTTCCGTATCATCTATAATGTTACTCAGATACGCGCGTGTTTCAGCATCCTTTTACTTTTCCACTCCAATTCTGCAAGCTGTAAAAGAACCAGTTGGCTTGGTCCGAAAGCCGAAACAAGGCAGGACAACAAAACCAATGTTCATCCAATCCTCAAAGAATCCAGAGAAACAGAACATATCTTTCTTCTGACTATCAGAGTTTGGCACTACGGAAACAAGAAATTAAACCAGAGAAAGAAACAGAAAAACGAATGCTTAAACACATCCATCTCGTTATAGGGCATTCTGTCTTGAACTAATAGACATCTTCCCCATCTGAACTGCCCTCACTGGTCTCAGGCAGCACAGAGACTACTGCAGAGCAGCAGAAAGACTCTCGGTCCTTGAGGAGAAGACAACTTCCATCTGAATTCCATTTCATATCGCAGACAACAAAATTTGACAGGGGAATATTGACACAACAAGCTCCTGAGGGGCTCCACATGTACAACTGGGAACTGCCGGTGCACAAGACAAGACGGGGGCAAGTAGGGTCCCAGGCTGCTGTGCGAATTGGATCTTTCTGCACCAATACTGTAGCAAGCTCAAGACGTCTAATATCCCATATCCAAAGAATGGTTGGCATGTTGTCATTGCGAGTGAAAACATATTGACTGTCGTTGCTCCATGACAATAGACCTGCAGGTAAGTAATTAATTGACTAAACTTTTTAAATTACTTGCTAAAATCATTAATGTGTGAACTGTGAAATTTAAAAAATTGCTTTACACTAAGAGACAGCATGACTGGCATTCTCTATGGAGAATTAATGCATCTATGTTGTTTTCAGTCTTTCTCACTTTTACAAACAAGCACTAGTAATGAACTTTACATTCTATCTAATGTTGATTGCCACAGTGAATAATTTCCTTCCCAGTGGATTAAATGTGCTCTCCATACTGTGCTACTTATGTGCATGATCCAAGGACTAGCATCAACATGCCTGATGCTGGTACCCTTGGTGACACTAGGAGGCATGACATATGGAACCACTATTGGCCATACATGTAGAATTAAAAAAATTAATGGTCAGGGCGAGGAGCTCTGATTTGAGATAATGTTTTCAAAGTAAGCCAGTCTAATCAATGAGAACCACAGGATTCAGCGGTCACATGATTAATGTGGCAAAACTAAAGATTATTACTGCAACAAATAACTGACCATGAAGAACTAGAATGAGTGACATCTTCATTTGACAACACATGGATTAAAACTCAGTCAGGAGAGTACTTTCAAATCTCAGCTATAATTAAATTTTAGGAAGCAACACTAACCGATTCCTTGCTTAGGATTGGGTTTATCTGGTGCTGGCTTTTGGAATGGCAAACTGACAGGAAAATCCATAACCTTGTACTTGACTCTGGTGTTCCCCTCAGCAGCACTTTCTGGAACTGAAAATACATAAAGACTTAACAAACATAGGATAAGATGATAAATCAAAGAATTTCTTCATGAATTGTCAAAATGTGAGCCAAAAACTAGACGCATTGCCATTCAGACATATTCATATATTGGCGCAAACTTTATCAATCCAGTTGTATTACAGAATCCTAAAAACCCTCTTCCAACAATTCTACTTCTTTGCAAATGAAACAAATTCCTTAATAGGCGGCATTTAGCAAAGTGAACATACTTCTCCTTAATTATATATTTATTAAAATTTTAACATATGAGAACATCTCGCTTCGCTCAAGCAAGTGCCTTAGGCGTTTTGGCACCTTGGTGTCTTTTAGTGCCTAGCACCTTTGACTGCACTGTACGACACTGGCTCGTATCTCAAAGTAATGTAATTACAACCCTCTTAAGTACATATTGTATCAAAGGATATCGAAAACATTCCAAAATAGATGGTTTTGAAGTTGCTTGTCAATGAGTATAAGCAAAGGATTAAAATTGGTCTGATACTAGTTTCAGTAATTTGTCATACCAGCATTGTACTAATATACCAGGCTCTGCAACCTATACTGCACAGATAAAAATAAAATGGAACATATATGTTCAATTTTCGAACTATACATTTCAATCAATACTTTGTCAAACAGTAAACACTGATTGACATATACCAATCTAAACAGTATTTAAATCCTTGATTATGAGATCAAATATTAGTGTCGGACTAAAAATTAAGAGTAATGGAGTATTGAAACTCTAAGTAGGGTGAGCTATATTTTTATATCATTCTCATCTTTCGAGTATCTTTCTTTCCTATACTTTTATATGATTCAAACCAAGGATTAAAATACTGTACCATAACGGAGTTTCGACGTTTGCCGGTACGGTATGATACTGTATACCGAACGGTATACCGTTCGATATACCGCTCGAGATATATATATATATATATATATACTGTATACCAAGCCTCTCTCTTCTCCCAGGCTCAGCGACGTTACCTCGTTTATATATATATAAATTAATAAATATATATTTATATATAAAAGATTATATATATTTATATATTTTTTTATAAAAGGTGACGTCGCATCGCCTCAGCGATGTCACCTTTTCCTTCTCTCATGCAGGGCGACGTCGCCTCGTTTATATATATATATATATATATATATATATATATATATAAGGCGATGTTGCGTCGCCTCGACGACGTCGCCAAAAAAGGTGACGCGACGTCGCCTTTTGTATATATATATATATATATATTCCGTTCCATCCGATAACAGGTGGTCCGTGTACCGGTAAGCTGACGGACCGGTACGTACCGCCTGTATCGAGCAATATTATTCGAAATTGCATACCTTGATTCAAACATAAAGTTCAATCGTTCATTTATTTTAATGGTCAAGTTGTAGTTGGTAGATTTTCATCACTATGTGATAGGATTTTGGTGTAGTTTGATGACACACTAATGGTGGGATGATGTAACCAAAAGACATGGAAAATACTAGTTATAGTTTCTTTTAGTTTGAAATGTGGAAGACACTAGTTAAAGTTTATATTAGTTTGAAATGTGAAAGAATGTTTACAGATATGCCTCCATTGCAATGTATCACAGCACGGTCATGTATGAAGCAACCAAGACATCATGACTATTACACCAATTCTTATTCCTAGAAAGATATAGGAGATCATTATCATGGATTTCAATGACTAATGTCTCAAGTGTGCCAGGAAAATCAATAATTATGGTGGTGGTCAGTCGCCTGGGTATGTGCACTTCATCACCCTGTTGCACTATGACACTAATAAGCTAGCTGTCAATTTATTTGTGAGCACATAATAAAACTACATAGCATACAGATGTCTATTGTCTGTAGCCACCACAACTTGTTTCAAACTTTCAGGTGCATTCTTTTCTCTTTAGAAGGGACAAAGGTTAAGATTAGCACAACATATTGTCCCTAGATAAATGGCAAGTTGAGATGCTCTTCTGCAGTTTGAAGATACATCTAAGATGTTATAATGGAGAGGAATTCAAAACCCGCTATGATTCTTGCCATGGGTGGAATCTTCTTAGAATATTTTCTACAACTCCTCCATAATTCATGTGAGCCTTCTTGAGAACCCATTTGGTCGATCACAATTTTCCCTTCCCACTAATATGGCCTTCTCTGCAGCAATATATAAGGTTGATGTCAAGTTAGAGGATCAACACGATAGCAGAAAACTCTCAACGAATACCTAATAACGACCAAAAATAAGACAAAGACCAAGACTTCAATTGGCAACTATGACTGTTTCACTTTCAAAGCTACAGGTGGCATAGTGCTTAAAATAAACTCTCTTCTCAACACTATGACAATTAAACTCTCTTCTTGACAGTATGACCCTTTAAATTGTTGGAGCAGATTGGATTTGCAACTAATGTTTAGGGTTCTTGCCTAGTGCATCCATGACATCTTTGATGTTTCTAGGCTCAAATATTATTGAGAAGAGCTAGGACTATGCCAATTGGCACTCCAAGCTCATTGAAAACTAGCTTCATGTGCCTACGAAGATCATGAACTGACAACAGTAAATGGATGGAAGACCACAAATTAAACTTCTCATTCGGAGTGATGGGACACATGATGGGGCAACATGCGAGCTAAAAAATCTCCTTTTGATGTTGTCTTCAGTTATTTCCATGTGGATAAGGAAACTTTAAGAAGGGAAGATGTGATGCAAAAAGCATCACCCAAAGCAGTAGCAGAGAGGTGGCAGCAATAAGGAGTAGTGATACTGATAGTGATACTGATATTAGGCAGCAGCATCAGTCCAGTCCCAAACTGGGCAATCTCAACCTTGGTTAGATTAGCGATCCCGGCCGTGGTGATGCAAAGGGTGTCAACCAAGCTCCTATAGCAGTAGCAGAGAGGCAGCATAAGGGCGAGGTGGCAGCAATGGTCCAGTCCCAAAGTGCACAATAGACAGACTTGGTTAGACTGGACTAGGCATTCTCAGTCACAGACAGACTTGAGTATCTCAGCATCAGTTAATATGGGCTGAGGAGCCCCAGCCTCACCCAAACTTCACTGGAGAGATCAAGTACAAATTGGAGGATCATGCAAGCCTTTGTGTCAGGCAAGAAAAGACTTCTGGAAATCCAATAAGAACCAGGGGTCCCTTCCTCAACTGCATAGTTATGTTCAAATCCCAGATGGATTGTGAAAGAGAGCTGGAATTGATACCAAGGCCAGCCAGAAAAGGAGAGGATTGCAGATGTTGGAAAGCCCACTAAAGGGCATTCAGCCAAGGCAATCATAGTAAAAGGCAGCAACCTAATTAAGGATTATTATAGTATTGTTAATAGCAAGGATCGCCATTTCAAGTACTGAACCCATTTCGGTGATCTAGTAAGACTAGTGCATACTGGTCAGTCCTAATGTACCATGTGTTGGTACACTAGCACATACTGGTATTTCGGAGAGGAAGAAAAAGAAAGAGAAGAGGAAGGGATGGTAGAGGAAGAAGAGGAAGGAAGGAGGAAGAAGCACAGAAGGAGAGGAAGAAAGGCAGGAGGAAGAGAAAGGAAGAAGTATAGAAGGAGAGGAGAAAGAGGAGAAGAGGTGTGCCCATAGGCAGCTGCATGTGGCGAAGGTGTGCGGAGAGGTTGTGGCGGAAGCGTAGGCAGCTGTGTGTGGCGCAGATGTGTGGCGATGTGCGCGGCAGAGGCATTGCGTGGTGACAATGTGCAGCATGCGCAAGAAGATTAGGATTAACAAGGACAGAGTTAACTTGGATAGTGCTTTCCTTTTTATATGGACAGACCAGACCGAGAGCAGTCAGCATGCCGATTCATGCCTGGACTGATATATACTGCCTATTTCGTACCAGTCTGGGTGAAACGTCCATCCTTGGTTTAATAGCATGACAATGTGATCAGGAATAAGTGATCAAATAAAGCATTGTGAACTTTTTGGGGACCACTTGAGTATTATCTTGTAAAATTAGTTTCTTTCCCCTTTCAGTCTACTTGTGAGAGGCTTCTGTTTGCAAAACACAAAACCTAAATCTTATCAGGCCATGCTACACCAGTAATAAAAAATCACAACTGAAGGCCAAATACAAAATTCAGTCAGATTTTGGACTTCTTCATAATCTTCTCACATAATCTAAATCATTATCTTAAAGCTTACAATACCAGACCTTCAACATTCTTATATATTATCAAACCATGAGTCTTTGATCAATACAAATGACTCTAATAAACTAAGCATCCAGTTTATCAGATGTATTTTGTAGAAAATTAGCACTAGTAAAAAATTTGTTGACTTATCTTACATCTAACCATCAGGTCAACCACCTTAGATAATCAATTGTACTTATGTAAGTACAGAAACACAATTGTTCATAAATAATCTCTCCAAGATTTATCAAAGTTCTAAATAAGAGAATAATAATGTGCAGATCAAGGATTAAAGAGACAATAAAGATAAAAAAAGGCTATCCAACGCATTTGAGAAGGTGAAATATACATAGCCTTACCCTGCTATGAAGATACTAAACAAAAATACCAAGTGTTTATTCTCAGGCCCAAGAAAATCTGTGATTAACTTTGATTACAACTAATAATGTGCAGTACACAAACACCATTTGGCTCAAAATTCAGATGCAGGTAGATATAAAATTAATAAAGTTCCAAGATCATTAAGTAGAGTCTCCAAACTTCCAGCATCATGCCAACGAAAGAGATACAACACATCTTTACAAACAAATTTTTTCCATCAATGAAAGAAGAATTTTTATGTGTTTCTAAAATTCAAAAAAAAAAATGTTACAAAGATTGTTCGGACATCATGGCTTTTGGTTGTTGTTATTATTATTGCATTACAAGTCAATAACATAGACAATATGTACTGTGAGAGCTGAGAAGTAACTCCCAATGCAAAATCTACTCAAAATATATGAAAAGAATATAATGAATTATTTTTTCTTGATTCTTGGATGCAAAATCATGTAAAATACAACCAAAACTGAACTTCAAGAATAAGAGCAGGGATCATGAATATAATCATCTAACATTCGTTTTGTTAGGGACGCATCCAGTTTGCATGATTTTACGTGATTAAAAAGCAAAGAATTCTTCAGTGATCTAACTTCTGCAAATCATCATGCTTAAGTATTTTGGTCATAGTTCTTATGCGATAACCAGAAACTATAATCAAAACAGTTCATACATCATAATTCTTACCAGGGCAGTTGCCTTGAATATTATGAAGAAAGTTGTCACTCAGATATAATTCAGACATATCAAGTTGCAATGGTTCATCAACTTCCTACATAAATATACATACATGTTTCAGATATAAACTATTTGTTAGTCTGACGAACGACAACACAAGAGAAGTAGAATTTTACCTTGAAAACAACTGCATTACAAGGACTGCGAATGGTTGTTACATGTGTGAATTCAGCAAAAGTTTTCCAGGTCAAGTGATTGAGAGCCCTTAATATCTGATCAAAACTACCAACAGCTAGAAACTGGCCACACGGAGACCAGGCAACAGTTTTGACCCCTAAACCACTCTCATATGCCTGATATTTGAACAGGCATCTCCCATCTGGAGAATAAATCAGAACCTGTATCATGCACAGCATTATCAGCAAATGAGTATGTCAGATGGGCTTGCAAATTACAAAATATAGAAACAGAAGCTTTACATGCAGGAGATAGAAAAACAAGAAAGCAATCAATTCTCCAGATATAGGAATACAAATGTTTATGAGAATTTTGCCTTTTCTTGACACTATAGCATATTATTAAGACTCAAGATGAGACTACATGTAGTCCAACAAGATTTACTTAACACTTATCTACAGTAGGGCCATAAGAATTCTAAAGCGCATCTTATCAATAAATTGCCCTTCAAGGAAACTATCATTCTGTAGTTGTTCTCAAAACCAACTTCTCAAAATAAAACTACTAAAATTCTTGGTCTGAAGAAACGAATAAAGAACAGAAAACATGGAAGTTATATATAATAAGACTACCAAAGCTCCTAAAAAAATCACAAAATTGACTACCTTATATTCAAGAAGAGAGTCCCAGATCACGATGGAACTGTCATCTGGGGACCATTCAATGCCTGCTAAATCTATTGTGTCAACAGCAAATGTGCCCATAATTTCCCATGTATGACAGGACAGCAAATTAATATAATCTTTGCAATCACGCCTTGTACATACAGCAGCAAACTTTCCATCTTGAGTAAAAGAAACACCTTTTGAAGCATGTTTTGGCCACTGCACATGAACACAGGCAGTGTTAAGCAGTGACCAAACAGTCAACCTCACTTGAAACTCTGAAGTGGTCAGTATGTGACGGCTGTCAGGGCTCCATCGTGCATATGCGATTCCAGCAGGGCCTTCATCTATTTTGCAGGTCCATTCTGGTTGTGTTAACGACCATGCTTGTACCACTGGTCTTTTGTGGAGACCACAGAGTATGTATTCTGAGTCCAGGGCCCATTCAATGAAACTTATTTTGTCAACACATGAATAGAGTTGTATAACCTGCATCATGATGTAAGAAGAGTAGATCAATTGAAATATGACAAGGGAAAGAGCGCAAAGAAAAAAAAAAAGAAAAGGATATATGTTTTCCCAATAACAGCTGAAAGATGAGTTTTTCTTTTCTCATCGTTCATTAGTTGGTTCATTGGATGCATGGAGCCATGCTTTGTCCTAATTCCAATAATTGGCTCAGCAGCATGTTAAGCTCACTAAAGAGAAAGGAAATGGCTTTCTGCACTAGTCTTAAAGTCAGCACCGTTCATCATAAATAAGTTAACCAACATTAGCTAATAATTCGCTATCATCCCTTTTAGGAATCTGAAGATAATAGCATAAGAAATAAGACTTGTAAGCTAAAACAAAGAGAGAGGGTCCATGATAAAACTATCCACAACATTACGCATAAAATTTTATTGACGGAGATGCTATTGTCTGCCTTCAATCTCATCGTCTCAAGAATTTAAGCCAACTAAAAAAGTATATGTTGCTTTGAGATGAAAGAAAGAACAGTAATTCGCAATTTCCACTAACACATTTTATAAATAAACCGAAATGAGATGCCGCAATCGACTTATTTACCTTGAGAGAGACGACATCGCGGATGACAAGGCGGTAATCGACAGCAACAGCGAGGTACCGGGAGTTGGGGGAGAAGCAGCAAGAGCCCGTTTGCTTGTAGGCGTCCGTGAACTCCATCGATCCAGCGGAGAGATCGGATCTGTGAGAGGAAACCCTAAGATACGGCGACCGGGGCTGTGATCGGTGCGAGATGGGGAGTTGGGGCGCGCATCGAGAGCCTAAGCGGAAACCCTAAGAGGGAAGAGGTGGAAGCCCGTCCGTTTACATACCCCACTCGCTCTATCTGTTTGGAATGGGAGGGCGCGGCGCGACTCTGAGAAGAGAACAATTCGAACAATTTTACAATGACAATATGCTGTATGCACTCATGTCCGTGTTTAAATATCTAAAACATATTTTTGGCATTCAAATCAATTAATTTATACGTTGTTTTCTTCTCTATTTTCCTTGGTGGCATTGGAGTTCCCTTTTGATTTTCTCTTTATTTTCTCTCTTATTGTTGCATTCTTCAATACTTATTTGCAATAGTTAATTTAAGTTAAACATATAAAAGAATTAACTTTGTTAAGCCAGCAGAAAATATTAAGTGTCAGCGAGACAACCACAGAGGTGACTCTCCCACGAAATCAGCATCGTCAGATTCAATTTCCAAGTGTCATTATTGATAGAATGCTTGATGCTCTCAAAGTTGACCGTCAGCTTATCATATATATCTACTACTTTCACACCAGATGAACCCGCAATAGTTCAAAATAGAACAACCGTATCACAGATTGATAGATCGATCATGATAAGCCCCATTAGCATGCGGCTTCACTCATCGTGTAATAGGTTTTTTCCATGGTACTGGTATTGGGTACTGATCACCCCTCTTACCTACAGATATATGGAAATCCATCTCAATCATCACATAAATAATTGCTCAGTAAACAATAGAGTATCAAGAAGGCTGCACTATTAGATATGATTTCATTTCCAGCATTCCAATAAGCAATAAGAGCTTTTAGTAAGAAGAGCATTATTCTTCCCACCAGTTGCTGAAGTGTCCAAATCTAATGTCCAATTTACACTCATTGAGGGACCATATTCTTTTAGAAATTTAATTATTAATATATATATATATATATATATATAGTTTTGATTTTTTTCAAAAAAAAAAAGAATAGCTTTTTATTAATTTAAAGACATAAGACAGGCTTTAGCTATGCCAGATCAAAGCTCAAAAAGGAGGACAAAACTGAAGACCGATTTGATCTCTAAATCCCGTCATCCTAATTACATTTCATAAAATCAACGATTAATTTCTCTAAAAACATGTGCGATTTTACACACTTAAAAGTTTGTTTAAACATTCAAAAAGTTTTCCAACAAAATTGGTGTATTTTCAAAGTGATTTTTCCTCCTTATTAAGGATGCTAACAATCTGTTTGGCATCATTTTTAACCTCTGTATGAGAAATAACCTCTGCAATAGCCACCTGAATGTCTTCCACAATAGCAAATACTTAATTGTATAAGCTTCCCCCCTCGTTTGCAACCTTGCATCCAACCACTATGTGTTCCCCTTCTTCATCGGTTGGTTAGCTGAAAAAACTCACTCCACCGATCTCCAAGGATTCATCTTAATCACAGTTTGGAAATTATGGATTTTGATTTGATAAAATCTGAAACCAAAATCAAACTAATAAGGGCCAATTTGGAATCGAAACTGGAACCTTCGGTTTTGGTTCTGGTTGGATTATAGTTGAAACCGATAATTTTTATATTTTTTTAAAAAATTATAATTTTATTTTAAAATTTTTAAAAATTTAATGTAATAAATGTGTAATGACTTGACCAAAAAATTTAGATATAAAATTAGATAAAATTATAAAATATTTAATTACTATCAATGTCAAACATTGTGATAGCCCTTTGGATTGATATGTCGAATAGGAGGTCGTTGTCTTCACGGATTATCTATTAGTTCTATTTCGTTATCTTTGTTTAATTGAATGCTTGAGATTCAACTAATTCAAAGGTTATATTACTCAATCTAATTTTATCTAAAATCTATCCTCTTGTACTAAAGGCTTATTCAGATACTAAAATTGCTAGTATTTAATATGTATTCTTTATTAAAATTAAAAATATTATTATGTATGACGCTTATCATTCAAGAATAAAAAAGTTTATACATGTATGTATTACCAAACTTTAAAAAAGTTATTAGATACATATTAGGTTCGAAGTTCTAGTGGATTTTTTTATTTTTTTATCTTTGTAATAATAGTATTCTCTCTTCAAAATTTTACTATCCTCACTAAATTATTGATCTAATGATATAGAAGTTTCATAGGTACCATGTTCTTTGTTATAGATAGTACTATAATATTCATACAAGTTAATGATTATTCTTTTTAATATTTCTAATTTTATCAACATCTACTATGGTAAATGGATGGTTTTACAATTATAGTATTTTATTGATCTTGAGTTTATAAGTGGTCGTTAATAGTCTTGAGTTAGTTTTGGGTTTTGTAGCGTTATTAGGTGATACGTTGAAGGATTATGAATTCGATAGATTTTATAGTGTGTGAATGAAAATTAAATACTTTTTTATGTCCTCAAAATTTATGTTTTGAATTCTAAGTTTATTTTACGATATATTCATGGATATTATTTTAGGGGTATGATAAAATAATTTTTCAAATTTCAAAAGTACCTTATAGCATTATCGAAAATACAAGATTACTACTATATCATAGTATCTGTAACCTTCATTTTCTTATTTCCTTATCCCTTCTCTCAATTTTTATATTATCCTTTTCTTACAAGTCTAAATTTTTATTTATTCATTTTAAAAATTATTTTATATTATATAATTATTTTATGTTATATTTAGACTATATATATATATATATTTAAAATATAGTTTTTAAGTCAAACACTTAAAACATTTCATAACTGCACATTTACTCAAATCTTTTTCTCCAAATATATATTAAAAAATATAAATGTATTCTTAAATGTAACCTTAGATCTTTCTTGAGCATCCAAAAACACAAAAGCTATGGATACCAATTTTTTCAAAATAAGACAATCAGCTTGGGATAATTTAGATAAGCTTAGTTACCATTTTAATTTGGATTCCTTGAATGTTAAATTTAAAAGTGGAAAAGGAGAGATGACATGGAGAAATCATAGATAGCATCGAGGTAATTGAACAACAAAATTGACACCTAAGAAATATTAAAGGATGCACAAATAGTTTGTCTAATAGTACGAGAGTGTCCCTAAGAAAAAAACTCAAATTTTTTTGGATTAATTTCATGATTAGTCTAATTTTTATATTATTTAAAAACTCTTTAATGGTATGGAGATAGTGGGTGGCCTTGTATGCCATGTTCCCCCTTTAATGAGACATGCAAACTGAAGCTAGGAGATACATTCGGAAAATCCAATCAACAAATTTACTAAAAAAAGGGTGTTAGGGAAAACATCAAAATTTTCTTATTGCCCCCTTAACTGTTACCAAGTCATTAAGTCGTAAGTCTATAAGTGGAGGTTCTCTGTGAGCGTCACTCACGTGCACCTCACATTGGCTCCGTGCGCGACTCAGTTATATGCACGATGACTTTCACCATTGCAATGCGCATGGGCAACATGAAAGTCATAAGTTATAAATTCTTCTTCCTACTTCGGTGGTAAGATGGAGTGGTAAAAACCAATCATCTTCTTTTTTTTATTTATTATCTTTCTATCATAACTCAAAAATCTAGTAACAAAAAAATTTAATAAGGATGTCATCAGATATTTTATCAATTTTACTATAAAAATATTTAATAAAAAAGATAATTTCACCTTATGATAGAAGGATCTTTTTATTTAGTAAGATCTATCAAGAATATTAAAGGGATGAATAAATAAACTAGAGAATATTAATGAAAAAGATTCGGAGAAGCTTGAAACAAAGTGTGTAAGTATTATTTATCTTTGCATCACTCATAATATTATCAATAATATTACTGATGATGACTTCATCGTGGTTATTTAAGATAAATTTGAAAAGTTTTATTTAGCTAAAAATTTAACTAACAAATTATATATGAGGCAAAAGTTATATAGAATGAGAATAGAGAAAGGTGGAGACTTGGTAGAGCATTTAAACATATTTAAAGGAATATTGAATCAACCGAATAAAGTTGATATGAAAATTGATGAAGATGATAAGATATTGCTTCTTACATTACTCATTGATTCATATAACAATTTTATGAAGATAATACTATATGAAAATGATACAGTAACTCTTGAATAAGTTGAAGAAACTTTTATATCTCACACTATTAGAAAAAAGAATAAATCTGACAATATGATTGATGAGACATTAATTGCTCAAGGTGAAGGTCGATGAGGAGAATTTTTAATAAGGGTGAATTTTAGTGTGCATGGCGAGATTTTGAGTTAGGCCTTTAAATTATGTTCAATACTATATATACAAAGAGTACCAATATATCATGTGAAACTATTTAAAAAAATAAAAACAAAGAGAAGAGATTGTTGAGTACTCTTTTAAGATAGATGATGATGGAGATGTCCTCACAATCTCTTAGACAACAATATATCTTTTTAAAAGTATTAGTTTTTAGATTTTACTTATGTTACTCATGTTTGCACCCAAAAGAATTATTTTTGATTCACTACAATAATTTAATGATGGAGTAATTAGTACTTTGGAGGATGTAACTTATCTTTCAAAGATATGAAAATTTTTAATTTTGTTTAATCTGTTATATTTCTAGGATTATTGCTACAAGGATGAAGGTGAAGTTCTAAAAGTTACTCTATCAAGGATTGCATATTTAAAAAGAAGTATAATAAAGACCTCAAAAGATTAAAAATATGTCTCATGTACAAGAGATGGTACGTATCTATTATAGTGAGCTTCATTCGAGATATAAAAAATGAAGGTGATATCTCACCAGATAGAGATCTCTCAGAATCAAGTAGCATCATTGATTAGATTCTAGATAATAAAATGGATTGACAGGTTTGTTTAAATTAGGTGTTGGACCAGATTTGATTTATATAGTTATAATAAATTTTTTAAGCCAATTGTTCAATTTTTGCAATGGGCACCAAGTGAAAAATTACCTACCAAGATGAAGATTATTAGGATTAGTAGGTATTTTAGAATTTCTAATTATATTAAACTATTTTGGGACACTTAAAAGTATTCTTGAAGTTTCTTTCTAGTAGATCTAGAGAGGGTTAAAATATTCGTTCTTAGAATTTTTGTGAGAGTGTGTATAAGGAAAGTTGTATTTGAGTGAGGATAACTCAAGGGTTTTATAATTAATTTTATATACTAAAGAATTTCATTTTCTCGATGACATAAATAAGGAGTTGTGGAATCATTTGCATCAACTTTCTAGTATTGATCTCCAAGGTTTTTGCCTTTGATTTTCAAGTTTTTTCTCTTCTCCTCTATAACACTTTTGTACTTCTTTCCTTATATAATCTTTCCTTTCAATATATTAGTGTTGCAACATCTATAGGATTCTTTGCGATCATGCTAGGATATGCTGCTTAAAGAAGGATGTGCTCCTGGTTGTATCTTAAGATCACCTTTTTTATTAAACCTACACAAAGGTTGAGAATATGTCTTAGGTCAATGTTTTGAGTCTCTAGATTTTTCTAATCTTTCTTCTTAATTTCAATCTTATTTTGTTAGATTTATTAATTGGAATACTTTTGTTTAGTTATGTTTAAATAGAAAGTTAGCAGGAGAAAGAGATTGAGTAATGACTTTTGAGAAATATAGTCATATGTTTTTTTAAAATACATCTTAATTCAATTAAAATATTCTTCGCTTTTGAATGAAGCGTTTTAGCAATAAGAATGATATTATAGAAGAAATGTCTTGTAATCAATATAAATTTTGACACCGAACTTATAGGTCTAGAGGTTCCAAATCTAGCACAACCGGTCATCAAGAGTGGCAGCCAACTTTATGAGGACTATTGAGTGTCGATGAAGGATCATCCACTCTTAGTGTCATGAGAGGAATATCCGATGTGTTCTTGCTCAAATAAATCACTGGCCAGGATTATTCGGATTGAGAGAGAAAGAGTTCTCCGAGATAATCCGATTAGCTCGAGCAGAAACCGTATAGGTCTAATAGCACTATGCCCAGTATACGGTCTCTGGAATATTAGATGGATGAAGGACTATAGTTATACGATAATGAAGGCAGACAGGTCCAATGGATTGGATTCTCCTGTATCTGTTGAATCTCGGATTTTGATGATGAAGTCAATTGTAATTTGTTTAATCTAATCTATATGTTGAGAAAAGTGTGCAGGATTAACTATGATAGTAGTAAGACGTAAAGCAGGTGTTGTCCCGGAGTCAAGATTGAGACCTCATTGGGAGTTTGAGAGTTCGTCGAAAGTCCAAACGTTCATTAGAAGTTCTATCAGAACCAACCGAGAAGTCTAGGAGCTTGCTAAAGAAGCTCGTTGGAACTCACCAAGAAGATCGTCGTAAAGTCCAGGAGCTTGCCGGGAGTCTACCGGAACATTGCCGAGAGTTCATTAGATGTTCGTCGGAAGTACATCGTAAGCTCGCTAGAAGAGCAATTGACGCACCGGAACAAGAAGCATTGTAATTATGTCTTAATTATCATAGTTAGAATATAAATTAAGTTAGGATTGAGAGGTAATCCCACTAACTTAATTAGGGGCCAACTGGGCCCTTAACAGAGCTAAATTGAGCCGAATTAAGCACCCAATTCAGCCCCCGAAAAGATGGCCGATAATGGCACCGCTTGGAAGGCAATGCCCCAGGATATCTAGGTGGTGGTATTGCCTAGAATAGGTGGTGGTACGACAGTGAATACTGTTCGGCAATGGTACAACCCCTGTCCAACATTGATATCGCCTAGTGTCAGATCAACGACGGTAGCACCGCCTAGTAACGACGGTGGTACCGCCAATACCCTGGATTCCGGGGATGTAACACTTTTTGGCTCCAATTTTGAAGCCATTGGGGCCTATAAAAATCTCACCCTTTTCTGCATGAAAGGACAAAAGTATTGGCTTAATCTTGAATTCTTGAGTCATAAAAGTGTTGTAAAAGTTAGAGTTCTCCTTCATCTCTTAGCCTTGTAACCATCCAAGAAAGAGGAGTAAGACTTGTACGGGTTATCTCCTAAACCCGGGAAAAGGAGAGCACTGTAAAGAGGTATTCAGTCTTCACCTATTGAAGGAAGGCCTTTAGTGGACACCGGTGACCTTGTCGGAGTTGGAATGCAAAAGTGGATGTAGGTCACATTGACCGAACCACTCTAAATTCTGGTTTACTTTTTATTTATGCAATTTACTTTACAGCAAACCTCCCTAATCTTCTCTTGCACTTTTACGAAAGCTTTCAAGTTCAACTTCTCTCCGAAACAGATTGAATCAAAACCATTTTCGTTGGAATTTGTTTTAAATGAAACGAACAATTTTCTAAAATCTCGAAAGTTTTTTGCTATACTAATTCACCCCCCCTCTTAGTGTCGCTCTTGATCCTAACAGTTAGTATCAGAGTAAGGTTCACTCTCATTTGATTTTAAATCTAAGAGAGATAATATTTGCCGACAACCTAGAGGGTTATTCAATTACACGTCCGCCTATGTTCAATGGGACGGATTATACATATTGGAAGACTAGAATGAGGATCTTCCTAATTTCAATGGATTTTAAACTATGAAATATTGTAGAAAATGGATTTCAAAAGTCTTCTCTTCCAATGAACGATTGGAATGAGTTGGAGAAGAAGACTTTCACTTTAAACACAAAGGCTATGAATGCCTTATTTTGTGCCTTAAACAAAAACGAGTTTAATCGTGTGTCCGTTTGTGAAATGATATTTGATATTTGGTATACACTCGAAGTGACTCATAAAGGCACTAGTAGAGTGAAGGAGTCAAAAATCAATCTTTTAGTACATACCTATGAATTATTTCAAATGAAACCGAGTGAGACCATTGGAGACATATACACCCGATTTACGGATATTGTCAATGGTCTAAAAGGACTTGATAAAGGTTTCTCGGATTTTAAACTTATTAATAAAATTTTAATATCCCTTCCAAAGAGTTGGGACCCTAAAGTCACGATCATTCAAGAGGCCAAAGACTTAAATAATTTTCCTCTCGAAGAACTAATTGGGTCACTAATGACTTATAAGATGACTTGTAAAGCTCATGAAGATCTTGAAGACACCTTTCCAAAGAATAGGAAGGATATGACACTAAAAACTCAAGAAGACCACTTGAAAGAAAACTCAAGTGATGAGGACCTTGATGAAGACTTGGTATTCATAACAAAAAAATTCAAAAAATTCATAAAAAGAAATAAATTTAAAAATGACACTAAAAATAAATTTGAACCCAAGAAAGATCAAGTAATATGCTATGAATGCAAGAAGCCGGGATATTACAAGAGCGAATGTCCCCTAGCCAAGAAGAGACAACCAAAGAAGAAGGCTCTTAAAGCTACATGGGACGACTCAAGTGCATCCGAAGAAGAGGAGCCTACCACAAGTTGTTTACTATGCACTAATGGTCATTGGAGATGAGGTAACAAGTTCATTTGATGCAAATTTATCCTTTGATGAACTATTAAATGCTTTTCATGATTTATTTGATGAATGCAAATCAATTAGTAAAACATATAAAGTGTTAAAAAAGGAGCATGCTTATCTTGTTAGTGATTTTGATAGATTAAAAGTTGAGCATGCTAGTCATAGGTGCCCAGCAAGCCAATCACGTGAGTGATGACACGTGTGACTTGATATAGAATCTTTTTGCTTATTATATTTTAGCATATATCACTTTATAACTATTGCATATACGTATATATATATATTGTGATGTCCTTGGATTTGTGCAATGGGAATCGGATCGTGATGAGATCACGATACTGAGATCGATTTACTTTTAAACACAAATCCTAAATAATCCCGATCATAGGTTACTCGAGAGGGACATCGTGATAATCGGACAGACTGGTGTGTTATATACCCGTCCATATGATGGATGCAACTGGTCTCATAGCTGCTCGTGTAGGGACACTAGGGATACAGTACAGGTGCTCATTGGAGAATGAGTTCACTGATTGATCCGCTTACGGAATGCTGGATGGTTGATGATGCCTTATTGTTAGATAATGATTCCGTAGTCCTAGTGGTGTATCTGGTCCTTAGACTTGAGACTCTAAGGATGTCCTATATGAGTATGTTAGGACTCTAGCTAGGAGAGTCCTAATAGAGAGGGACATTCATGTAAAACCTACCTAAGCCGACCCCTAATAAAGAGGTAAAAAGGCCGGCTAGGCTTTGGAGGTTATTTCTTAGAAAAGAATTTGGAGTTGTAAAGGAATAGGAGTCTTGAGTTGGAGTCCTATTAGGAGTCTTGAGTAGAAGTCTTAATTGAGTAGGAGTCTTGAGTAGGAGTCCTATTAGGAGTTAGGGTTTAGAAACCCTATAAATAGTCATGTATTCATCCTCTTTTGATAAGCAATAGATGAATCTTTTCTACAGCCTTTGAGCAGCAACTTGGAGGAAGGAACCCCTATAGAGTTCTAAGAGGCCGATCCCCTAAAGAGATCAACCCCAAGTTTAGAATCTGCAAGGGTTCTAACATTTGGTATCAGAGCAGCGTTATTGGCATCTCGTTGCCCTTCCACAGCCATCCATCATCCCTCCATAGGCACCCAAAGCAATTCCCACAATTGCTTAAAAGATCATCACCAAATCCCGTCGTCATCTCCACCACCGTAGATCATCTTTTGATCTCCTCGTGAATTGCAACAGCCATCTACCACAGATCTAAAACTTTCATCCACAGCCCTAAAACTCCACCAAACCACACCCTCAAACTGCACCCAAAACAGCCATAAATCGTAGCCTACATCCACCAATCCACCAACCCTTACGACCATCACTTCTCTCAACCTATACATGCCTTTAACCCGACAACAAAAGAGAGATCTTAATATCATAGGTTTAGAGGCATATAGTATGGCATCTGAGGAGGCAATCAATGCTAAATTTGAAGCCTTTGAGGCGCGAATGGAGGATAAGATTCAGACTCTCTTTACCGAACTCAGTTTGGGCTGACCACTAAGCCCAAAGAAATCACATCAAGGAGAGAGCTCTAACCAATCGCACCAAGCCCGAAGAGATGACTTCCAAGAGAGGGGAGGTTCTATGACTGACCTCAATAATCCACGCATGAGGGTGGACTTCCCTAGATGGGAAGAAGGAGACCCGATTGGTTGGATCTCGCGTGCAGAGCGATATTTTCGGTACCACAAAACCATGGATGCATCTATGGTGGAAATTACAGTTATACATCTTGAAGGGGATGCTATACAGTGGTTTGACTGGTTTGAACACACTCATGGAGTACTCTCATGATGACAATTCAAAGAAGGATTGCTAATCCGCTTCGGACCAACCGATTACGAGAACATTAACGGACAACTAGCAAAGATCCAACAAACCTCCACCATTAAGGAGTACCAAACCAGGTTTAAAAGATTATCTAATCAAACTCGTGATTGGTTCGAAAAATAGCTATTGGGAACCTTCATTGAGGGCTTGAAGCCGGAGATCCGGGGAGAAGTTAAAGCGTGACAACCACACACGCTTATGGCAGCCGTCTCTTTCGTATGACTTCAAGAGGAGCAATTGAACCATGAAGCCCGGAGGACTAGGATCACTCCTCGACCTGCAATACTAAAGCCCTCAGCCCCCCCTACTATTAACTGAGCACCTACTGTTAGGATCAAGAGCACTAAGAGGGGGGGGTGAATTAGTGCAGCGGAAAAACTTTCGACGATTAAAACGATGTTCGTACGATAAGAGCGATTTCGGTATGAAAGTCGATTCGGAAATTGCTTTAACTTAAGATCAAGCAAAGTGCAGTTTAAAGTAAAGCTATGGAAGTAATTGCAGTTAAGATAGAGAACAAAATGTAAATGCAAACCGAGATTTAGAGTGGTTCGGTCAATCTTGACCTACATCCACTTTTGGCTTCCTCCTCCGATGAGGTCACCGACGTCCACTAGAGGCCTTCCTTCAATAGGCGAAGGCCAACCACCCTTTTACAGTTTCACTCCTTTTGACGGGCTTAGGAGACAACCCTTACAGATTTTTCACTCCACTCTTGAATGATCAAAACTTTGAAGAAAAGAGGGAGAAGAACTTCTAGCCTTTTACAACACTTTTAAGCTCTCAAAATCTCAGAATAAATGCTAAGTTTCGGTGCCCTTTCATGCATGAAAGGGTGGGGTTTATATAGGCCCCAAACTGATTTGAATTTGGAGCTCAAAAATGTCATATCCCATGTTTTCGGGGTCCTGGCGGTACTACTGCCATAAATGGGCGGTACTACCGCCTGACAGAGCTCGGAGACCGAGCTCGGGCGGTACCACCGCCTGTCAGGGGCGGTGCTACCGCCCAGTCTCACTCGAAGACTGAGCCCAAGCGGTGCCACCGCCTGAAGACTGAGCCCAAGCGGTGCCACCGCCTGACAGGGGCGATGCTACCGCCCACCCAATCTCACTCGGAGACTGAGCCCAAGCGGTGCCACCGCCTGACAGGGGCGGTGCTACCACCCACCCAATCTCACTCCGAGACTGAGCCCAGGCGGTGCCACCGCCTGACAGGGGCGGTGCTACCGCCCAGTCTCACTCCGAGACTGAGCCTAGGTGGTGCCACCGCCTGACAGGGGCGGTGCCACCGCCTAGCCTCACTCCGAGGCTCGGCAGCTGGGCGGTGCCACCGCCGGCCAGCGAATTTGGGTCCGAATGGGCTGATCCATTCGGCCCAATTTGGGTCTGTCAAAGGCCCAATTGCCCCAAGATTAAGTTAATGGGATCACCTCCCATTTCTAACTTAATCATCATGCTAACTATGATATTTTTCAAGACATTTACTGCAACTTGCTCCGGTGCGTCAATCGCTTCTTCCGTCGATCTTCCGGCGAACTTCCGGCGATCATCCGACGAACCCTCGACGATGCTCCGGCGGACTTCCGGCAAACTCCTGGACTTGCGACGATCCACTTGGCGAGTTCCGATGAGCTTCTTTGGCAAGCTCCTGGACTTCTCGGATTTGTTCCCACAGAACCTCCGATGACGGTCCGGACTTCCGTCGAACTCTCGAACCCCCAACGTGATCATAGTCTTGACTTCGGCGCAACTCCTGCTGCATGTCTTACTTTCATTGTAGTTAATCCTGCACACTTATCTCAATATATGGATTAGATAACAAATGACAATTGACTTCATCATCAAAATTCGAGATTCAACAATCTCCCCCTTTTTGATGATGACAATCAATTGATAACGGAGTTAACTTTAACTCCCCCTATCTATATGCCATACTCAAGATAAGTCATTCTTGAATTCAAAGCCTTTGAATTCAAGAGACATATTGATAAGTTAAGATTGTTTAACCTTATCAATACTTCCATCATGATTCCTATCATGATGTATCTCTCTGAAAATGATGTCAAGGCTTGACATCCATTTTCAAGTTTTACATTTCAAATGTGAATGATAGTAATGGTAGCAATTCATCATATGGTAAGATATCAACATGTAAAATTACGATGCAAGTTCTTGATATCTTAACATAATGCAAATATTTCAAAGTGTTTAGCAATCATAGCATTTCTATTATCAATTTACCATATATTTCGATGCAAGCTTTTTTAACATAATTCAAATTCAAATATGGCACTCATAGCATCAATTCATATATTTCTCCCCCTTTGTCATCAACAAAAAGGAGAATGATATAAGCAAATTTTAAACACAAGTGAGTGATAGGTAATTTTTCAACAATGAGTGATAGGATACCAATTATACAAACATCTTAAGGAAAGATTAAATCACGCTTTATTTTCACAAGGATCAAGATATGTATGTGAATCAATCTCCTTGCAAGTAAAAAAAATCTTCCTTTTTCAAAAAGGAAATTATAAGAAGGAATCATTTTATCAAATCCATTTCTCGAAAATATTTTGCACATTATAAGCCTATGAAAGATGTATTTGCTAATTGATTCCATATGTCAAAAATCAATGATATGAATCAAACTCGATATGACATATGCTTATTAAGTTCGGAAGAGAATAAGATATCAAGAAAATCCAAAAATAAAATTTAACACTTTCATGCATTCGGACAAGGTTTTGCTATAGATTTTCCAATATAATCATGAAGATAAAACATGCTCATTATCATGAAAATTTTTATATCCAAAACACATAATTTCCAACATATTATTAAGGCATGTAATCATGTAAAATCATCATAGCAATTAAGTGATTTGATTATTGAATCAAGAAAGTCCGAAAAATAGATTTAATGAGTTCAAGCATTCGGACACATTAACATTCCTAATTCTCTTCTAATGAAATTAAATTGTTCTTCACTCAAAGGCTTTGTAAAAATATCAGCTAGTTGATGTTTAGTATCAATGAACTCTATAACTATATCATGATTAGTGACATGATCTCGTATAAAGTGATATCTAATATCAATATGTTTTGTTCTTGAGTGTTGAATGAGATTCTTTGTTAAACATATAGCACTTGTGTTATCACATTTAATGAGAATATTTTTAAGATAAACTTTATAATCTTCTAAGGTGTTTTTCATCCACACAACTTGTGCACAGCATGCACTAGCTGCAATATACTCGGCTTCGGTTGTTGATAGTGCAACCGAGTTTTGTTTCTTAGATGACCAGGAAACGAGAGCATGTCCCAAAAATTGACATGTCCCTGATGTGCTTTTTCTATCTAATCTACATCCAGCAAAATCTACATCAGCATAAGCAATTAACTCAAACTTCTCGATTTTCGGATACCATAATCCTAGATTTGTGGTACCTTTAAGATATCTAAGTATTCTTTTAACCGCTTTGAGATGATATATCTTAGGGTTCGATTGAAACCTAGCACAAAGTCCTACACTGAACATGATATCTGGTCTAGTTGCAGTGAGGTAAAGTAAACTTCCTATCATACCCCTATAAGTTTTTTGATCGAAACTTTCTCCACTTTCATCAACTTCTAATTTAGTGGAGGTGCTCATAGGAGTGTTAATTGCTTTTGAGCTTTCCATATTAAATCTCTTTAGCAAATCTAAAGCATATTTAGTTTGACTAATAAAGATGCCATTTCTTAGTTGCTTAATTTGTAAGCCTAAGAAAAAGGTTAATTCTCCCATCAAACTCATTTCAAATTCAAGACTCATGATTTTAGCAAAAGATTCACAAAGAGATTCATTTGTAGAGCCAAAGATAATATCATCAACATAAATCTAAACAATGAGAAAATTATTTTCAAAATTCTTGATAAACAATGTAGTATCAACCTTGCCTTTTGTAAAATTATTTTTAATAAGAAAAGAACTAAGTCTCTCATACCAAGCCCTTGGGGCTTGTTTTAAACCATAGAGAGCTTTAGTTAATTTAAACACATGATTAGTGAGGCTATTATTTTCAAATTCGGGAGGTTGTTCAACATAAACTTCTTCGGAAATAAAGCCATTAAGAAAAGCACTTTTAACATCCATTTGAAATAACTTAAAATTATTATTACTAGCATAGGCAAGGAGCATCCTTATGGCTTCTAATCTAGCCATAGGAGCGAAGGTTTCTTCGTAATCGATACTTTCTTCTTGGTTGAAACCTTTGGCTACTAATCTAGCCTTGTTTCTAACCACGATACCATTTTCATCTTGCTTATTTCTAAAGACCCATTTAGTACCAATAACTAAATAGTCATTTGGCCTAGGAACAAGCTTCCACACCTCATTTCTCTCAAATTGATTTAACTCATCTTGCATTGCGATAATCCATAAATCATCTTTCATGGCTTCATCAATACATTTAGGTTCAATTTGGGAGAGAAAAGCGGCGTTGGCACAAAATTCTTTAAGAGAAGAACGTGTTTGAACCCCCTTAGATGTGTCTCCTAGAATTAGCTCCTTAGGATGAGCATCTACATATTTCCAATCCTTGGGTAAGGATGTTTCGGAAGTGGATGCATCCAAGTTGCTAATTGGAGAAGGGGTTTCATTTAAATTCAAAGAATCAAAATTAACATCATCATCAAAATCATTTTTCTTGATTTCGGAAATCTCATTGAAAACAACATGAATGGATTCTTCTATAATTAAAGTTCTTTTATTGAAGATACGAAAAGCTTTAGAAACCGAAGAATAACCAAGGAAAATTCCTTCATCGGATTTAGCATCAAATTTTCCTAAGGCATACTTTTCATTCAAGATAAAACACTTACACCCAAAAACTTTAAAATATGAAACATTGGGTTTTTTGTTGTTCCACAACTCATAGGGAGTTTTGGTGAGTAAGGGTCTTACTAGAACTCTATTCAAAATATAGCATGCAGTGTTTACGGCTTCGACCCAAAAATATTTGGGTAGGCTATGTTCATTCAACATGGTTCTTGCCATTTCTTGTAAATTTCTATTTTTTCTTTCTACTACTCCATTTTGTTGAGGATTTCTTGGAGTAGAGAAGTTATGATTATATCCATTAAATTCACAAAATTCTTGAAAATCATGGTTTTGAAATTCACCACCATGATCACTTCTAATTGACGAAATCATAGAACCCTTTTCATTTTGGACAAGTTTGCAAAACTTGGTAAAATATCTAAAGCATTCATTTTTATGTTTTAAGAAATAAGTCCATGTGTATCTACTATAGTCATCTACAATGACGAAAGCGTATTTGCTACCACCTAGACTTGATGTAGAGATAGGTCCAAACAAGTCCATATGGATCAATTGTAAGGGCCTAGAGGTACTTATTTGATTCTTAGATTTGAAACTACCCTTAATTTGTTTTCCTAATTGACAAGCATCACACACATTATCTTTGATGAACTTGATATGAGGAATTCCTCTTACAAGTTCTTTGGATGATATTTGAGTGATTAGTTTCATGCTAGCATGACCTAATCTCCTATGCCAAAGCCAAGCATCCTCATTCAAAACCGTGAAACACATTTCATTACAAAGATCATTGATGTCAATAGTGTATACGTTATTTTGTTTTAATGCAATCATAGATGTGTTTTTGTATGGTTTTTCAATGATGCAAGCATTAGATTCAAATTTGACAATATATCCTTTATCACATAATTGACTAATGCTCAAGAGGTTATGTTTTAAACCATCAACTAACAAAACATCTTCAATAAAGAAGTTGGATTTGTTACCTATGGTTCCTTTACCAATGATTTTACCCTTGTTGTTGTCTCCGAAGGTGACATAGCCTTCGTCTATGCTAGAGAGCTTAGAGAATTGAGATAGATCTCCGGTCATATGCCTTGAGCATCCACTATCAAAGTACCATATCTTGCTTCTAGCTTGTGATGGTGTATGTTTCTACAAGAAAGGATTATTTTTAGGAACCCATTTACTTTTGGGTGCCTCAAAAACTGATCTAACTTGTTTTTCATGTTGCATAGAATTGATTATGGTTCCTTTAGGAACCCAAATCAGTTTGTCCGGACTAGTTTTCTTGAATGGACATTGATAAGTTTTATGTCCATATTTGCAATAAAAGTTGCATTTGCTTTGGTGCCGAACATGTAAGATAGGGCCTTTTATGAAGGTGGTTGGATTTTGGTGAGGACTTCTCACAAATCCGATTCCACTTCTTTTAGGAACGTGACCCTTATTTGTAAGGATCATGTTCAAAGACTTGCTACCAACATCGAATTTCTTCAAGGTGTCCTTAAGTAGCAAGTTCTCCTTTTGGAGAGTTTCTAGATCATGGCATTTTATACATGGTGCTAAAATATCATGATATTCAGATTTTAATTTATCGAAATTATAAGTAAGACTATTATGCTCCTTTTTTAGCAATTTGTATTTTCTACTAATAGTTTTGCATTCATCAAATAAGTCATGGAAGGCATTTAATAATTCATCAAATGATAAATCTGCATCAATTAAATTGGTTACCTCCTCTCCGATGGCCATTAGGGCATAGTGAGCAATTTGCTCGGTGTTGGACTCCTCTTCTTCGGACGCGCTTGAGTCATCCCACGTTGCTTTGAGCGCCTTCTTCTTTGGTGTTCTTTTCTTGACTTGGGGACATTCACTTTTGTAGTGTCCCGGTTTTTTGCATTCGTAGCAAATAACTTGGTCCTTCTTGGGTTCAATTTTATTTTTTGTGTCATTTTTAAACTTGTTTCTTTTAATGAATTTTTTAAATGTTCTTGTTAGAAGTGCCAAGTCATCGTCAAAGTCCTCATCACTTGAGTTCTCTCTCAAGTGGTCTTCTTGAGTTCTAAGTGTCATATCCTTCCTGTTCTTTGGAAGGATGTCTTCTTGCTCTTCATGAGCTTTGCAAGTCATTTCGTAGGTCATTAATGACCCGATTAATTCTTCAAGAGGGAAGTTGTTTAAATCTTTAGCCTCTTGAATAGCAGTGACTTTAGGGTCCCAACTCTTAGGAAGGGATCTTAGAATCTTATTTACGAGCTCAAAATCCGAAAAACTTTTACCGAGTACTTTTAGACCATTGACGACATCCGTGAAACGGGTGTACATGTCGCCAATAGTCTCGCTCGGTTTCATCCGGAAAAGTTCAAATGAATGTATCAAAAGGTTGATTTTTGACTCTTTCACTCTACTTGTGCCTTCGTGAGTCACTTCGAGTGTATGCCAAATATCAAACGCGGTTTCACAAACTGAAACACGGTTGAACTCGTTTTTATCAAGCGCACAAAATAAGGCATTCATAGCCTTTGCATTAAGAGCGAAAGTCTTCTTTTCCAATTCATTCCAATCGATCATTGGAAGAGAAGACTTCGAAAATCCATTTTCAACAAGATTCCAAATTTCAAAATCCATAGAAATAAAGAAGATCCTCATTCGGGTCTTCCAATAGGTGTAGTCCGTCCCATTGAACATGGGTGGACGTGTGATAGAATGAACCTCTTGGTTTCCGACGTATGCCATCTCTCTTGGGTTTTAATCCGTTTGAGAGTTAACCCCGCTCTGATACCAATTGTTAGGATCAAGAGCACTAAGAGGGGGGGGTGAATTAGTGCAGCGGAAAAACTTTCGACGATTAAAATGACGTTCGTACGATAAGAACGATTTCGGTATGAAAGTCGATTCGGAAATTGCTTTAACTTAAGATCAAGCAAAGTGCAGTTTAAAGTAAAGCTATGGAAGTAATTGCAGTTAAGATAGAGAACAAAATGTAAATGCAAACCGAGATTTAGAGTGGTTCGGTCAATCTTGACCTACATCCACTTTTGGCTTCCTCCTCCGATGAGGTCACCGACGTCCACTAGAGGCCTTCCTTCAATAGGCGAAGGCCAACCACCCTTTTACAGTTTCACTCCTTTTGACGGGCTTAGGAGACAACCCTTACAGATTTTTCACTCCACTCTTGAATGATCAAAACTTTGAAGAAAAGAGGGAGAAGAACTTCTAGCCTTTTACAACACTTTTAAGCTCTCAAAATCTCAGAATAAATGCTAAGTTTCGGTGCCCTTTCATGCATGAAAGGGTGGGGTTTATATAGGCCCCAAACTGATTTGAATTTGGAGCTCAAAAATGTCATATCCCATGTTTTCGGGGTCCTGGCGGTACTACCGCCATAAATGGGCGGTACTACCGCCTGACAGAGCTCGGAGACCGAGCTCGGGAGGTGCTACCGCACAGTCTCACTCGGAGACTGAGCCCAGGCGGTGCCACCGCCTGACAGGGGCGGTGCTACCGCCCACCCAGTCTCACTCGGAGACTGAGCCCAGGCGGTGCCTGACAGGGGCGGTGCTACCGCCCACCCAGTCTCACTCGGAGACTGAGCCCAGGCGGTGCTACCGGCCCAATCTCACTCCGAGATTGAGCCTAGGCGGTGCCACCGCCTGATAGGGGCGGTGCCACCGCCCAGCCTCACTCCGAGGCTCGGTAGTTGGGCGGTGCCACCGCCGACCCAGGCGGTGCCACCGCCGGCCAGCGAATTTGGGTTCGAATGGGCTGATCCATTCGGCCCAATTTGGGTCTGTCAAAGGCCCAATTGCCCCAAGATTAAGTTAATGGGATCACCTCCCATTTCTAACTTAATCATCATGCTAACTATGATATTTTTCAAGACATTTACTGCAACTTGCTCCGGTGCGTCAATCGCTTCTTCCGTCGAGCTTCCGGCGAACTTCCGGCGATCATCCGACGAACCCTTGGCGATGCTCCGGCGGACTTCCGGCAAACTCCTGGACTTGCGACGATCCACTTGGCAAGTTCCGATGAGCTTCTTTGGCAAGCTCCTGGACTTCTCGGATTTGTTCCCGCAGAACCTCCGATGACGGTCCGGACTTCCGTCGAACTCTCGAACCCCCAACGTGATCATAGTCTTGACTTCGGCGCAACTCCTGCTGCATGTCTTACTTTCATCGTAGTTAATCCTGCACACTTATCTCAATATATGGATTAGATAATAAATGACAATTGACTTCATCATCAAAATCCGAGATTCAACACCTACACCAAAAAGGTTGACAAGAGAAGAGCTTCGGGAGCAATCTACAAAGGGGTTATGTTGGCATTGCGACGAGCCATGGAGCCGCGAGCATCACTGTAGAAAAGGGAGACTTCTTATGATTAAACTAGTAGAAGAATAGGTCATTGAACATCCAGAAGAGAGCCTTGAACAGAAAGAAGAAGATGTGGAAGAAGAGCCACAACCAACCGACGTTACGGTACACGCATTAGCCGGCTACTCCAACCCGCAAACGATGAAAGTTGGAGGCCTTCTCAAACAACAATCGATCACTGTTCTCATCAACACGGGCAACACTAATAACTTCCTAAATAGTAAGGTTGCTGCTCGGATGGCACTACATATAGAAGGTTGCAGCAAGTTCGATATAAAGGTTGCCGACGGTAGAATCCTAAAGTGCGACCAAAGATGCCCGCAGGTGAAACTATTGCTGCAAGACCAAGAAATTATGACCGACTTCTTCCTCCTACCAATTGATGACTATGAGGTCGTGCTTGGCATAGAATGGCTGACTACGCTAGGTGATGTCTCTTGGAACTTTTCCAAATTAATTATGAAATTCTACTGCAAAGGCAAACAGATCATCCTACGGAGGAAGTGCGGAAGCAACGTAACCACCGTTTCAACCCAACAAATGGAGAATGTTTTACACAAGGTAAATGGTGGCTTTTTTATGCATCTCCAATAGCAACCAGAGGGGAAGAAAATAGAAATTGAAGATCAAAATCTTGCCCAATTGCTTGCTGAATTTGCTGACATTTTTGCTGAACCACGCGGTCTTCCTCCTTCTTGGCAACATGACCATCGGATTCCAATCCTTCCGGGCAAGCCACCAGCGAATACTCAACCGTACCGATATCCTCACCTCTAGAAGGATGAAATTGAAAAGATCATAAAAGAGATGCTTGAAACAGGAGTGATTCGGCCAAGTTGTAGCCTCTATTCCTCACTGGTGCTACTTGTATGCAAGAAGGACGGAACTTGGCGGATGTGCATCGACTACCGAGCTTTAAATGGCATCACTGTCAAGGACAAGTACCCAATACCAGTGGTGGATAAACTTCTTGATGAATTAAAAGGAGCTCGAGTCTTCACGAAGTTAGACCTCCGATCCGGTTACCACCAATTCGAGTATGTGAAGACGATATTCCAAAAACTACATTCCGCACACATGATGGACATTATGAATTCTTGGTAATGCCTTTTGGACTCACTAATGCTCCTTCAACCTTTCAAAGTCTCATGAACGATATTTTTCGAAGCTTTCTTCACAAATTTGTGTTGGTATTTTTCGATGATATTCTCATTTATAGCCCTTCTCTTGAGAGTCACTTTCAGCATT
Organism: Musa balbisiana; assembly: GCA_004837865.1. Classification (NCBI taxonomy): domain Eukaryota; kingdom Viridiplantae; phylum Streptophyta; class Magnoliopsida; order Zingiberales; family Musaceae; genus Musa; species Musa balbisiana. The sequence goes on along the minus strand of CM017196.1, from coordinate 26,501,549 downwards.
TATGGATTGTTTTGACGATCCTTCGGGAGAATACTCTTTTTGTTAAGCAACTAAAGTGCAGCTTTCTTCAACAAAAGGTAAAGTACCTTGGGCACATAATATCAGAAGAAGGGGTGGCGGTAGACCCAACAAAAATTGAGGCAATGCAAGGCTGGCCGAAACCTACAAACGTGAAATACTGCGTGGGATCCTTGGAATAACGGGCTACTACCAAAAATTTGTTAAGGACTATGGGAAGATCAGCACACCCCTCACTTCTCTACTAAAAAAGATGTCTTCCAATGGTCGGACAAAGCCTCCACTGCCTTCGACAAACTTAAGGCAGCCATGATAATGATGCCGGTGCTAGCACTACCAGATTTCAACCGACCCTTCATCATTGAGGCCGATGCATCTAAAGTCGGAATTGGAGCCGTTCTCATGCAAGATGGTCGACCACTCGCATATACTAGCAAGGCATTGTCTCCCTCCCATCAAAATATATCACTATATGATAAGGAGATGCTAGCCATTGTGCACGCAGTAACGAGGTGGAGACCCTACTTGATCGACCGACGATTTCAAATTAAAACCAACCATAGAAGTCTCAAATACTTTTTGGAGCAAAAGATATCATCCCCTGAGCAGCAAAAATGGTAACCAAACTTCTTGGATTCGATTATGAAATTATTTATAAAAAGGGGAAAGAAAACGTTGTTGCAGATGCACTCTCACGGCTACCTGAGCAAGCTAAGGTTTCAGCCATCTCCCTTCCTATCACCAGCCTCCTTAAAGACATTAGGGAAGAATGGAAGAAGGATCCAGAGATCAATAACACCATAAAAAAATTGGAGGAGGATCCAAATGCAATAGCCTACTACACTTGGGATTCGAGGGATCTACGCTACAAAGGTCGCATTGTGCTTATACCTGACTCCCCTTGCATCATAATTATCCTGCATGAAATGCACTCCACACCTTCAGCAGGGCATTCCAGATTCCTGAGAACCTACAAAAGAGTGAAGCAAAATTTTTATTGGAGAGGGATGAAAAAAATTATTGCTGAATATGTGGCACAATGTGATGTATGTCAACAGCACAAGGGCGAAATAGTAGCAAATCCAGGGAAGCTACAACCACTACCCATACTGGAATCGGTGTGGACTAACATCTCCATGGACTTTATCGAAGGGTTGCCACCTTCCAAAGGTAAAGGCACAATTCTCGTGGTGGTTGATCGACTTACAAAATATGCTCATTTTTATGCTGTGAGAAATCCCTACATTGTTGCTAGTATTGCCCAGATTTTCATAGAAAATATTGTTAAACTGCATGGGATGCCAAGGTCCATTACAAGTGATCGTGACAATATCTTCACTAGTAAATTTTGGACCGAGTTATTTCAGTTACAAGGCACCAAACTCAAGATGAGCACAACGTATCATCCATAAACTGATGGCCAAATAGAGGTGGTAAACAGGTGTTTAGAGACGTACCTTCGGTGTTTCACCAGCGACCGACCAAAAGAGTGGGCGAAATGGCTTCCTTGGGCCGAATGGTGGTATAATACTACATATCATTCATCTACAAAATGTACCCCTTATGAAGCATTGTATGGTCGGCCAGCCCCTGTGATTCCAAAGTATGTAATTGGCTCGGCTAAGGTAGATCAAGTCAACCAAGAATTGATTGATAGGGACAAACTCCTATAGCTATTAAAGGATAATCTCTCTAGCGCTCAAGCCAGACTGAAGCAGTAAGCCGACACACGACGAAGCGAAAGAGAATTTTCCGTAGGAGATTGGGTTTATCTTCGCCTACAGCCATACAAGCAACTCTCCATCAAAACTCGAGCCTCCATAAAGCTATCCCCATGTTTTTATGGTCCCTATCAGATCACTAAGCATATTAGAGCCGTGGTGTACAGACTTAAATTGCTTGAGGATGCCAAAATTCACCCTGTCTTCCATGTGTCATGCCTTAAGCCTAAGTTGGGAGAACACGAGTCACCCCAGATCCAACTGCCCAACACCACTGAGGATGGAGTTATTCAAGCCCAACCACAAGTCATCCTCGATCGCAGGATCGTGATGCGTCGCCGACGTCCCTCTACTAAAGTACTAATGCATTGGAATAATTTACCGCTTGAAGATGCCACATAGGAATCATATGATGAGCTGAAGACCCGGTTCCCTGAGTTCATGGAATCTCAGCCTTGAGGACAAGGCTGATTTAAAGAGGGTGGGTCTGTTAGGACTCTAGCTAGGAGAGTCCTAATAGAGAGGGACATTCATGAAAACCTACCTAAGCTGACCCCTAATAAAGAGGTAAAAAGGCAGGCTAGGCTTTGGAGGTTATTTCTTAGAGAAGAATTATGAGTTGTAAAGGAATAGGAGTTTTGAGTAGGAGTCATATTAGGAGTCTTAAGTAGAAGCCTTAATTGAGTAGGAGTCCTATTAGGAGTTAGGGTTTAGAAACCCTATAAATAGTCATGTATTTATCCTCTTTTGATAAGCAATAGATGAATCTTTTCTGCAGCCTTTGAGCAGCAACTTGGAGGAAGGAACCCCTATAGAGTTCCAGGAGGCCGATCCCCTAAAGAGATCAACCCCAAGCTTAGAATCTACAAGGGTTCTAATAGAGTGCTCCACTCTTTGATACCAGACTTATAGGTTTGGCTGTCCCAGATCTAGTACAACTGGTCATTGGGAGTGGTAGTCGACCTTACAAGAACTATTAAGTGTCAATAGAGGATCATCCACTCTCGGCATCATGAGAGGAATATCCCATATGTTCTTGCTCAGACAAATCCTTGGCCAGGGTCACTTGGGTTTAGAGAGAAAGAGTTCTCCGGGAGAATCCGATTAGAGCGAGACCCGAGTAGAAACCGTATGGGTCTGACAACACCATGCTCGATATACGGTCTCTGGGATATTAGATGGATGAGGGACTATAGGTACACGGTAACTGAGGACAGACAAGTCCAATGGATTGGATTCCCTTGTATCGTCTAGGGACTACGGCGTAGTGGCCTAGTACGTCCATAGTCGATGAGTCAAGTGAATTATTACAGAGATAATAATTCACTAAGTTAGAAGGAGTTCCGACAGGTATGACTCACGGCCAACTCGATATTAGGCCTAGAGGGTCACACACATATGGTAGGCATTACGATGAGTAGAGGTTCAGATATGAGATATCCGACGGAGCCCTTATCTTATTGGATGTAGATCTAATACCCACTAGGGGAGGATCCATTAGGGTTTGACAAGGGACCTCTATAAATAAGAGGGATTCAGAGCCTCATAGGCTAGAGCCTTTGCTTGCCTCTCCTATTCTCTTCCCCTCTCCACCTTAGAGCAGGCCTGGAGTTTTGAGGAGCATCGTCGCAGCCCTGCTGTGTGGATCACCACTAGAGAGGAGAATGCTTGACCTACTTTACCCTCTCCTAAAGATCTGCAAGGAAATAGAGATATACGATCTCCCTAGGTAACACAATATACTCTATATGCAATTTTAAGTTTCGCAGATTTTGTGCACCAATCTTTGCACGACAACGAACATTTCTTTGAGAATTGGGGATTTTGTTTTTCTTGTTCTTTCGTTGCGTATATGATGTTGCCCCCAAGATTTCCTAATAGAGCATAATGATAGTTTAGCTTCATATACGAAATATGATGAATTAGAAACACTTAGAAAGGAAAACTTGCTACTCAAAGAAACCTTAGAGAAATTTGAGGTTGGTAGCAAGTCCTTGAACATAATCCTTGCCAACAAGGGTCACGTTCATAGAAAAGACAGAATCAGATTTGTGAGTAGCTCTCACCAAAATCCAACCACCTTTGTTAAAGGCTCTACTTTGCATGTTTCATCCCAAAACAAATGCAGCTTTTGTTACAAATTTGGGCATATAGCTTATCATTGTCCATTCAAGAAATGTAGTTCACATAAATTGATTTAGGTTCCTAAAAGAACTTCAAATGACTCAATGCAATATGATAAGCTGTGTAGATTGATTTTTGAGGCACCCAAGGTCAAATGGGTACCTAAAAATCATTCTTTTTTTGTAGAAAAATGTATCATCACAAGCTAGGAGCAAGAGATGGTACCTTGATAGTGAATGCTCAAGGCATATGACCGGAGATCTATCTCAATCTCTAAGCTCACTAGCATAGACGAAGGATATGTCACTTTCGGAGACAACAATAAGGGTAAAATCACTAGCAAAGGAACCATAGATAACAAATCCAACTTCTTTATTGAAGAGGTGTTGTTGGTTGATGGCTTAAAACATAACCTCTTGAGTATTAATCAATTATGTGATAAAGGATATATTGTTAAATTTGAATATAATGCTTGCATTATTGAAAAACCATACAAAAACACATCTATGATTGTACTAAAACAAAATAACATATACACTATTGACATTAATGATCTATGCAATGAAATGTACTTTTCGATTTTGAATGATGATGCTTGGCTTTGGCATAGGAGATTAGGTTATGCTAGCATGAAACTAATCTCTCAAATTTCATCTAAAGTACTTATAAGAGGAATTCCTCATATCAAGTTTGTCAAAGATAATGTGTGTAATGCATGTCAACTCGGAAAACAAATAAAAGGTAGCTTCAAACCTAAGAACCAAATAAGCACCTCTAGACCTTTGCAATTGATCCATATGGACTTATTCGAACCAATTGCTATATCAAGCCTAGGAGGTAGCAAATGTTGAATCTCGGATTTTGATGATGAATTCAATTGTCATGTTTTATCTAATCCATATGTTGAGATAAGTATGCAGGATTTACTATGACAGCTTGAAGACATAAAGCAAGTCTACCGGAGTCAAGTTCGATGGGTGTTCGAGAGTCCGTTGAGAGTCTGAAGATTCGTCGAAGATGCTGCCGGAACCAATCGAGAAGAAATCGGGGACTTATCGAAGTTTTCGGAAGTCCGCCGAATAAGATCATCGGAGGTTCGCAGAGATCACCGAGAAGGCTCGGCTACTCGTTGACTTCGCCACAAGATCGGGAGCCAACTGGGAGTCCGTCGGAAGAAATCCAAGGGCGTATCGGAAGTCCGTCGGAAGATCGCCGGAAAGCTCGCCGGAACAAGACTTGAAGTTCGCCGGTTAAAAACTTACTTAGGAGTATGTCTTTAGTTACGTAGTTTGAATGTAATTAAGGTTAGGATTAAGAAATAATCCTATATCTTGATTAGGGGCCAACTGGGCCCAAAATGAAACCTGGTTTGGGCCGGACTTAAAGCCCAACCAGTGACTAGCAAGGTCGGGCGGTGGCACCGCCCAGCACCCGAGAGCTAGGCGGTGGCACCGCTGGACTGGGCGGTGGCACCGCCCAGTACACTGTCAGTGTCAAAACTGACAGGCGGTGGCACCGCCACTGACAGGCGGTGGCACCGCTAGCTTCGGGAACATAAGAGAATTCAAATTTTTGGAGCCTAAATTTGAATCCTCTTGAGGCCTATAAATACCCCTCAATTCTCAGCAGAGAGAACAACTTTTTGAGCAGCAAGTGATTGAGAGAAAGGTCTTAGAAAAGTCTTAGCAATCCTTGGTTTTCAATTTGCTAGTGTTCACCTCCTTCTTTCTTGAAAATCTGTAAGAGTGTGAACTGCTTGTAAAGAGTTGTAAGAGGGGTATTTACCCTTCCATTTCAAGAGATTTGCTAGTGGAAGGTGGGAGCCTCGTCGAAGAGGGGCCTCGCAAGTGGATGTAGGTCATTTGACCGAACCACTTTAAAAACGGCGTAATCTCTGGTTTGCATTTCATTGTTGCTATTCACATTACTGCAAACTTTCTTACTTGCTTTATTTACTCATTACCTTAGCTGCTCTACTATACGAATACGCTTTCAAGTTCAATTTTTACCGTACAAAAGATTGATCAAAACCGACGTTTTAATCCGCTGCACTAATTCACCCCCCCCCTCTTAGTGCTCTTGATCCTAACAGCAAATATACATTCGTCATTGTGAATGATTTTAGTAGATACATATGGACTTATTTTTTGGCACATAAAAGTGATTGCTTTAGGTATTTCTCTATATTTTGTAAACTAGTTCAAAATGAAAAGGGATTTATGATTTTATCAATTCGATGTGAACACGGTGGTGAATTTCAAAATCGTGATTTCTAGTAATTTTGTGAATCTAATGGATACAACCACAACTTCTCTACTCCAAGAAATCCTCAACAAAATATAGTAGTAGAAAGAAATAATAGAAACATACAAGAAATGGCTAGAACCATGTCAAATAAACATAGCCTACCCAAATATTTTTGGGCCAAAGTTGTAAATACAATATGCTATTGTTGAATCTCGGATTTTGATGATGAAGTCAATTGTCATTTGTTATCTAATCCATATGTTAAGATAAGTGTGCAGGATTAACTACGATGAAAGTAAGACATGCAGTAGGAGTTGTGCCGAAGTCAAGACTATGATCACGTTGGGGGTTCGAGAGTTCGACAGAAGTCCGGACGGTCATCGGAGGTTCTGCGGGAACAAATCCGAGAAGTCCAGGAGCTTGCCAAAGAAGCTCATCGGAACTCACCAAGTGGATCGTCGCAAGTCCAGGAGTTTGCCGGAAGTCCGCTGGAGCATCGCCGAGGGTTCATCGGATGATCGCCGGAAGTTCGCCGGAAGCTCGATGGAAGAAGCGATTGACGCACCGGAGCAAGTTGCAGTAAATGTCTTGAAAAATATTATAGTTAGCATAATGATTAAGTTAGAAATGGGAGGTGATCCCATTAACTTAATCTTGGGGCAATTGGGCCCTTGACAGACCCAAATTGGGCCGAATGGATCAGCCCATTCGGACCCAGATTCCCTGGCCAGCGGTGGCACCGCCCAGCAGCCGAGTCTCGGAGTGAGACTGGGCGGTGGTACCGCCCCTATCAGGCGGTGGCACCGCTTGGGCTTAGTCTCCGAGTGAGACTGGGCGGTAGCACCGCCCCTGTCAGGTGGTGGCACCGCCTGGGCTCAGTCTCCGAGTGAGACTGGGCGGTAGTACCGCCCTTGTCAGGAGGTGGTACCGCCCAAGCTGGGTCTCGGAGCTCTGTTAGGCGGTAGTACCGCCAGGACCCCGAAAACATGGGAAATGACATTTTTGAGCTCCAAATTCAAATCAGTTTGGGGCTTATATAAACCCCACCCTTTCATGCATGAAAGGGCACCAAAACTTAGCATTTATTCTGAGATTTTGAGAGCTTAAAAGTGTTGTAAAAGACTAGAAGTCCTTCTCCCTCCTTTCTTCGAAGTTTTGATCATTCAAGAGAGGAGTGAAAAATCTGTAAGGGTTGTCTCCTAAGCCTGTCAAAAGGAGTGAAACTGTAAAAGGGTGGTTGGCCTTCGCCTATTGAAGGAAGGCCTCTAGTGGACGTCGGTAACCTCATCGGACGAGGAAGCCAAAAGTGAATGTAGGTCAAGATTGACCGAACCACTCTAAATCTCGGTTTGCATTTACATTTTGTTCTCTATCTTAACTGCAACTACTTCCATAGTTTACTTTAACTGCACTTTACTTGATCTTAAGTTAAAGCAATTTCCGATTCGACTTTCATACTGAAATCATTCTTATCATACGAACGTCGTTTTAAATCGTTGAAAGTTTTCCGCTGCACTAATTCACCCCCCCCCCCTTAGTGCTCTTGATCCTAACAATTGGTATCAGAGCGGGGTTAACTCTCAATCGGATTAAAACCTAAGAGAGATGGCATACGTCGGAAATCAAGAGGGCCACTCTATTACACGTCCACCCATGTTCAATGGGACGGACTACACCTATTGGAAGACCCGAATGAGGATCTTTCTTATTTCAATGAATTTTGAACTTTGGAATCTTGTCGAAAATGGATTTTCAAAGTCTTCTCTTCCAATGATCGATTGGAATGAATTGGAGAAGAAGACTTTCGCTCTTAATGCAAAGGCTATGAATGCCTTATTTTGTGTGCTTGATAAAAATGAGTTCAATCGTGTTTCGGTTTGTGAAACCGCATTTGATATTTGGCATACACTCGAAGTGACTCACGAAGGCACAAGTAGAGTGAAAGAGTCAAAAGTCAATCTTTTGATACATTCTTTTGAACTTTTCCGAATGAAACCGAGCGAGACTATTGGCGATATGTACACCCGTTTTACGGATGTCGTCAATGGTCTAAAAGGACTCGGCAAAAGTTTTTTGGATTTTGAACTCGTAAATAAGATTCTAAGATCCCTTCCTAAGAGTTGGGACCTTAAAGTCACTGCTATTCAAGAGGCTAAAGATCTAAACAACTTCCCTCTTGAAGAATTAATTGGGTCATTAATGTCCTACGAAATGACTTGTAAAGCTCATGAAGAGCAAGAAGAGATCCTTCCAAAGAACAGAAAGGATATGACACTTAGAACTTTCGAAGACCACTTGAGAGAAAACTCAAGTGATGAAGACTGTGACGATGACTTGGCACTTCTAACAAGGAAATTTAAAAAATTCATTAAAAGAAACAAGTTTAAAAATGACTCAAAAAATAAATTTGAACCCAAAAAGGACCAAGTTATTTGCTACGAATGCAAGAACCCGGGACACTACAAAAGTGATTGTCCCCAAGCCAAGAAGAGAACACCAAAGAAGAAGGCACTCAAAGCAACATGGGATGACTCAAGCGCGTTCGAAGAAGAGGAGTCCAACACCAAGCAAGTTGCTCATTACGCCCTAATGGCCATCGGAGATGAGGTAACAAATTTAATTGATGCATATTTATCATTTGATGAATTACTAAATGCCTTCCATGACTTATTTGATGAATGCAAAACTATTAGTAGAAAATATAAATTGCTAAAAAAGGAGCATGATAGTTTTACTTGTAATTTCGACAAATTAGAAATTGAATATCATGATAGTTTAGCTCAATGTAAAAAATGTCATGATCTAGAAACTCTCCAAAAGGAGAACTTGCTACTTAAGGACACCTTGAAGAAATTCGAGGTTGGTAGCAAGTCTTTGAATATGATCCTTACAAATAAGAGTCATGTTCCTAAAAGAAGTGGAATCGGATTTGTGAGAAGTCCTCACCAAAATCCAACCACCTTCATTAAAGGCCCCATCTTATATGTTCGGCACCAAAGCAAATGCAACTTTTGTTGCAAACATGGACATAGAACTTATCATTGTCCATTCAAGAAAGTTAGTCCAAACAAATTGATTTGGGTTCCTAACGGAACCACGATAAACTCTATGCAACATGATAAACAATTTAGATCAGTGTTTGAGGCACCCAAAAGTAAATGGGTACCTAAAAATCATCCTTTCTTGTAGAAACATACATCATCACAAGCTAGGAGCAAGAGATGGTACCTTGATAATGGATGCTCAAGGCATATGACCGGAGATCCATCTCAATTCTCTAAACTCACTAGTATAGACGAAGGCTATGTCATCTTCGGAGACAATAACAAGGGTAAAATCATTGGCAAAGGAACCATAGGTAACAAATCCAACTTCTTTATTGAAGATGTTTTGTTAGTTGATGGTTTAAAACATAATCTCTTGAGCATTAGTCAATTGTGTGATAAATGATATATTGTCAAATTCGAATCTAATGCTTGCATTGTTGAAAAACCACACAAAAACACATCTATGATTGCATTAAAACAAAATAATGTATACACCATTGACATCAATGATCTTTGCAATGAAAAGTGTTTCTCGGTTTTGAATGAGGATGCTTGGCTTTGGCATAGGAGATTAGGTCATGCTAGCATGAAACTAATCACTCAAATATCATCCAAAGAACTTGTAAGAGGAATTCCTCATATCAAGTTCATCAAAGATAATGTGTGTGATGCTTGTCAATTAGGAAAACAAATTAAGGGTAGTTTCAAATCTAAGAATCAAATAAGCACCTCTAGGCCCTTACAATTGATCCATATGGACTTGTTTGGACCTATCTCTGCATCAAGTCTAGGAGGTAGCAAATACGCCTTCGTCATTGTAGATGACTATAGTTGATACACATGGACTTATTTCTTAAAACACAAAAATGAATGCTTTAGATATTTTACCAAGTTTTGCAAACTTGTCCAAAATGAAAAGGGTTCTATGATTGCGTCAATTAGAAGTGATCATGGTGGTGAATTTCAAAACCGTGATTTTCAAGAATTTTGTGAATTTAATGGATACAATCATAACTTCTCTACTCCAAGAAATCCTCAACAAAATGGAGTAGTAGAAAGAAAAAATAGAAATTTACAAGAAATGGCAAGAACCATATTGAATGAACATAGCCTACCCAAATATTTTTGGGCCGAAGCCGTAAACACTGCATGCTATATTTTGAATAGAGTTCTAGTAAGACCCTTACTCACCAAAACTCCCTATGAGTTGTGGAACAATAAAAAACCCAATGTTTCATATTTTAAAGTTTTTGGGTACAAGTGTTTTATCTTGAATGAAAAAGATGCCTTAGGAAAATTTGATGCTAAATCCGATGAAGGAATTTTCCTTGGTTATTCTTCGGTTTCTAAAGCTTTTCGTATATTCAATAAAAGAACTTTAATTATAGAAGAATCCATTCATGTTGTTTTCAATGAGATTTTCAAAATCAAGAAAAATGATTTTGATGATGATGTTAATTTTGATTCTTTGAATTTAAATGAAACCCCTTCTCCAACTAGCAACTTGGATGCATCCACTTCCGAAACATCCTTACCCAAGGATTGGAAATATGTAGATGCTCATCCTAAGGAGCTAATTCTAGGAGACACATCTAAGGGGGTTCAAACACGTTCTTCTCTTAAAGAATTTTGTGAATTTAATGGATACAATCATAACTTCTCTACTCCAAGAAATCCTCAACAAAATGGAGTAGTAGAAAGAAAAAATAGAAATTTACAAGAAATGGCAAGAACCATATTGAATGAACATAGCCTACCCAAATATTTTTGGGCCGAAGCCGTAAACACTGCATGCTATATTTTGAATAGAGTTCTAGTAAGACCCTTACTCACCAAAACTCCCTATGAGTTGTGGAACAATAAAAAACCCAATGTTTCATATTTTAAAGTTTTTGGGTACAAGTGTTTTATCTTGAATGAAAAAGATGCCTTAGGAAAATTTGATGCTAAATCCGATGAAGGAATTTTCCTTGGTTATTCTTCGGTTTCTAAAGCTTTTCGTATATTCAATAAAAGAACTTTAATTATAGAAGAATCCATTCATGTTGTTTTCAATGAGATTTTCAAAATCAAGAAAAATGATTTTGATGATGATGTTAATTTTGATTCTTTGAATTTAAATGAAACCCCTTCTCCAACTAGCAACTTGGATGCATCCACTTCCGAAACATCCTTACCCAAGGATTGGAAATATGTAGATGCTCATCCTAAGGAGCTAATTCTAGGAGACACATCTAAGGGGGTTCAAACACGTTCTTCTCTTAAAGAATTTTGCATCCTTACCCAAGGATGCATGTAGATGCTCATCCTAAGGAGCTAATTCTAGGAGACACATCTAAGGGGGTTCAAACACGTTCTTCTCTTAAAGAATTTTGTGCCAACGCCGCTTTTCTCTCCCAAATTGAACCTAAATGTATTGACGAAGCCATGAAAGATGATTCATGGATTATCGCAATGCAAGATGAGTTAAATCAATTTGAGAGAAATGAGGTGTGGAAGCTTGTTCCTAGGCCAAATGACCATTTAGTTATTGGTACTAAATGGGTCTTTAGAAACAAGCAAGATGAATATGGTATCGTGGTTAGAAACAAGGCTAGATTAGTAGCCAAAGGTTTCAACCAAGAAGAAGGTATCGATTACGAAGAAACCTTCGCTCCTGTGGTTAGATTAGAAGCCATAATGATGCTCCTTGCCTATGCTAGTAATAATAATTTTAAGTTATTTCAAATGGATGTTAAAAGCACTTTTCTTAATGGCTTTATTTCCGAAGAGTTTATGTTGAACAACCTCCCGGATTTGAAAATAATAGCCTCACTAATCATGTGTTTAAATTAACTAAAGCTCTCTATGGTTTAAAACAAGCCCCAAGGGCTTGGTATGAGAGACTTAGTTCTTTTCTTATTAAAAATAATTTTATAAAAGGCAAGGTTGATACTACATTGTTTATCAAGAATTTTGAAAATAATTTTCTCATTGTTCAGATTTATGTTGATGATATTATCTTTGGTTCTACAAACGAATCTCTTTGTGAATCCTTTGCTAAAACTATGAGTCTAGAATTTGAAATGAGTTTGATGGGAGAATTAACCTTTTTCTTAGGCTTACAAATTAAGCAACTAAGAAATGGCATCTTTATTAGTCAAACTAAATATGCTTTAGACTTGCTAAAGAGATTTAATATGGAAAGCTCAAAAGCTATTAACACTCCTAGGAGCACATCCACTAAGTTAGAAGTTGATGAAAGTGGAGAAAGCTTCGATCAAAAAACTTATAGGGGTATGATAGGAAGTTTACTTTACCTCACTGCAACTAGACCAGATATCATGTTCAGTGTAGGACTTTGTGCTAGGTTTCAATCGAACCCTAAGATATCTCATCTCAAAGCGGTTAAAAGAATACTTAGATATCTTAAATGTACCACAAATCTAGGATTATGGTATCTGAAAACCGAGAAGTTTGAGTTAATTGCTTATGTTGATGCAGATTTTGTTGGATGTAGATTAGATAGAAAAAGTACATCAGGAACATGTCAATTTTTTGGACATGCTCTTGTTTCCTGGTCATCTAAGAAACAAAACTCGGTTGCACTATCAACAACCGAAGCTGAGTATATAGCAGCTAGTGCATGCTGTGTAGTGGATGAAAAACACCTTAGAAGATTATAAAGTTCATCTTAAAAATATTCCCATTAAATGTGATAACACAAGTGCTATATATTTAACAAAGAATCGCATTCAACACTCAAGAACAAAACATATTGATATTAGACATCACTTTATACGAGATCATGTCACTAATCATGATATAGTTATAGAGTTCATTGATACTAAACATCAACTAGCTGATATTTTTACAAAGCCTTTAAGTAAAGAACAATTTAATTTCATTAGAAGAGAATTAGGAATGTTAATGTGTCCGAATGCTTGAACTCATTAAATCTATTTTTCGGACTTTCTTGATTCAATAATCAAATCACTCAATTGCTATGATGATTTTACATGATTACATGCCTTAATAATATATTGGAAATTATGTATTTTGGATATAAAAATTTCCATGATAATGAGCATGTTTTATCTTCATGATTGTATTGGAAAATCTATAGCAAAACCTTGTCCGAATGCATGAAAGTGTTAAATTTTATTTTCGGATTTTCTTGATACCTTATTCTCTTTCGAACTTAATGTAGCTCTCATAAGCATATGTCATATCGAGTTTGATTCATTGATTTTTGACATGTGGAATCAATTAGCAAATGCATCTTTCATAGGCTTATAATGTGAAAAATATTTTCGAGAAATGGATTTGATAAAATGATTCCTTCTTATAATTTCCTTCTTGAAAAAAAGGAAGATTTTTTACTTGCAAGGATATTGATTCACATACATATCTTGATCCTTGTAAAAATGAAGCGTGATTTAATCTTTCCTTGAGATGTTCGTTAATTGGTATCCTATCACTCATTGTTGAAAAATTACCTATCACTCAATTGTGTTTAAAATTTGCTTATATCGTTCTCTTTTTTGTTGATGACAAAGGGGGAGAAATATATGAATTGATGCTATGAGTGCCATATTTGAATTTGAATTATGTTAAAAAAGCTTGCATCGAAATATATGGTAAATTGATGATAGAAATGCTATGATTGCTAAACACTTGAAATATTTGCATTATGTTAAGATATCAAGAACTTGCATCGTAATTTCACATGTTGATATCTTATCATATGATGAATTGCTATCATTACTATCATTCACATTTGAAATATAAAACTTGAAAAAGGATGTCAAGCCTTGACATCATTTTCAGAGAGATACATCATGATAGGAATCATGATGAAAGTATTGATAAGGTTAAACAATCTTAACTTATCAATATGTCTCTTGAATTCAAAGGCTTTGAATTCAAGAATGACTTATCTTGAGTATGACATATAGATAGGGGGAGTTAAAGTTAACTCCGTTATCAATTGATTATCATCATCAAAAAGGGGGAGATTGTTGAATCTCGGATTTTGATGATGAAGTCAATTGTCATTTATTATCTAATCCATATGTTAAGATAAGTGTGCAGGATTAACTATGATGAAAGTAAGACATGCAGCAGGAGTTGCGTCGAAGTCAAGACTATGATCACGTTGGGGGTTCGAGAGTTCGATGGAAGTCCGGACGGTCATCGGAGGTTCTGCGGGAACAAATCCGAGAAGTCCAAGAGCTTGCCAAAGAAGCTCATCGGAACTCGCTAAGTGGATCGTCGCAAGTCCAGGAGTTTGCCGGAAGTCCGCCGGAGCATCGCCGAGGGTTCGTCGGATGATCGCCGGAAGTTCGCCAGAAGCTCGACGGAAGAAGCGATTGACGCACCGGAGCAAGTTACAGTAAATGTCTTGAAAAATATTATAGTTAGCATAATGATTAAGTTAGAAATGGGAGGTGATCCCATTAACTTAATCTTGGGGCAATTGGGCCCTTGACAGACCCAAATTGGGTCGAATGGATCAGCCCATTCGGACCCAGATTCCCTGGCCGACGGTGGCACCGCCCGGGTCAGCGGTGGCACCGCCCAACAGCCGAGTCTCGGAGTGAGGCTGGGCGGTGGCACCGCCCCTGTCAAGCGGTGGCACCGCCTGGGCTCAATCTCCGAGTGAGACTGGGCGGTAGTACCGCCCTTGTCAGGAGGTGGTACCGCCCGAGCTCGGTCTCCGAGCTCTATCAGGCGGTAGTACCGCCCATTTATGGTGGTAGTACCGTCAGGACCCCGAAAACATGAGAAATGACATTTTTGAGCTCCAAATTCAAATCAGTTTAGGGCCTATATAAATCCCACCCTTTCATGCATGAAAGGGCACCGAAACTTAGCATTTATTCTGAGATTTTGAGAGCTTAAAAGTGTTGTAAAAGGCTAGAAGTTCTTCTCCCTCTTTTCTTCGAAGTTTTGATCATTCAAGAGAGGAGTGAAAAATCTGTAAGGGTTGTCTCCTAAGCCCGTCAAAAGGAGTGAAACTGTAAAAGGGTGGTTGGCCTTCGCCTATTGAAGGAAGGCCTCTAGTGGACGTTGGTGACCTCATTGGACGAGGAAGCCAAAAGTGGATATAGGTCAAGATTGATCGAACTACTCTAAATCTCAGTTTGCATTTACATTTTGTTCTCTATCTTAACTGCAACTACTTCCATAGCTTTACTTTAACTGCACTTTACTTGATCTTAAGTTAAAACAATTTCCGATTCGACTTTCATACTGAAATCGTTCTTATCATACGAACATCATTTTAAATCGTCGAAAGTTTTCCGCTGGACTAATTCACCCCCCCCTCTTAGTGCTCTTGATCCTAACAGCTATGTCATGAATAGGGTTCTAGTAAGACCATTACTTTTCAAAACTCCTTATGAGTTGTGGAACAACAAAAAATCCAATGTTTTATATTTTAAAGTTTTCGGATGTAAATGCTTTATATTGAATGAAAAAGATACCTTAGGAAAGTTTGATGCAAAATCCGATAAAGAAATTTTTCTTGGTTATTCTTCCATTTCTAAAGTTTTTTGTATCATTAACAAAAGAACTTTGGTTATATAAGAATCAATTTATATGGTTTTAATGAAGTTTTTGAAGTTAAGAAAAATGATTCGATGATTATCTTAATTTGATACTTTGAATTTAAATGAATTCCCTTCTCCACCTAGCAACTTGGATGTATCTTCTTCCGAACTTCCTTACCTAAGGAATAGAAGTATGTAGATGCTCATTCCAAGGAGCTAATCATAGAAGACACATCTAAAGGGGTTCAAACTCGTTCTTCTCTTACGAATTTTATGCAAATGCCGCTTTTCACTCCCAAATTGAACCTAAATGTATTGACAGAGGCCTTGAAGATAATTCATGAGTCATCGTAATGCAAGAGGAGGGAATCAATTTGAGAGAAATGAGGTGTGGAAGCTTTTTCCTAGGCCAAATGACCATTTAGTTATTGGTACTAAATGGGTCTTTAGAAACAAGCAAGATGAATTTGGTATCATGGTTTAAAACAAGGCTAGATTAGTGGCCAAGGGTTTCAACCAAGAAGAAGGTATCAATTATGAAGAAACCTTCGCTCCTATGGCGTGATTAGAAGCATAAGGATACTCCTTGCCTATGCTAGTAGTAACAATTTTAAGTTATTTCAAATGGATATTAAAAGTGCTTTTCTTAATGGCTTTATTTTTTAAAAAAATTATGTTGAACAACCTCCCATATTTGAGAATGATAATCTTCCTTATCATGTGTTTAAATTGACTAAAGCTCTCTATGGATTGAAACAAGCCCTAAGGGCTTGGTATGAGAGACTTAGCTTATTTCTTATCAAAAATAATTTTTCTAAAGGCAAGGTCAATACTACATTGTTTATCAAAATTTTAAAAATAATTTTCTTATTGTTCAAATTTATGTTGATGATATTATTTTTGATTCCACGAATGAATCTCTATATGAGGCATTTGCTAAAAGTATAAGTCTTGAATTTGAAATGAGTTTGATAAGGGAATTAACTTTCTTTTTAAGCTTACAAATCAAACAACTAAGTAATATTATTTTTCTTAGTCCAACAAAATATGCTTTAGATTTGCCAAAAAGGTTTAATATGGATAGCTCAAATGCTATCAACACTCCTATATGCACCTCCACTAAGTTAGATATTGATGAAAGTAGAGAAACTTTTGATAAAAAAGCTTATAGGGGTATGATAGAAAGTTTACTATACCTCACTGCAACTAGACCAGATATCATGTTTATTATAGGACTTTGTGCGAGGTTTCAATCTAATCCTAAAATATCTCATCTTAAAGCAGTTAAGAGAATACTTAGATATCTTAAAGGAACCACAAATCTAGGATTATGGTATCCAAAATCTGAGAACTTTGAGCTAATTGCTTATGTTGATGTGGATTTTGCTGGATGTAGATTAAATAAAAAAGTATATCCGGAACATGCCAATTTTTAGGACACACTTGTTTCTTGATCTTCTAAGAAATAAAATTCGATTGCACTATCTACAACCGAAGCCGAATACATTGAACTAATACATGTTGTGCATAAGTTGTGTGGATGAAAAACACTTTAGAGGATTATAAGATTCATCTTAAAAACATTCTCATATAATGTGATAACACAAGTGCAATATGTTTAACAAAAAATTCCATTCAACATTCTAGAACTAAACATATTGATATTAGGCATCACTTTATATGAGATTATGTTAATAATCATGATGTAATCTTAGAGTTTATTAATACGAAATATCAATTAGCCGATATTTTTACAAAGCCTTTAAGTAAAGAACAATTTGGTTTTATTAGAAGAGAATTAGGAATGTTAATTTGTCCGAATGCATAAATTTGTTAAATTTTGTTTTCGGACTTTCTTGATTCTTTGGATCACTCACTTAAATCATGATCTTATAGAATGTGCAATGAGTCATATGCATTTTCCCATACGAGTTTAATATGATATTTGAGAACAAATCTTCTCCTTATATGATGCGAATTTTATATGATAAGGTTGTGTGCTTCACTTAGATGTTATAACTTTTACTTTGATGTTTGAATTCTATGCTTTGATGCTGAAAATTGTTTTCCTTAATATTGTAAACTTAAAAGCTGTTTACTTTGATCTCTGTGCTTTGATGCTGAAAATTTCTATGATGATTATGATCTCTATTATTGAGAAATTTTAATCATACATGATGCAATATTGGATTCTTAACTTTTGAGTGCTACAAGCACTAATAATATTACCTCATGCAAGTAATAATGAAAGGCTATGACAAAACATTTTATAAATGCATGATGTGTCTATATATTTAAATATCTTGATGTTTGATACATAGAAGTCATTGACAAATGCATCTCTCACGGATTTCACTTTTATGAATTTTTAATGAGAAATGGATTTGATATAATACTCTTCTCACTATGGAGTTTTATTCGTTAATTTCTCCTTCATGTGATACTCCTCTCCCATAAATTCTTTCTTATTCTTCTCATAAAAAATGAAGGAATTCCAATGGATATCTTAATCGTTGAAAGATGTGTTTTCGTGTGTGATAATTATTTGCAAGATTGGGGATTTGATTTTATATGGATATCTCGATCATTTTCATGAATCCTTTCTATTTGTCAAAATGAAAGCATGTTTTAACAAAAACTTATTTATCATTTTGATTCAAATCATTTCACAAATTTAGTTCTTAATAGATTCCCTTCTTACCTTCTTTCCTCTTCTTCATGCAAAATGTGATGACAAAGGGGGAGAAGTTGTTGAAATCTATCGCTTTAATGTTGATAACATTTAATGATGAGAACTTTTGAGTGTGAAACTTGTTTGATTTTTTTTACCACACTTGCATTATTGAATTGTTCTCCTTTGTGTTGATGACAAAGGGGGAGAAATAATACCAAAATGTGGTAAATTGATGACAAATGTATGCAATGTATTTCATCATATATACTTGAAATGTTTGCTTAATAAATTTCTTTCATTATGATAAGATATCTAGAGCTTAACTTGCTATTTTGTAATTGATATCTTGCCATAAAATGATGAATTGCTATCTTTGTCATCTTTCATATTTGAAATATCATACTTGAAAATGGATATTATGCCTTGATATCATTTTGAGAAATACTTAGTATCATATTTTGAGAATGGTTGATCATGATAGGAATCATGATGTGCATGTTGATAAGTTTAATTAACTTATCTTATCGGTTTGTTTCTTGAATTTAAATGCCTTGAATTCAAGAATATCTTTTCTCAGGTATGACATATAGATACAGTACAGGTGCTCATTGGAGAATGAGTTCACTGATTGATTCGCTTACGGAATACTAGATGGTTGATGACGCTTAATGTCAGACAGCGATTTCGTAGTCCTAGTGGTGTATCTGGTCCTTAGACTTGAGACACCAAGGATGTCTTGTATGAGTGCTCCACTCTTTGATACCAGACTTATAGATTTGGCTATCCCAGTTCTAGTACAGTTGGTCATTGGGAGTGAAAGTCGACCTTACGAGGGCTATTGAGTGTCGATAGAGGATAATTCACTCTCGGCGTCATGAGAGGAATATCCCATGTGTTCTTGCTCAAACAAATCCCTGGCCAGGGTCATTCGGGTTGAGAGAGAAAGAGTTCTCCCGGAGAATCCGATTAGAGCGAGACTCGAGTAGAAATCGTATGGGTCTGACAGCACCATGCCCGATATACGGTCTCTGGGATATTAGATGGATGAGAGACTATAGGTACACGGTAATTGAGGACAGACAGGTCCAATGGATTGGATTACCCTGTATCGTCTGGGGATTACGACGTAGTGGCCTAGTACGTCCGTAGTCGATGAGTCGAGTGAATTATTATAGAGATAATAATTCACTGAGCCAGAAGGAGTTCTGACAGCTATAACTCACGGCCAGCTCAATATTGGGCCTAGAGGGTCACACACATATGGTAGGCGTTGCAATGAGTAGAGGTTCCGATATGAGATATCTGCCAGAGCCCCTATCTTATTGGATATCCAATAAGCCCCTGAATTATTGGATCCCATGGATGAGATCCAATAAAAGCCCATGAGAGATTATCGAATATTGATTCACTAATATGAAAGGCTTGGATAATTGGATGCAGATCCAATACCCATTAGGGGAGGATCCATTAGGGTTTGACAGGGGACCTTTATAAATAGGAGGGATTCAGAGCCTCATAGGCTAGAGCCTTTGCTTGCCTCTCCTATTCTCCTCCCCCTCTCCACTTCAGAGTAGGCCTTGAGTTTTTGAGGAGCGTCGTCGCAGCCCTGCTGTGTGGATCACCGCTAGAGAGGAGGACACTTGACCTCCTTCATCCTCTCCTAGAGATTTGCAAGGAAACAGGGATATACGATCTCCTTAGGTAACACAATTTATCTTATACGCAGTTTGTTTCCCGGATTTATGTGCACCAATCTTCACACGACGATGAACATCCTTTTGGGAAATTGGGGGTTTTGTTTTTCTTGATCTTTCGCTGCGCATGTGATGTTGCCCCCAAGATTTCCCAATAGTGGTATCAGAGCTAGGTTGTTCATGCGAATGATTGGTTTTTGAACTGCGTGTGTTATGTTTAGGAAGAATTTTGATGTCAAAATCATTGACGCAAAAGCGGGAAAGGGCAGCAACTGTTGCTGCCCTCGATCTACGTGCATGCAACTGCAGGCAGCGCAGCGCTGGCGCATGCGCAAGTGCTGCGCTTGCAGCAGCCGGGCGGCGGCCTGCATGTAGCAGGCTTGCGGCCGGCGGGGCTGGCAGCCCGCGGGTGCCACACCGGCGGGCGTAGCCTGCGGCGGTGCCGGCAAGCAGGGCCGCAGGCACGGCGGCCACCTGCGCGCGGGCACTGCGCCCGCGCGCAAGGACGACGCCTGCGGGTGCTGGACCCGCAGGCGCAAGCGGCGCCAGCCGACGCTGGGCCTGTGCGCATGCCGCCAGCAGCGACGGTAGCAAGCCCCAGCGGGCGGCGCTGGCCTGCTGGTGCGACTTTGCCCGCGGGTAGAGGCGCCGCGCGGCAGAGGCACCTGCGGGCACTGCGGCCCCTACGGGTGCTGTGGTGGATACCGTTGCCCATTGGGGCGCCCGCCAGCGGGGGCGCCACCGACAAGCACACCGCCCGCAGACTAGGGCAGCTTCCCGCCCTTCGCCACACAGGCCACCGCCAGCAGGGTGGCGGCGGTGGCGGCAGTAGTAGAAAGGGAGAGGAGGGGTTAGGGTTTTTTGGACAAAAAGATAGTTTTACCCCTATGAATTTCTGAAATTCCAATTTCTATCCTTTGACCAAACTACGAAAATACCCCTTCAAAATTCAAAAAATTCCCTACATGTCCCTGATTTCAGAAAATATTAATTAATTAAAAGGTTTAGTTGATTATTATTTTCATTATTATCTAGTAGTCCTACATGATAATGATTTATACATGTGATGTATGATGTGTGGACGGATGATCATGGACCGTGTGATGTGTGTACTTGTGATTATTATTATTGGGGCTTGCGAGCCTCCATTATATTTTTCATTTATTGTCGGGCCTGCGTGCTTATGATTAAGTTGTAATCACATGAGGAGGCGCAGCGGGAGCATGGATGTGATAGCAAGACCCACGAGACGAACGATCGTGATGCATGGAGATGCATCGAGATGTCGACGGAATCGACGAGGACGAGATAAACGATCACAGGGCATGAAGATGCACCGTTGCACACATAGATCTTGATGTGAGTGATTAGGCTCACTAGCTCGAAACAGAAGCTTGGTGAAGCTTTAGGTACATTCATGATTAGTCTCCATTTGTTAGACTCTTATGATAACACATGGGTATTGGATACCGGTAGTGCTTATCATATATGCAATTCGTTGCAGGTTCTGGCAAGGCCTAGGAGACTAGAGAGAGGTGAGATGGACCTCAAGATGGGCAATGGAGCAAAAGTTGCTGTAATAACCGTTGGCAAGGTCGCCCTACATTTGCATGGTGGAGCTTTTATTGCATTAGATGCATGTTATTTTGTTCCTTCTATTATCAAAAATATTATCTCCATTTCATATTTGACAGTTAGTGGATATAAATTAGTTTTTGAGAACAATGGTTGTTCAATATTATTAGATGATGAAATCATCAAGAAAGGAACATTGCATAATGGTTTATTTATGTGAGACACTACTCCACATATCATGAGTGTAAGTGTGTCCAAGAGGAAACGAGATGAGATGAACAGTATATACCTGTGGCATTGTAGGCTAGGTCACATCCATGAGGGAAGGATTCAAAAGTTGCTAAAGGATGGATATCTAGATCCATTCGACTATGAGTCATATACAACTTGCGAGCCTTGTCTTCGTGGAAAACTGACCAACTCTCCATTTAGTGGAATTGGAGAACGAGCCATTGAGATGTTGGAACTTATACATAGTGATGTATGTGGACCCATGTCAACTCATGCCATTGGTGGTTACTCCTACTTTATTACCTTTACTAATGATTTCTCAAGGTATGGATATGTGTACTTAATGAAGTACAAATCCGAGGCCTTTGAGAAATTCAAAGGGTATAAGAATGAGGTGAAAAACCAGACTGGAAAGAGTATCAAAACTCTTCGATCAGATTGAGGAGGTGAGTACTTAAGTACCGAGTTTACTCAGTTCCTCAAGGACTATGGGATATTATCCCAATGGACACCTCCTTATACACCTCAGCTCAATGGTGTGTCTGAAAGGAGAAATCGTACGCTGTTAGACATGGTACGATCCATGATGAGTTTCGCTGACCTACCCATCTCATTCTGGGGATATGCCATAGAGACCGTAGCTTACCTTCTGAACAGAGTTCCAACTAAGTCGGTAGTGTCTACACCATATGAGATATGGAAAGGGAAGAAGCCCGATCTTAAAGTTGTTAAGATTTGGGGCTGCTCTGCCCACGTTAAAAGACACAACCCCGATAAGTTAGAATCGCGGACAGAGCGATGCAAGTTTGTGGGATACCCCAAGGAAACTTATGGGTATTATTTCTATCATCTCGAGGACTGAAAGGTCTTTGTAGCCAAGAGAGCAGTGTTCCTTGAGAAGGAACACATTCTTGGCAGAGATAGTGGGAGCATGATAGAGTTGAGTGAGGTTGGAGAATCAAGCTCAAGCACCACTCTACAGCCCGAGTCTCTTCAGATACCTAACACACAAGTTCTAACTTTACGTAGGTCCAGTAGAGTATCCCATCCTCCTGAGAGATATGTGGGACATATTAGAGGAAAAGATGTTGAGTATATTGATCCTCAGACCTACGAGGAAGCTATTATGAGTATAGACTCCGGGAAGTGGCAAGAAGCCATGAATTCTGAGATGGATTCTATATACTCCAACAAGGTTTGGTCCCTTGTTGATGCGCCCGAAGGTATTGTACCCATCGGTTGCAAGTGGATCTTTAAGAAAAAGATCGGAGTAGAAGGAAAGGTGGAGACCTATAAAGCAAGGCTAGTGGCTAAGGGGTATCATCAAAGGCAAGGTGTTGACTATGACGAAACCTTCTCACCTGTAGCAATGCTAAAATTCATCAGAATTCTATTGGCTATTGCAGCACACTATGATTATGAGATTTGGCAGATGGATGTGAAAACTGCATTCCTCAATGGGAACCTCGATAAGGAGGTGTATATGATACAACCTAAGGGATTCGTGTCCAAGGACTGTCCAGATAAGGTGTGCAGGTTGCTTAGATCCATTTATGGACTAAAGCAAGCTTCCCGAAGTTGGAACATAAGATTTGATGAGGCAATCGGATCTTATGACTTTGTTAAGAACAAAGATGAGCTTTGTGTGTACAGGAAGGTAAGTGGGAGCGCTATCACCTTTTTGGTGTTATATGTGGATGATATCCTGATCATCGGGAATGATGTAGGAATGCTATCCATAGTGAAGGCTTGGTTATCTGGAGATCCACTGACAAAGCCGTTGTCTCAGATTGTCTTTGAGCATCACAGGGGCCTGATGGGGATCAGACACATAGGCGATTGGCTTTAGGTCAAATGAGAGATTGCTAGTCATAGGTGCTCAGCAAGCCAATCACGTGAGTGATGGCACGTGTATATATTATGATGTCCTTGGATCTGTGCAATGGGAATTGGATTGTGATGAGATCACGATAATGAGACCGATTCACCTTTAAACACAGATCCTAAATAATCCCGGTCATAGGTTACTCGAGAGGGACATCGTGATAACCGGACAGACTAGTGTGCTGTATACCCGTCCAATGGTGTGCTGTATGATGGATGCAGTTGGTCTCATAGCTGCTCGTGTGGGGACACTAGGGATACAGTACAGGTGCTCATTGGAGAATGAGTTCACTGATTGATCCGCTTATGGAATACTGGATGGTTGATGATGCCTTATTGTTAGACAGCGATTTCGTAGTCCTAGTGGTGTATCTGGTCCTTAGACTTGAGACACCAAGGATGTCCTGTATGAGTGCTCCACTCCTTGATACCAGACTTATAAGTTTGGCTATCCCAGATCTAGTACGGTTGGTCATTGGGAGTGACAGTCGACCTTACGAGGGCTATTGAGTGTCGATAGTGGATCATTCACTCTTGGCGTCATGAGAGGAATATCCCATGTGTTCTTGCTCAGACAAATCCCTGGCCAGGGTCATTCGGGTTGAGAGAGAAAGAGTTCTCCCGGAGAATCCGATTAGAGCGAGACTCGAGTAGAAATCGTATGGGTTTGACAGCACCATGCCCGATATACGGTCTCTGGGATATTAGATGGATGAGAGACTATAGGTACATGGTAACTGAGGACAAACAGGTCCAATGGATTGGATTCCCCTGTATCGTCTGGGGACTACGGCGTAGTGGCCTAGTACGTCCGTAGTCAATGAGTCGAGTGAATTATTATAAAGATAATAATTTATTGAGCCAGAAGGAGTTCTGACAGCTATGACTCATGGCTAGCTCGATATTGGGCCTAGAGGGTCACACACATATGGTAAGCATTGCGATGAGTAGAGGTTCGGATACGAGATATCCGTCGGAGCCCCTATCTTATTGGATATCCAATAAGCCCCTAAATTATTAGATCCCATGGACGAGATCCAATAAAAGCCCATGAGAGATTATTGAATATTGATCCACTAATCTAAAAGGCTTGGATAATTGAATGCAGATCCAATACCCATTAGGGGAGAATCCATTAGGGTTTGACATGGGGCCTCTATAAATAGGAGGGATTCAAAGCCTCATAGGCTAGAGCCTTTGCTTGTCTCTCTTATTCACCTCCCCCTCTCCACTTTAGAGTAGGCCTAGAGTTTTTGAGGAGCGTCGTCGCAGCCCTGCTGTGTGGATCACCGCTAGAGAGGAGGACGCTTGACCTCCTTCATCCTCTCCAAGAGATCTGCAAGGAAACAGGGATATACGATCTCCCTAGGTAACAAAATTTATCTTATACGCAGTTTGTTTCGCGGATTTATGCGCACCAATCTTCGCACGATGATGAACATCCTTTTGGGAAATTGGGAATTTTGTTTTTCTTGATCTTCCGCTGCGCATGTGATGTCGCCCCCAAGATTTCCCAACAGAAATCTACTGCATGCTTTGTGCAAAATCTTCTCCATTTGCTGTGTACAAATCGTCATTACGTTACCCCCACGTTTCCAATGCAGTATCACCTGTTTCCCCTTACTGTAAAATTTCATAATTAGTTTTATTAAATTTTAGGAAACATTTAATGTCATTAGCCATTCGATGCTGAGCATGGCCTTATAATCATCAAGAGGGAGGACGAAGAAATCTGCAATTATCTCTTGGTCCTGCAGCAACAGTTTCACACGTGGGCACCTATGATCATACTTCAAAATTCGTCCGTCGGCGTCCTTAACGTCAAACCTGCTGCAATTCTTGATAGGTAAGGCCATTCGGATAGCAACCTTGCTATTTGTAAAATTATTAGTGCTCCTAGTGTCAATAAGAATGGTGATAGGTTGTTGCTTCGGAAGTCCTCTCACTTTCATCGTTTGTGGGTTCGCATAACCGGCAAGGGCATACATCATAATATCAATCGGCTGCTGTTCTTCATCTACGACCTCTTCCTCATACTCCTAGATCTCCTCCTCCATGTCTTCAAGAGGTTCAATTAGTAGGAGGTGGCCTCTTTTGCAGCGATGATAGCAGTTCCATGGCTCATCGCAATGCCAACAAAGACCCTTTGCTGATCGGTCATGTAGTTCTTCTCTTGTCAATTTTTTTGGCAGTGAATGATGGCTGGGAGCAAAAGAAGGTTTATATGCCATAGGCCTAGGAGAGGTTCTCATCCTTTCAGCATCTTGGTTGAGCCATTCTTCTTGTATTCAGGCAAAAGAAATCGCAGCTGTCACGGTACAAGGCTACCGCGCCTTAACCTTCCCTTTTATCTCTGGCTTGAGTCCTTCGATGAATGTTCCTAACAATTGATAGTCAGTACAATCATGAGAAATGTAGGATACCTTTTCAAACCTGGTTTGGTACTATTGAATTGTAGATGTTTGTCAAATCTTTGCGAGTTGGCCATCGATATTTTCATACTTCGTAGGTCCGAAATGATTTAGCAGTGCATTATTAAATTGATTCCACATCAAAGCCCCATGATTATATTCCAGCCAATTATACCATTAAATAGCATCTCCTTCAAGGTGGATGATAGCAATTTCTACCATAGCATCATCCGACGTTCGGTAGTAGCGAAAGTAATGTCTAGCGCACGAAATCCATCCCGTCGGGTCTCCTTCTTCCCATCGCGGGAAGTTCACCCTCATGTGTGGCTGCAACATGTCCGAGAGCTATCCCTCCTTCTCTAGAGGCCTCTCTTAACTCTCTCCTTGCTGAAATTTGGTTGGACTCGGCAGTTGTCCAATTCTGAATTCTGCAAACAAAGCGTGCAATTTGTCCTCCAAGCGCGATTCAAGCCGCGATTCAATCCGAGATTCCCATGCTTCAAATTTGGCATCAATTAGATCTTGAGAAGCCATAGTATATGCTTGTAGATCAGAGATGTCCCTATCTTTTTTCTATTAATTGATTAATGGCATGGGCAGTGGAAGGTTCGGAAGAATTGAGGATCACGGAAAGATACTGTAGTAGATTTTTACGTCTAAAGTGTAGCAGAATAGATGTAAAAGATTTGTGGTTTATATTAAAAAAAATTTAACGAAACCAAAGGGAAATTTGCTATCAGGAAGCATCAAGGCTATCATAAAAAAATTATGGAGATTTGGATAGAAAAAACGCAGTATTAAGATCAAACAAACTGTGCTATATAATTAGAATTCTATAGTGCAGATTTTTAAGTGTAGTAGTTTCGACGTAAAAGATCAATAGTTTATATTGATAATTTTTTGATGAAACCAAAGAAAAATCTTCTATTAGAAAGTGTCAAAACTATCATAAAAATTTTGTAGAGATTTGGATAGAAAAAACATAGTAGCAAAATCAAACAGATTGTACTATGCGGTTGGAATTCTGCAGTATATCTTTCATCGTAGAGATGAAAACTTTATGATGAAAAGTTTATGCAGCAATATAGGAACAATTTTATTTTATTTTCAAATAAGGATAACTAAATTGCAATAGCAGTAAGGTAGGAAACCAGAACCTATTGCAATTCATGGGGAGATCAAAGGATGATCCGCGATGGTGGAGATGATAGCGAAATTCGGCGACGATTATTTAAGCAATTGTATGGATTACTTTGGGCAACTATGGATGGCTGATAGATGGCTAGATTTTTGAATAAGGATAACTAAATTGTAGCAGCAATAAGGTAGGAAACCAGAACCTGTTGCAATTCACGAGGAGATCAAAGGATGATCTGTGTGGTGGTGGAGACGATGGCGAAATTCGACGATGATCTTTTAAGAAATTGTGGGAATTACTTTGGGCAGCTATGGAGGGCTGATGGATGGCTAGATTTTTGAATAAGGATAACTAAATTGTAGTAGTAGTAAGGTAGGAAACTAGAACCTGTTGGAATTCATGGGGAGATCAAAGGATGATCTGCGGTGGTGGAGATGACGGTGAAATTTGGCGATGATCTTTTAAGCAATTGTAAGAATTGTTTTGGGCCGAATGAATACATGGCTATTTATAGGGCTTCTAAACCCCAACTCCTAATATGACTCATATTCAAGACTCCTACTTCTAACCAACTCCTAATAGGACTCTAACTCAAGACTCCTATTCCTTTACAACTTCTAATGCTTCTCTAAGAAACAACCTCCTAACCCTAGCCGGCCTCTTCACCTTTTAATAAGAGTCGACTAAGTAGGTTTTACATGAATGCCCCTCTCATTAGGACTCTCCTAACTAGAGTCCTATCACTGATATCTGCTTGTGACACTCAAAGCATGTACTATATTAGGCCTGGTACATAGCATGACATACATGATAGACCCTATCGTTAGGCATAAGGCATCCATCCTATCCATATTTGCCCTTTCTTCAAGAGTTTATAGGGGATATACTCCTAAAAAGTGATATCTCATGTCTCATCGGTATGAGACCTCTCTTGGGGCTACTGGATGGCTGTGGAAGGGTAGCGAGATGCTAAGAACGCTGCTTTGATACCAAGTATTAGAACCCTTACAAATTCTAAGCTTGGGGTTGATCTCTTTAGAGGATCGGCCTCATTAGAACTCTATAGGGGTTCCTTCCTCTAAGTTACTGCTCAAAAGCTGCAGAAAGATTCATCTATTGCTT
Organism: Musa balbisiana; assembly: GCA_004837865.1. Classification (NCBI taxonomy): domain Eukaryota; kingdom Viridiplantae; phylum Streptophyta; class Magnoliopsida; order Zingiberales; family Musaceae; genus Musa; species Musa balbisiana. The sequence goes on along the minus strand of CM017196.1, from coordinate 26,473,130 downwards.
GAAAAAGAGAATGAATACATGGCTATTTATAGGGCTTCTAAACCCCCAACTCCTAATATGACTCATATTCAAGACTCCTACTTCTAACCAACTCCTAATAGGACTCTAACTCAAGACAAGACTCCTATTCCTTTACAACTTCTAATGCTTCTCTAAGAAACAACTCCTAACCCTAGCCGGCCTCTTCACCTTTTTAATAAGAGTCGACTAAGTAGGTTTTACATGAATGCCCCTCTCAATTAGGACTCTCCTAACTAGAGTCCTATCACTGATATCTGCTTGTGACACTCAAAGCATGTACTATATTAGGCCTGGTACATAGCATGACATACATGATAGACCCTATCGTTAAGGCATAAGGCATCCTATCCATATTTGCCCTTTCTTCAAGAGTTATAGGGGATATACTCCTAAAAAGTGATATCTCATGTCTCATCGGTATGAGACCTCTCTTGGAATTTTTCATGCAAAACCTTTTGACAATGGTGTCTATGTACCTAGAACGGGATAAGCCAAGTATCCTCTTGGATCTATCTCTATAGATTCGAATCCCCAAGATATAGGATGCTTCCCCTAAGTTCTTCATGGAGAAGTGTTTAGATAACTAAGTCTTTACTTTGGATAGCATTCCTACATCATTCCCAATAATCAGGATATCATCCACATATAACACCAAGAAGGTGATAGCACTTCCACTTACCTTTCTATACAAACAAGGCTCATCTTCATTCTTAACGAAGTCATAAGATTTGATTGCCTCATCAAATCTTATGTTCCAACTTCAGGAAGCTTGCTTTAAGTCCATAAATAGACCTAAGTAACCTGAACACTTTATTTGGGCAATCCTTGTATATAAATCCCTCAAGTTGTATCATATACACCTCCTCCTCGAGGTTGCCATTAAGGAATGTAGTTTTCACGTCTATCTACTGGATCTTATAAACATAGTGTGCTGCAATAGCCAATAGAATTTGGATGGATTTTAGCATGGCTACGGGTGAGAAAGTTTCATTATAGTCAATACCTTGCCTTTGACGAAACCCCTTAGCCACTAGCCTTACTTTATAGGTCTCTACTTTTCCATCTACTCCAATCTTCTTCTTGAAGATCCACTTGCAACCGATGGGTTCAATACCCTCGGGTTCATCAACTCGGTTCTAAGAATTCATGGCTTCTTGCCACTTCCCAAAGTCTATACTCGTAATAGCCTCCTCATAGTTCTTAGGATCAATTTCCTTAATATGCTCTCCTCTAATATGTCTCACATATCTCTCAAGAGAATAGGATACTCTACCTAACTTACGTAAAGTCAAAACTTGTGTGCTAGGTACCTGAATAGACTTAGGCTGTGGAGTAGTGCTTGAGCTAGGTTCTCCAACCTCGCTAAACTCTATCAAGCTCTCATTGTCTCCACCAAGAATGTTTCCTTCTCAAGGAACATCGCTCTCTTGGCTACAAATACCTTTTGGTCCTCGGGATGATAAAAATAGTAACCACAAGTTTCCTTAGGATATCCCACGAATTTGCACCGCTCTATCCTCGATTCTAACTTATCGGGGTTATATCTTTTAACGTAGGTAAGATAACCCCAAATCTTAACAATCTTAAGATTGGGCTTTTTTCCTTTCCATATTTCATATGGTGTAGACACTACTGACTTAGTTGGAATTCTGTTCAGAAGGTAAGCTACGGTCTCTAGGGCGTATCCCCAGAATGAGATGGGTAGGCTATTGAATCTCGGATTTTGATAATAAAATCAATTGTAATTTGTTTGATCTAATATATATGTTGAGAAAAGTATACAAGATTAACTATGATGGTAGTAAGACATAAAGCAAGTGTTGTGTTGGAGTCAAGATCGAGATCTCATTGGGAGTTCGAGAGTTCGATGGAAGTCCAGACGTTCATTGGAAATTCAGTGAGAACCAATCGAGAAGTCCAGGAGCTTGCCATAGAAGCTCGTCGGAACTCACCAAGAAGATCGTCACAAAGCCTAGGAGCTTGCTAGGAGTCCGTCAGAGCATTGCCGAGAGTTCGTCGGATATTCACCGGAAGTACGTTAGAAGCTCGCCGAAAGAGCAATTGACGCACAGGAACATGAAGTACAGTAATCATGTCTTAATTATCGTAGTTGGAGCATAAATTAAGTTAGGATTGAGAGGTAACCCACTAACTTAATTAGGGGCTAACTGGGCCCTAAGTTGGGCTGGTTTGGGCCGGATTCAAGGCCCAACTAGGACCCTAAAAAGTTGGTCAACGATGGCACCGCTTGGAAAGCAGTGCCCTCCCAGGAATTCTGGGCGGTGGTACTGCGCCTATCAGGCGATGGTACCGCCAAAGCTCAGTCTCCGAGCTTTGTCAGGTGGTGGTACCGCCCAGACTAGGCAATGGTACCGCCCAATGTCAGGTGCCAGGCGGTGGTACCGCTAGGACCCCAGAAATCCAGGATTGGACACTTTTTGGCTCCATTTTTTAATCCATTGGAGCCTATAAAAACCCCACCTTTTCCTGCATAAAAGGACACGAAACCTATTGGTATAATCTTGAGTTCTCGAGCCTTAAAGTATTGTAAAAGTTAGAGTTCTCCTCCTTCATCTCTTAGACTTATAACCATCTAAGAAAGAGGAGTGAGACTTGTAAGAGTTCATCTCCTAAACCCGGGAAAAGGAGAAAGTGATGTAAAGAGGTGTTCGGTCTTCACCTATTGAAGGAAGGCCTTTAGTGGACGCCGGTGACCTCGTCGGAGGAGGAATCCGAAAGTGGATGTAGGTCACATTGACTGAACCACTCTAAAACTCGGTTTGCATTTACTTTGAGCAACTTTCTTTTATAGCAAACTACCTCTCCTCCTTACTGTGCTTTAACTACGTCTACATACGCTTTCACGTAAACATCTTCTGAGATCGGCTTTAATCGTATGAAGATTTTACAAAATCGACACTTTTCATTTGTGCAATTTACATTGCTGCAAATCACCTTAGTCTTCTCTTGCACTTTTACAAAAGGTTTCAAGTTCAAATTTCTTCCGAAATGGATTGAATCGAAACCATTCTCATCAGAATCGATTTTAATCGAAACAAGTTTTTTGAAATAGCGAAAGTTTTTCACTGCACTAATTCACCCCCTCCCCTCTTAGTGCCGCTCTTAATCCCAACAATTGGTATCAGAGCAAGATTCACTCTAGTTTGGTTTAAAACCCAAGAGAGATGACATTTACCGACAATCGAGAGGGTCATTCAATTACACGTCTACCCATGTTCAATGGGACGGATTATACATATTAGAAGACTAGAATGAGGAACTTCTTAATTTCAATAGATTTTGAGCTTTGGAATGTTATCGAAAATGGTTTTCAAAAGTCTTCTCTTCCAATGAACGATTGGAATGAGTTGGAAAAGAAGACTTTTACTTTAAATGCCAAGGCTATGAATGCCTTATTTTGTGCATTAGATAAAAACGAGTTTAATCGAGTGTCAATTTGTGAAATGACTTTTGATATTTGGCACAAACTCGAAGTGACTCATGAAGGCACTAGTAAAGTGAATGAGTCAAAAAATAATCTTTTAGTTCATTCTTATGAGTTATTTCGAATTAAACCGAGTGAGACCATTAGAGACTTGTACACCCGATTTACGGATATCGTCAATGGTCTAAAAGGACTTGGTAAAGGTTTCTCGGATTTTGAACTCATTAATAAAGTTTTAAGATCCCTTCCAAAGAGTTGGGACCCTAAAGTAACGACTATTCAAGAGGCCAAAGATCTAAATAACTTTCCTCTTGAAAAACTAATTGGGTTACTAATGACCTATGAAATGACATATAAAGCTCATGAAGAGCTTGAAGACACCCTTCCAAAGAACAGGAAGGATATGGCACTGAGAACATAAGAAGACTACTTGAAAGAAAACTCAAGTGATGAGGACTTTGATGATGACTTGGCACTTTTAACAAGGAAATTCAAAAAATTCATTAAAAGGAACAAATTTAAAAATGACACCAAAAATAAATTTGAACCCAAGAAAGATCAAGTAATTTGCTACAAATGCAAGAAGTCAGGACACTTCAAGAGTGAATGTCCCCAAGCAAAGAGGAGGCAACCAAAGAAGAAGGCGGTCAAAGCTACATGGGACGACTTAAGTGCTTCTGAAGAAGAGGAGCCAACCAACACCAAGCAAGTTGCTCATTATGCACTAATGGCCATTGGAGATGAGGTAACAAGTTCAATTGATGCAAATTTATCATTTGATGAACTATTAAATTCTTTTCATGATTTATTTGATGAATGCAAATCAATTAGTAAAAAATATAAATTGTTAAAAATGGAGCATGATTCTCTTGTTAGTGATTTCGATAAATTAAAAATTAAGCATAATGATAGTTTAGCTCCACGTACGAAATGCTATGAAGTAGAAACACTTAGAAAGGAAAACTTGCTACTCAAAGATACCTTAGAAAAATTTGAGGTTGGTAGCAAGTATTTGAACATGATCTTTGCCAATAAGGGTCACGTTCATAAAGGAAGTGGAATCGGATTTGTGAGTAGCTCTCACCAAAATCCAATCACCTTTGTTAAAGGCCCTATCTTGCATATTTCACCCCAAAACAAATGTAACTTTTGTTGCAAACTTGGACATATAGCTTATCATTATCCATTTAAGAAGTGTAGTTCACATAAATTAATTTGGGTTTCTAAAGGAATCATAAAGAATTACATGCAAAATGATAAGTTAAGCTGATCGGTTTTTTAGACACCCAAGGTCAAATGGGTACTTAAAAATCATCCTCTTTTGTATAAACGTATGCCATCACAAGCTAGGAGCAAGAGATGGTATCTTGATAGTGGATGCTCAAGGCATATGACTGGAGATCCATCTCAATTCTCTAAGCTCACTAGCCTAGACGAAGGATATGTCACCTTCGAAGACAACAACAAGGGTAAAATCATTGGCAAAGAAACTATAGGTAACATATCCAACTTTTTTATTGAAGATGTGTTGTTAGTTGATGGCATAAAGCATAACCTTTTGAGCATTAGTCAATTGTGTGATAAAGGATATATTGCTAGATTTGAATCTAATGCTTGTATTATAGAAAAACCACACAAAAATACATCTATGATTGCTCTAAAATAAAATAATGTATATACTATCGACATTAATGATCTTTGTAATGAAATGTGTTTTTCGATTTTAAATGATGATGCTTGGCTTTGGAATAGGAGATTAGATCATACTAGCATGAAACTAATCTCTCAAATTTCATCTAAAGAACTTGTAAAAGGAATTCCTCATATCAAGTTCATCAAAGATAATGTGTGTGATGCATGTCAACTAGGAAAACAAATAAAAGGTAGCTTCAAACCTAAGAATCAAATAAGCACCTCTAGACCTTTGCAATTAATTCATATGGACTTGTTCGGACCAATTTCTATATCAAGCCTAGGAGGTAGCAAATACTCATTTGTCATCGTGGATGATTATAGTAGATACATATGGACTTATTTTTTGACACACAAAAGTGAATGCTTTAGGTATTTCTCCAAGTTTTATAAACTTGTTCAAAATGAAAAGGGTTTTATGATTTCGTCAATTCGAAGTGATCACGGTGGTGAATTTCAAAACCATGATTTCCAAGAATTTTGGGAATCTAATGGATACAACCACAACTTCTCTACTCCAAAAAATCCTCAACAAAATGAAGTAGTAGAAAGAAAGAATAGAAATTTATAAGAAATGACAAGAACCATGTTGTTAGATCATGATAGGAATCATAATGTGTGTATTGATAAGTTTAAATGAACTTAACTTATCAATATGTCTCTTGAATTCAAAGGCCTTGAATTCAAGAATGACTTTTCTCAAGTATGGCATATAGATAGGGGGAGTTAAGGTTAACTCCATCATCAATTGAATGTCATCATCAAAAAAGGAGGAGATTGTTGAATCTCGGATTTTGATGATAAAATCAATTGTAATTTGTTTGATCTAATCTATATATTGACATGACAAAAGTGTATAGGATTAACTACGATGGCAATAAGACATAAAGTAGGTATTATGCCGAAGTTAAGATCGAGATCTCATTGGGAGTTCGAGAGTTCGACGGAAGTCCGAACGTTCATCGGAAATTCTGCGGGAACTAATCGGAAGCTAGGAGCTTGCCATAGAGCTCATAGTCTAGGAGCTTGCCATAGAAGCTCATCAGAACTCATCAAGAAGATCATTGCAAAGTCTAGGAGCTTGCCAGGAATCCACCGAAGCATTGCCGAGAGTTCGTCGGATGTTCGCCGGAAGTACGTCGGAAGCTCGCCGGAAGAACAATTGACACACCGGAACATGAAGTGCAATAATCATATCTTAATTATAGTAGTTAGAGCATAAATTAAGTTAAGATTGTGAGGTAGTCCCACTAACTTAATTAGGGGCCAACTAGGCCCTAAGTTCAATTGGTTTGGGTCGGATTCAAGGCCCAACCAAGACCCTAAAAAGTTGGCCGACAGTGGCACCGCTTGGAAAGCAGTGCCCTCCCAGGTATTTTAGGCGGTGGTACCACCCCTGTCAGGTGGTGGTACTGCCAGAGCTCGGTCTCTAAGCTTTGTTCAGCGGTGGTATCGCCCAGTGTCAGGTGCTAGGCGATGGTACCGCCAGGATCCCGGAAATCCGGGATTAGACACTTTTTGGCACCATTTTTGAAGCCATTGGAGCCTATAAAAACCCCACCCTTTCTTGCATGAAAGGACATGAAACCTATTGGCATAATCTTAAGTTCTTGTGCCTTAAAGTGTTGTAAAAGTTAGAATTCTCTTCCTTCATCTCTTACTTAGCCTTGTAACCATCCAAGAAAGAGGAGTAAGACTTGTAAGGGTTCATCTCTTAAACCCGGGAAAAGGAGAAAGTGTTGTAAAGAGGTATTCGATCTTCACCTATTGAAGGAAGGCCTTTAATGGATGCCGGTAACCTCATCGGAGGAGGAATCCGAAAGTGGATGTAGGTCACATTGACCGAACTACTCTAAAACTCAGTTTGCATTTACTTTGAGCAACTTTCTTTTATAGCAAACTGTCTCTCCTCCTTACTGTATTTTAACTATGTCTACATATGCTTTCACATAAACATCTTCCGAGATCATCTTTAATCGTATGAAGACTTTACGAAACCGACGCTTTTCATTTGTGCAATTTACATTGCTGCAAATCACCTTAGTCTTCTCATACACTTTTACGAAAGGTTTTAAGTTTAAATTCCTTCTGAAATGGATTGAATCGAAACTATTCTTGTCGGAATCAGTTTTAATCGAAACAAGTTTTTTGAAATAGCGAAAGTTTTCTGCTGCACTAATTCACCCCCCCCCCCCCCCCCCCTCCTTAGTGTTGCTCTTGATCCTAACATAGGTCAGTGAAACTCATCAAAGACCATACTATATCTAACAGTGTACGATTCATCCTTTTAAATACACCATTGAGTTGAGATATATAAAGAGGTGTCCATTGAGATAGAATCTCATGGTCCTCGAGGAATTAGGTGAACTTTATACTCAAGTACTCACCTCCTCGATCTGATTGAAGAGTTTAATACCCTTTCTAGTCTAGTTCCCCACTTCATTCTTATACTCTCTGAATTTCTCAAAGGCTTCAGACTTATACTTCATCAAGTACACATGTCCATACCTTGAAAAATCATTAGTAAAAGTAATAAAGTAGAAGTAACCACCTATGACATGAGTTGACATGGGTACATATGCATCACTATATATGAGTTCCAATAGCTCAATGGCTCTCTCTCCAATTCCACTAAAGAGAGAGTTAGGTAGTTTTCCATAAAGGCAAGGCTCACAAGTTGCGTACGACTCATAGTCGAATGGATCTAGATATTCATCCTTTAGCAATTTTTGAATCCTTCCCTCATGGATGTGACCTAGCCTACAATGCCATAGATATGCACTATTTACCTCATCTCGTTTTCTCTTGGACACACTTACATTCATGATATATGGAGCAGTGTTTAACATAAACAAACCATTATGTAATGTTTCTCTCATGATGATCTCATCATCTAATAATATTGAACAACCATTGTTCCAAAAATGATATCATCAGCATAAATTTGAACTATAAGAAATTATTTTTAAAATATTTAATAAATAATGTGGTATCAACCTTGCCTTTCAAAATATTATTCTTAATTAGAAAGGAACTAAGTCTCTCATACCAAGCCCTTGGGGCTTGTTTCAAACCATAGAGAGCCTTAGACAACTTAAAAACATAATTCAGAAAAATAACATTCTCAAATCTGGGTGGTTGTTCAATATAAATTTTTCGAAAATAAAGTCATTAAGAAAAGTATCCTTAACATCCATTTAAAATGACTTAAAAGTATTGCAACTAGCATGGGTAAGGAGAATCCTTATAGCTTCAAGTCTAGCCATAGGAGTAAGGTTTCTTCATAATCGATACCTTCTTCTTAATTAAAACATTTGGCCACAATCTAGCCTTGTTTCTAACCACGATTCCATGTTCATCTTGCTTGTTTCTAAAGACTCATTTAGTATCACTTGCTAAATGGTCACTAGATCTAAGAACAAACTTCCATACCTCATTTCTCTCAAATTGATTTAACTACTCTTACATTGCAATTACCCATGAATCATCTTTTAGGGCTTCATCAATGCATTTTGGTTCAATTTGAGATAAAAATGCTGCATTTGCATAAAATTTTTTCAAAGAAGAATGAGTTTGAATACCTTTTGATTTATCTCCGATGATTAGCTCTTTATGATGAGCATCTATATACTTCCATTCCTTAGGTAAGGATTCCTTAGAAGTAGATGCATCCAAGTTGCTAGGGAGATGAGAATTCAGACATGAAAAAATTTAGATAGAAAGGAAAATGCTTTCATTAGATTTTGCATCAAATTTTTCTATGACATCTTTTCATTTAAAAACATTTACAACCAAAAACTTTAAAATATGAAATATTTGGTCTTTTTATTATTCTACAATTCATAGAGAGTTTTGGAAAGTAATGGTCTTACGAGAACCCTATTCATGACATTTCGGTTTCGGCCATGTTATCGGTTTCAGCCCAAAAATATTTAAGTAGGCTATGTTCGTTTAACATGGTTCTTATCATTTCTTATAAGCTTCTATTTTTTCTTTCAACTTCTCCATTTTGTTGTGGATTTCTTGAAGTAAAGAAATTGTAGTTGTATCCATTTGACTCATAAAAATTTTAAAAATCATGGTTTTGAAACTCGCCACCATGATCACTATGAATAGACAAAATCATAAGGCCCTTTTCATTTTGAATAAGTTTACAAAATTTTAAAAATCATGGTTTTGAAACTCGCCACCATGATCACTATGAATAGACAAAATCATAAGGCCCTTTTCATTTTGAATAAGTTTACAAAATTTTAAAAATCATGGTTTTGAAACTCGCCACCATGATCACTATGAATAGACAAAATCATAAGGCCCTTTTCATTTTGAATAAGTTTACAAAATTTTAAAAATCATGGTTTTGAAACTCGCCACCATGATCACTATGAATAGACAAAATCATAAGGCCCTTTTCATTTTGAATAAGTTTACAAAATTTTAAAAATCATGGTTTTGAAACTCGCCACCATGATCACTATGAATAGACAAAATCATAAGGCCCTTTTCATTTTGAATAAGTTTACAAAATTTTAAAAATCATGGTTTTGAAACTCGCCACCATGATCACTATGAATAGACAAAATCATAAGGCCCTTTTCATTTTGAATAAGTTTACAAAATTTTAAAAATCATGGTTTTGAAACTCGCCACCATGATCACTATGAATAGACAAAATCATAAGGCCCTTTTCATTTTGAATAAGTTTACAAAATTTTAAAAATCATGGTTTTGAAACTCGCCACCATGATCACTATGAATAGACAAAATCATAAGGCCCTTTTCATTTTGAATAAGTTTACAAAATTTTAAAAATCATGGTTTTGAAACTCGCCACCATGATCACTATGAATAGACAAAATCATAAGGCCCTTTTCATTTTGAATAAGTTTACAAAATTTTAAAAATCATGGTTTTGAAACTCGCCACCATGATCACTATGAATAGACAAAATCATAAGGCCCTTTTCATTTTGAATAAGTTTACAAAATTTTAAAAATCATGGTTTTGAAACTCGCCACCATGATCACTATGAATAGACAAAATCATAAGGCCCTTTTCATTTTGAATAAGTTTACAAAATTTTAAAAATCATGGTTTTGAAACTCGCCACCATGATCACTATGAATAGACAAAATCATAAGGCCCTTTTCATTTTGAATAAGTTTACAAAATTTTAAAAAATATTTAAAGCAATCACTTTTGCATACCAAGAAGTATGTCCAAGTATATCTATTATAATTATCAACAATTACAAAGACA
>CM017196.1:25844177-25862613 GCA_004837865.1 Musa balbisiana | reverse complement strand
ATAATATACGGGGTTAAACAAGTGCGGGGAGAAATGAAGGCAAACCACAAAAAGCAGGAAAACAAAGAGCTGATTGTACGTCGACATTAAGTCAATGGCCAAACGATCCATGCGATGGGGGACAGGGTGATACCCAAACTTATTACCGAGCGCGAAGCAAAGCAACTTGGGCTGATCTTGAAGAAGAACCCAAGTCCATGAGGCGGGGAAAACTCGGAGGCAAGCGAATCTTTGGGTGGCCAAGGGAGGCCCCATCAAGATTAGAATATGGAGCGGGACCACAACATATGATGGTAGGCCACGGAGACTTTCAAGTAAGTCTTCGGGAATGGGAATTCATGCACACAGCGAAGTGCTAGTAGTATAATTTTAAACTATTTCAATGGACGTCAAAAGTGCCTTCTTGAATGGTTTTATTTCGGAAGAAGTATATGTCGAATAACCTCCTGGATTTGAAATTTCTCTTCTTCCTAATCATGTATTCAAATTGACTAAGGCTCTCTATGGTTTGAAACAAGCTCCTAGAGCTTGGTACGAAAGGCTTAGTTCCTTTCTTATTTTAAATAATTTTACCAAAGGCAAGGTTGATACTACATTGTTTATCAAACATTTTGAAAATAATTTTCTTATTGTACAAATTTATGTTGATGATATTATTTTTGGTTCTTCGGATGAATCACTATGTGAATCATTTGCCAAAATATGAGTCATGAATTTGAAATGAGTTTAATGGGTGAATTAACATTCTTTTTAGGATTGCAAATCAAACAATTTAATGACGGTATATTTCTTAACCAATCTAAATATACATTAGAATTGTTAAAACGATTTAACATGGATAATTCAAAAGCAATAAACACCCCTATGAGTACTTCGACTAAGTTAGATATGGATGAAACAATAAAAATTTCGATCAAAAAACGTATAGGGGAATGATAGGTAGTCTACTCTACCTCACCGCGACTAGACCGGATATTATGTTTAGTGTGGGACTTTGCGCTAGGTTTCAATCTAATCCTAAATTATCTCATCTCAAGAGTGTTAAAAGAATATTTAGATATCTTAAAGGAACTCCAAATTTAGGACTTTGGTATCCGAAATCAGAAAAATTCGATTTAATAGCTTATGCAGATGCTGATTTTGGCGGATGCAAGATAAATAGAAAAAGTACATCCGGAACATGCCAATTTTTAGGACATGCACTTGTTTCTTGGACTTCCAAGAAACAAAATTCAGTTGCACTATCTACGGCGGAAGCCGAATACATCGCTGCAAGTGCATGCTGTGCACAAATTGTTTGGATGAAAAATACATTAGAAGACTATGGAATTCACTTGAAAAACATTCCCATAAAATGTGATAATACAAGTGCCATATGTCTTACCAAAAATCCAATTCAGCACTCTAGAACTAAGCATATCGACGTTAGGCATCATTTCATACGCGATCATGTCCTTAACAATAATGTTGTTCTAGAATTCATTGACACAAAGCATCAATTGGCAGACATCTTTACAAAAGCCTTAAATGAAGACCCATTTGAATTTATTAGAAGGGAACTAGGCATGTTAAATTGTCCCTAAGAATGTACTTTCCGAAAAGTTTTTCATCCTCTTTCCATTCCTTAGTAGATTTGATCATTCTCTTTCAATTCCAAAAGAAATGTTTATCCTAACATCTCTGAAAAATAAAATAAAAAATAAAAACGGAGAAGGAATGAAATTTTTTTCGCGGCAGCCAGCGGTGGCACCGCCAGAACCGGCGGTAGCACCGCCTTCCTTCCGCGGTATGCCAGCGGTGGCACCGCCAGAACCAGCGATAGCACCGCCTGAGCGTTCGGTCACTAGGCTGTGGCACCGCTCGGTTTGGCGGTGGCACCGCCCGAGAGCCCTTATATAAATCCTAAGGGTTAGGGCCGGCGGTGACACCGCCCCCAACCCGTGAGAATCTGCCTCAACCCTCCCCCAACCTCTCTAAAGCCTCATTCCAACATTTAGAAGCCTTGGAAAGGGATTTTTGTTGGTCCAAGCTCTCCATCTTTCAAGAAATTTTCCATAAGGTAAAACTTAAAATTTTCTTCTTCCTCTTTTCATTATTTTCCCTACCCTTTACAGTTTCATATTTTTGATCCATCATCTTGTCTAGATAATGGCTCCTAAGAGATCAAAAGGGAAAAGGATTGTAGGAGATTCATATGACCAAAATCTTTTTCAATCTAAAGAAGTAGCACTTAAATTTCCAAATTTCGAAACAAGAACTATACATAAGGGTAAACACGTTGATCTAAATGAACTAGGAAACCTAGAACCCATTAGGTGGTTTGCACATTTAGATGCCTTACCTCTCCTACAAATCAATGAACCAATTTATCTCAGGTTAGTTAGGCTATTTTATGCAAACTTGTGTGTGGACAATGAAAGCCTAAGTACTTACCTTTTAGGAACACAGATTAGAATCTTTGACAGCACTATTTGTGAATTAATTGGACTCACTGAAAAAGATAGGGGCTGTTATTTTAGAGGTAAATGGGATGTAAATGTAATCAGAGCAACTTACTTCGAAGCCGTAGAAACTATTTTTGCAAATCCGAACCTCGGCATACTACCCAAGAGTTGCGAACACTTACTACCCTTTAACTCTAAAATTCTTCATCACATCATAACAAGCATCATATTTCCTAAACAATTTCATCTTGATGAAATAAGTCAAATAGAGATGAGCACAATGTATTGGATTATGACCGGTCAACATAACTGCTTTGGATACTCAATCCGGCAACACATGAAGGATATTATAGCTAGAGACGGTATGTTATCATATGGGGGGTTAATCACACGACTTATACTTGCCCATGACATTTGTATCCCACCCGATGAAGAGACAATTCAAAGTGATCGATATAACATCATCAACATAAATCTATTGAAAAGACTTAGGTGCACTTTTAGCAACGGTATATGGGTGAGGCAACCTAGAAGGACTGATCCAATTCTCCCACTAGTAGAACACCCTGAAACACTAATTCTTAGGGGAAATGAATCTCCTCCTCCTAGTCCCTTTGGCGCAGCACCTTCAGCTCCTGCTTCCTCCTCTGAAGAACTCATTTTGGCAAAATTGTATCAGATCAAATCACAACAAGACCAACTCAAAACACAGCAAGAGCATATTCAAACTCAGCAATTTGAAATTTTGCAGGAACTATGGCAAATGAATCAAAAAATAGATGTCCTGTATCAGCAATATGCATTTCCTCCTAAAGATTAATCGATGTATCTTTGATATTGACATGCGATCTTTGTCATCTTCTTTCCTTGAATGACATGTTGAACCTTCTTTTGCAATATATTTTGAATGATGTTGAACCTTCTTTTGTGATGTATTTTGAATGAAAGATGATGTTGAATTCCTTTGCTTTAACAATCACAAATTATACGCTTAAAGACGCTCTCCTTTTTGTTGATGACAAAGGGGGAGAAATATGGTAAATTGATAATTGCTATGCTATGATTGCCATATTTTCACTATGAAATGTTTGCATTATATGTTGATATCTTGCTATGATCACTATCATTCACGTTTGAAATATAAAACTTGAAAATGGTTGTCAAGTCTTGACATCATTTTCAGAAAGATACATCATGATAGGAATCATGATGGGAGTATTGATAAGGTTTGACTTATCAATATGTCTCTTGAATTCAAAGGCTTTGAATTCAAGAATGACTTATCTCAAGTATGGCATATAAATAGGGGGAGTTAATGTTAACTCCATTATCAATTGATCGTCATCATCAAAAAGGGGGAGATTGTTGAATCTCGGATTTTGATGATGAAGTCAATTGTCATGTTTTATCTAATCCATATGTTGAGATAAGTATGCAGGATTAACTACGAAAGCTTGAAGACATAAAGCGAGTCTACTGGAATCAAGTTCGATGGGTGTTTGAGAGTCCGAAGATTCGTCGAAGATGCTGCCGGAACCAATCGAGAAGAAATCGGGGACTTGTCGGAGTTTTCGGAAGTCCGCCGAAGAGATCATTGGAGGTTTGCAGAGATCGCTGAGAAGGCTCGGCTACTCGTTGATTTCACCACAAGATCAGGAGCTAGCTGGGAGTCCGTCGGAAGAAATCCAAGGGCGTATCGGAAGTCCGTCGGAAGATCGCCGGAACAAGACTTGAAGTTCGCCGGTTAAAAACTTGCTTAGGATTATGTTTTTTAGTTACGTAGTTTACATGTAATTAAGGTTAGGATTAAGAAATAATCTTATATCTTGATTAGGGGCCAACTGGGCCCAAAATGAAACCTGGTGTGGGCCGGACTTAAAGCCCAACCAGTAACCAATAATACTGGGCGGTGGAACCGCCCTACTGGGCGGTGGCACCGCCCAGCACCCGAGAGTCAAGCGGTGGCACCTCTGGACTGGGCGGTGGCACCGCCCAGTACATTGTCAGTGTCAAAACTGACAGGCGGTGGCACCGCCACTGACAGGCGGTGGCACCGCTAGCTTCGGGAATCGAAGAGAATTCAAATTTTGGAGCCCAAATTTGAATCCTCTTGAGGCCTATAAATACCCCTCTATTCTCAGCTGAGATTACAACTCTTTGAGAAGCAATAGAGTAAAAAAAAAAGGGTCTTAGCAAAGCCTTAGCAAGTCTTACTTTCAAAATTACTTGAGTGTTCACCTCCCTTTCTTTCTTGCTGAAATTCTGTAAGAGTGTGAACCACTTGTAAAGGTTGTAAGAGGGGTGTTTGTCCTTCCCCTTCAAAGTGATTTGCTAGTGGAAGTTGGGGGCCTCATCGAAGAAGGCTTCGCAAGTGGATGTAGGTCATTTTGACCGAACCACTTTAAATCTGCGTGTTCCTTGAATGTGTGAGTTGTTATTTTTCTGCAATCATTATCTACATAGAAGCAAGTTTTTGTTCTTCACTTTACTCTAGTTGCTATTGATCGAAATATCCTCGCATTTTACGGAATCAGTTTCAAACCTACTAGTTTTAATCCGCTGCACTAATTCACCCCCCCCTCTTAGTGCCGCTCCGATCCTAACAATTCCTTCTTATAATTTCCTTCTTGAAAAAGGAAGATTTTTTACTTGCAAGGATATTGATTCACATGTATATCTTGATCCTTGTAAAAATGAAGTGTGATTTAATCTTTCCTTGAGATGTTTGTATAATTGGTATCCTATCACTCATTGTTGAAAAATGACATGAACCTAGTTATGACATGAATCATTACCACACTTATGTTTAAAATTTGCTTATATCGTTCTCCTTTTTGTTGATGACAAAGGGGGAGAAATATATGAATTGATGCTATGAGTACCATATTTGAATTTGAATTATGTTAAAGAAGCTTGCATCGAAATATATGGTAAATTAATGATAGAAATGCTATGATTGCTAAACACTTGAAATATTTGTATTATGTTAAGATATCAAGAACTTGCATCGTAATTTTACATGTTGATATATTACCATATGATGAATTGCTACCATTACTATCATTCACATTTGAAATGTAAAACTTGAAAATGGATGTCAAGCCTTGACATCATTTTCAGAGAGATACATCATGATAGGAATCATGATGGGAGTATTGATAAGGTTAAACGATCTTAACTTATCAATATGTCTCTTGAATTCAAAGGCTTTGAATTCAAGAATGACTTATCTCGAGTATGGCATATAGATAGGGGGAGTTAAAGTTAACCCCGTTATCAATTGATTGTCATCATCAAAAAGGGGGAGATTGTTGAATCTTGGATTTTGATGATGAAGTCAATTGTCATTTGTTATCCAATCCATATGTTGAGATAAGTGTGCAGGATTAACTACGATGAAAGTAAGACATGCAGCAGGAGTTGAGCCGAAGTCAAGATTATGATCACGTTGGGGGTTCGAGAGTTCGACGGAAGTCCGGACGGTCATCGGAGGTTCTACGGGAACAAATCCGAGAAGTCCAGGAGCTTGCCAAAGAAGCTCATCGGAACTTGCCAAGTGGATCATCGTAAGTCCAGGAGTTTGCCGGAAGTCCGCCGGAGCATCACTGAGGGTTCATCGGATGATCGCCGGAAGCTCAACGAAAGAAGCGATTGACGCACCAGAGAAAGTTGCAGTAAATGTCTTGAAAAATATCGTAGTTAGCATTATGATTAAGTTAGAAATGGGAGGTGATCCCATTAACTTAATCTTGGGGCAATTGGGCCCTTGATAGACCCAAATTGGGCTGAATAGATTAGCCCATTCAGACCCAGATTTCCTGGCCAGCGGTGGCACCGCCTGGGTCAGCAGTGGCACCGCCCAGGAGCTGAGTCTCCGAGTGAGGTTGGGCAGTGGTACCGCCCCTGTCAGGCGATGCTACCGCCCGAGCTCGGTCTCCGAGCTCTATCAAGCGATAGTACCGCCCATTTATGGAGGTAGTACCGCCAGGACCCCGGAAATATGGGAAATGATATTTTTGAGCTCCAAATTCAAATCATTTTAGGGCCTATATAAACCCACCCTTTCATGCATGAAAGGGCACCGAAACTTAGCATTTATTCTGAGATTATGAGAGCTTAAAAGTGTTGTAAAAGGCTAGAAGTTCTTCTCCCTCTTTTCTTCGAAGTTTTGATCATTCAAGAGAGGAGTGAAAAATCTGTAAGGGTTGTCTCCTAAGCCCGTCAAAAGGAGTGAAACTGTAAAAGGGTGGTTGGCCTTCACCTATTGAAGGAAGGCCTCTAGTGGATGTCGGTGACCTTATCGGAGGAGGAAGCCAAAAGTGGATGTAAGTCAAGATTGACCGAACCACTCTAAATCTCGGTTTGCATTTATATTTTGTTCTCTATCTTAACTACAACTACTTCCATAGCTTTACTTTAACTGCACTTCGCTTGATCTTAAGTTAAAGCAATTTTCGAATCGACTTTCATACCAAAATTGTTCTTATCGTACGAACGTCATTTTAAATCGTCGAAAGTTTTCTGCTGCACTAATTCACCCCCCCCTCTTAGTGCTCTTGATCCTAATACCAAAGCCTAGCTAGCCTCTTTACCTCTTTATTAGGGGTCGGCTTAGATAGGTTTTACATGAATGTCCCTCTCAATTAGGACTCTCCTAGCTAGAGTCCTAATAGACCCCTCTTCAAATCAGCCTTGTCCTCAAGGCTGAGATTCCATGAACTCAGGGAAATGGGTCTTCAGCTCATCATATGGTTCCCATGTGGTATCTTCAAGCGGTAAATTATTTCAATGCACTAGTACTTCAGTAGAGGGACGTCGGCGACGCATCACGATCCTGTGATCGAGGATGACTTATGGTTGGGCTTGAATAACTCCATCCTCAGTGGTGTTGGGCAGTTAGATCTGGGGTGACTCATGTTCTCCTTGGGCTTCAGGCATGACATGTGGAAGACAGGGTGAATTTTGGCATCCTTAGGCAATTTAAGTCTGTACGCCACGGCTCCAATATGCTCTATGATATGATAAGGACCATAAAAACGTGGGGATAGCTTCATGGAGGCTCGAGTTTTGATGGAGAGTTTCTTGCATGGCTGTAGATGAAGATAAACCCAATCTCCTACTGAAAATTCTCTTTCGCTTCGTCGTGTGTCAGCTTGCTGCTTCATTCTGGCTTGAGCAATAGAGAGATTATCCTTTAATAGCTATAGGAGTTTGTCCCTGTCAATCAATTCTTGGTTCACCTAATCTACCTTAGCCAAGCCAATTACATACTTTGGAATCATAGGGGCTGGCCGACCATACAATGCTTCATAAGGGGTATATTTTATAGATGAATGATCTGTAGTATTATACCATCATTCGGCCCAAGGAAGTCATTTCACCCACTCTTTTGGTCAATCGCTGGCAAAACACCGAAGGTACATCTCTAAACACCTGTTTATCACCTCTGTTTGGCCGTTAGTTTATAGATGATATGTTGTGCTCATCTTGAGTTTGGTTCCTTGTAACTGAAATAACTCGGTCCAAAATTTACTGGTGAAGATCTTGTCATAATCACTTACAATGGACCTTGGCATCCCATGCAATTTAACAATATTTTCTATGAAAATCTGGGCAATACTAGTAGCAGTGTAGGGATTTCTCACAGCACAAAAATGAGCATATTTCATAAGTCGATCAACCAGCATGAGAATTATGCCTTTACCTTTGGAAGGTGGCAGCCCTTCGATAAAGTCCATGGAAATGTCAGTCCACACCGAGTCCAGTATAGGTAGTGGTTGTAGCTTCCCTGGATTTGCCACTGTTTCACCCTTGTGCTATTGACATACATCACATTGTGCCACATATTCAGCAATAATTTTTTTCATCTCTCTCCAATAAAAATTTTGCTTCACTCTTTTGTAGGTTCTTAGGAATCTGGAATGCCCCGCTGAAAGTGTGGAGTGCATTTCATGCAGGATAATTGTGATGCAAGGGGAGTCAGGTATAAGCACAATGCGACTTTTGTAGCGTAAATCCCTCGAATCCCAAGTGTAGTGGGCTATTGCATTTGGATCCTCTTCCAATTTGTTTATGGTGTTGCTGATCTCTGGATCCTTCTTCTATTCTTCCCTAATGTCTTCAAGGAGACTGGTGGTAAAAAGGGAGATGGCTGAAACCTTAGCTTGCTCAGGTAGCCGTGAGAGTACATCTACAACAACAATTTCTTTCTCCTTTTTATAAATAATTTCATAATCAAATCCAAGAAGTTTGGTTACCCATTTTTGCTGCTCAAGGGATGATATCTTTTGCTCCAAAAAGTATTTGAGACTTCTATGGTCGGTTTTAATTTGAAATCGTCGGCCGATCAAGTAGGGTCTCCACCTCGTTATTGCATGCACAATGGCTAGCATCTCCTTATCATGTATTGACATATTTTGATGGGAGGGAGACAATGCCTTGCTAGTGTATGCGAGTGGTCGACCATCTTGCATGAGAACGGCTCCAATTCCGACTCCAGATGCGTCGGCCTCAATGATGAAGGGTCAGTTGAAATCTAGTAGTTCTAGCACCAGCGTCATTGTCATGGCTGCCTTCAGTTTGTCGAAGGCAGCGGAGGCTTTGTCCGACCATTGGAAAGCATCTTTTTTCAGTAAAGAAGTGAGAGGTGCGCTGATCTTCCCATAGTCCTTAACAAATTTTTGGTAGTAGCCTGTTAGTCCAAGGAACCCACACAGTAATTTCATGTTTATAGGTTTCGGCCAGCCTTGCATTGCCTCAATTTTTGTTGGGTCTACCACCACCCCTTCTTCTGATATTATGTGCCCAAGGTATTCTACATTTTGTTGGAGAAAGCTGCACTTTGGTTGCTTAACAAAAAAAGTATTCTCCTGAAGGATCATCAAAACAATCCGTAAATGCTGAAAGTGACTCTCAAGAGAAGGGCTATAAATGAGAATATCATCGAAAAATACCAATATAAATTTGCGAAGAAAGCTCTGAAAAATATCATTCATGAGACTTTAAAAGGTTGAAGGAGCATTAGTGAGTCCAAAAGGCATTACCAAGAATTCATAATGGCCATCATGTGTGCGGAATGCAGTTTTTGGAATGTCGTCTTCACATACTCGAGCTTCTTTTAATTCATCAAGAAGTTCATCCACCACTGGTATTAGGTACTTGTCCTTGATAGTGATGTCATTTAAAGCTCGGTAGTCAATGCACATCTGCCAAGTTCCGTCCTTCTTGCGTACAAGTAGCACCGGTGAGGAATAGGGGCTACAACTTGGCTGAATCACCCTTGTTTCAAGCATCTCCTTTACGATCTTTTCAATTTCATCCTTCTAGAGGTGAGGATATCGGTACGGTCAAGTGTTCACTGGTGGCTTGCTCGGAAGGATTGGAATCCGATGGTCATGTTGCCGAGAAGGAGGAAGACCGCGTGATTCAGCAAAAATGTCAGCAAATTCAACAAGCAATTGGGCAAGATTTTGATCTTCAATTTCCATTTTCTTCCCCTCTGGTTGCTGCTAGAGATGCATCAAAAAGCCACCATTTACTTGTGCAAAACTTTCTCCATTCGTTGGGTTGAAATGGTGGTTACATTGCTTCCGCGCTTCCCGTGTAGGATGATCTGTTTGCCTTTGCAGTAAAATTTTATAATTAATTTGGAAAAGTTTCAAGAGACATCACCTAGCGTAGTCAGCCATTCTATGCCAATCACAGCCTCATAGTCATCAATTGGTAGGAGGAAGAAGTCGGTCATAATTTCTTGGTCTTGCAACAATAGTTTCACCTGCGGGCATCTTTGGTGGCACTTTAGGATTCTGTCGTCGGCAACCTTTACATTGAACTTGCTGCAACCTTCTATATGTAGTGCAATCCGAGCACTACATATTAGTGCTGCCCATGTCGATGATAATAGTGATCGATTGTTGTTTGAGAAGGCCTCTAACTTTCATCATTTGCGGGTTGGAGTAGCCGGCTAATGCGTGTACCATAACGTCGGTTGGTTGTGGCTCTTCTTCCACATCTTCTTCTTTATGTTCAAGGCTCTCTTCTAGATGTTCAATAACCTCTTCTTCTATTGGTTCAATTATAAGAAGTCTCCCTTTCTTACGGCGATGCTCGCGGCTCCATGGCTCGTCGTAATGCCAACATAACCCCTTCGCAAATCGCTCCCGAAGCTCTTCTCTTGTCAATCTTTTTGGTGCAGGTACTCGGTTAATAGTAGTGGGGGCTGAGGGCTTTAGTATTGCCAATCGAGGAGTGATCCTAGTCCTATGGGCTTCATGGTTCAATCGCTCCTCTTGAAGTCGTGCGAAAGAGATGGCTGCCATAAGCGTGTATGGTTGTCGCGCTTTAACTTCTCCCCGGATCTCCGGCTTCAAGCCCTCAATAAAGGTCCTCAATAGCTATTTTTTAGACCAATCATGAGTTTGATTAGATAAACTTTCAAAGCTGGTTTGATACTCCTGAATGGTGGAGGTTTGTCAGATCTTTGCTAGTTGTCCATCAATGTTCTCATAATATGTTGGTCCGAAGCGGATCAGCAGTCCTTCTTTGAATTGTCGTCATGATAGCACTCCATGAGTGTGTTCAAACTAGTCAAACCATTGTATAGCATCCCCTTCAAGATGTATAGCCGTAATTTCCACCATAGATGCATCCGCGGTTTTGTGGTACCGAAAATATCGCTCTACGCGCGAGATCCAACCAATCGGATCTCCTTCTTCCCATCTAGGGAAGTCCACCCTCATACGTGGATAGTTGAGGTCAATCATAGAACCACCCTTCTCTTGGAAGTCATCTCTTTGGGCTTGGTGCGATTGGTTAGAGCTCTCTCCTTGATGTGATTTCTTCGGGCTTAGTGATCGGCCTAAACTGAGTTCGATAAAGAGAGTCCGAATCTTATCCTTCATTCGTGCCTCGAATGCTTCAAATTTAGCATTGATTGCCTCCTTAGATGCCATAGTATATGCCTCCAAATCTATGATATTAATATCTCTCTTTTGTTGTCGGATTAAAGGCATGTATGGGTTAAGAGAAATGATGGTCAAAAGGGTTGGTGGATTGTGGATGTAGGCTGCGGTTTAGGCTTGTTTTGTGGCTGTTTTGGGTGCAGTTTGAGGGTGTGGTTTGGTGGAGTTTTAGGGCTGTGGATGAAAGTTTTTGATCTGTGGTAAATGACAGTAAAGGTTTGATAGAAATCAGAGGGAGTTTGCTACAGAATTGTATTGTCTTGTAAGAGCAGAATTGTTGTCGAAGAAATAGCGATTTCTCGACAAAATTTCCACCAAAAACTATTGTAATTCACAGGGAGATCAAAGAATGATCCGCGATGGTGGAGATGACGGTGAAATTTGGCGACGATCTTTTAAGCAATTGTGGGAATTGCTTTGGACAGCTGTGGAGGGATGATGGATAGCTGTGGAAGGGCAGCGAGATGCTAAGAACACTGCTCTGATACCAAGTGTTAGAACCCTTACAGATTCTAAGCTTGGGGTTGATCTCTTTGGGGGATCGACCTCTTGGAACTCTATAAGGGTTCCTTCCTCCAAGTTGCTACTCAAAGACTGCAGAAAAGATTCATCTATTGCTTATCAAAAGAGAATGAATACATGATTATTTATAGGATTTCTAAACCCTAACTCCTAATAGGACTCCTACTCAATTAAGACTTCTACTCAAGACTACTAATAGGACTCCTACTCAAGACTCCTATTCCTTTACAACTCCTAATTCTTCTCTAAGAAATAATCTCCAAAGCCTAGCCGGCCTCTTTACCTCTTTATTAGGGGTCGGCTTAGGTAGGTTTTACATGAATGTCCCTCTCAATTAGGACTCTCCTAGCTAGAGTCCTAATAAGAAAATTATCATTTGTAAAATATTTCGTTTATCGAAAACCGATTTCAGAAAGTGCTTGACTTTAGAATGAAAGAACTGGTAATTATCTAAGAAAGTAACGATAGTAATAAAAAGCAAAATGGAAATAAGCACACCAGAATTTATAATGGTTTAGTCATTGTGACCTACATCTACTTCTGATTCCTCCTCCATCGAGGTCATCGACGTCCACTAACGGTCTTCCTTCAATAGGCAAAGACCAATCACCTCTTTACAACGCTTTCTCCTTTTCACAGGTTTAGGAGATAACCCCTACAAACCTCACACCTCTCTTGAATAATCTCAACACTTTTAACACCCTAAGAATTCAAGATTATATTCATACTTTCATACTCTTCCATACAGAAAAGAGTGGAGTATTTATAGGCCCCAATGGCTTTAGAATTGGAGCCAATAAGTGTTATATCCCCGGATTTCGGGGTACTAGTGGTACCACCACCATTATTGGGTGGTACCATTGCCTGACTCTTTAACACTGGGTGGTACCACCACCCAGTCTGGCGGTACCACCGCTTGATAGAGCTCTCGAAGACCTCACTCTGGCGGTACCATTACCTAATAGGCGGTACCATCACTGGCAGATAATAACTGCCGATGGTACCACTGCCCAGTCTAGGTAGTAGCATTGCCCAAAGCACCTAGGAGATTGAGTCCCAAGTGGTACCACCATCGGCCGTGACTTCAGGTGCTGAATGGGCTATTCAACCAACCCAATTCAGCCCTATTAAGGGCCTAGTTGGCCTCTAACTAAGTTAGTGAGATTACCTCCTAATCCAAACTCAACTTAAGGTCTAACTATGATAATTAAGATATTTAACAAGGCATTCTTGTTCCGGTATGTCAATTGTTCTTCTAGCGAGCTTTCGGCGAACTTCCGACGATCTCTCGGCAATGTTCCGACGAACTTCCGGCAAGCTCCTTGACTTCACGACGATCTTTGTAGAAAGTTATGATTAGCTTCTTTGGCAAGCTCCTAGACTTCTTGGTTACTTCCAGTGGAACTTCCGACGAACATCCGGACTTCCGACGAACTCTTGAACTCCCAACGAAATCTCGATCTTGACTCCGGCACAACATTTGCTTTATGTTTTACCACTATTGTAGTTAATCCTATACACTTTTCTCAATATATAGATTATATCAAATAATTTATTAATTGATTTCATTATTAAAATCTGAGATTCGACACAAACATCTCATTTAAATATCGCTAAAAAAATGTTATGATATATTAAAGGGACAATTGAATATGGAATATTTTATTTATTATCTATA
Source organism: Musa balbisiana (assembly GCA_004837865.1). Lineage (NCBI taxonomy): Eukaryota > Viridiplantae > Streptophyta > Magnoliopsida > Zingiberales > Musaceae > Musa > Musa balbisiana. The sequence continues at coordinate 25,849,009 of CM017196.1, read as the reverse complement.
AGGTCGGAGCTCATTAGATATAGTGATAATGATTGGGTCGAAAGCTACAATGAATGATCAGAAGAGTATAACTGGATTTGTATTTTATTTTGGTGAAGCTACATTCACATGGTCTTCAAAAAAATAACATATCGCTCTATCAATTTGTGAAGCAAAATATATAATAGCATCTTCTTATATTTGTCATGCAAGAAAATTACTCTAAAAATTTTATAAGCTACAAGAGAAGTCAATCAAGATTTATGTTGATAACAAATTAGCTATTATCTTATCCAAGAATCTAATCTACTATGAAAAATCAAAGCATATCAACATAATTTGATTTCATAAGAGATTATGTCAAAAATAAAGAAGTGGAGCTATTTCATGTCAAGACAAATGAATAAGTAGTCAATATACTTATAAAACCTCTTAAATTTATAATATTCTAATAATTTCAAAAAAAACTAGCTATTAGATGGAATAAGTTTAAAGGAGAAAAATATTATAATTAAATTTATTAAGATATTATAAAAAGATTCATTATATCAAGAGAGAGGTTCAATCCATCAAATCAAATTAAGAGGAGAAACATAGAAGGACAAACCAAATTAACTATTAATTCTTAAAAAATTAAAAAACAAAAGAGTGATTCATTTTAAATATAATTAATGTAATATATATATGAGCGCTATATAAATCGGGTTATGAAACATATAAAGTTTTTAAAGTTATAGAAAATGTTGATAGAAACATAGAAGATTTAGTTTTATCCTAATATTTCTTTGTATAATAGAACTGCCATATAATAGAACTGTTATATAAATCTCATATAATAGAACTGTCTCTTCTCCCTATCAATTTCAATAGGCAGTGCCGATGAAAGTAAAGGATTCAATCTCTTATACTTCATAAGACTATTATTTGAATTAGATTGCACTCCAATGCTAAGTTGAAGTTGCTATTGCATTTTCTATCGACTCTTGAAAGAAAACTGGATTAACTGCATCATTTCCCACTGACCCTATGGTCTTTTATTGTTCATTACCGTTAATGCTTCTTGGTGGGCTGTGCACACTATTCAGAAGTAAGAAACTACCAAATTGTTGCACTTGAGTGGTTTGTGAGCTTGCATCACATTTTCTATTCACCTAGAGTGTCATACTATTTTATCCTATAGTTATGAAATCAATTATATATAATTTAAATCATAAATTATAAGAACACATCCTACTTAAGCTCTGACACTACTAAACTATAATGCCTTAGCCCAACGGAAAGTCATGAGTAGCATAACATTATCATCCATAGATGATGGATGCAAAGCCAACACCTGTACACATGATTGACATCCCAATTCCAAGCACATAATATAACTCAATCAGTTGAGAATAAAAAGTCTGTAACAATGTTCAACAAATTTAGTAACATCCTTAATTATTCACAGTGCTTGAATTCAAATAAAATTTCAAGTCCAAACATAAGAAAAATTGTAAGACACAAACCGATCTTACGAGCATGTCCATGCACAATCTACTCCTTGGTATCTAAAAAAAAATCAAAAACATGAGTATAAACAAACCACAACTAAGTAAGCATCAACAACTCATATACCAACAAAACTAATATATAAATATATTTTTTATAAAACAATTAAAGATTATTTTACAATAGACCATTTGCTTTCATAGACATAAAAAACAAAATATTTATTTTGTTTATACAGAATCATAACATAAAGTTATATATTTGGCACAAACTGAGCTTCAAAAATCTTGTAGGTCTTACACTTCAACAGATAAGATATTAAATAAATTTTAAAGTAACACTTCTTGAATATTTTTTCAAATACAATATATAGATAGCTAATAACACATATCAAAACAGATGTTTTAGGAGAAGACAATTATGGTCATATTATATGCTATGATAAGATCTAAAATCATATTTGATCACATAATATGTTTAAGACACTTATCCCTATGTCAAGGCCAAAGAAGAAACTAATTTATGACAAATACCAATATTTTAACCTCATTAATAGAGTTCAAGTCATAGTCATACTAAGCATGCCAATGTCACATATATGATATAATTAAACACATGAAAAACATAAGATTTGAACATATATAAGCATGATCATAAAGATTTTTTAAACTATTTACTACAAAAATTATTAAGCCTTGAACAATAATATATAAACAAACCACTCAATATTTAAAATAATACTTGTGAATCATATATTTTTAAATGAATACTTTCTTCATATGAAAATAGGTCAGATGGAGTGGATGAATATTTAGAATTGATAGAATGATCTAGTTCCTTCCTCTTTTCTAAAATTATTCAAACAACATAAAATAACACAATGAAGAATCAATATCCTTTCTTTCTTTTTTTCAATAATAATCATTTAGTTTTATTTCTTTTTTCCTTCTCTGGGATCATATTACATTCAAGGATCTAAGATTAATTTATCTATAGTACTAACTACTTTCTGAATAGTAAGAAATGATAGAAATTCAAATATATATATATAAGTATAATTTTCTAATTTTAAATTATTTTTTTGATTAAAAAAGCGAGATCTCTAAGATACACATGTTTTTCTTTCTTTTACTGTCTCTTTCCATTGTTTTATTTGTTTATGCTTCCTCTATGCACATTCTTCACATTATTCACTTCCTCTATGCAATGCTTCCCACACAAACGCCACCTCTCTTCCCTCTCATGGCGAACCCTTCTCACATACGTCACTGGACGTCGGCAACGGCTTACTGCAACACTACTTTTTTTTTCTTTCTTCTGCTTCATCCTTTTTTTCTTGTCACCCAACCTTCCATTAACCGAGCCTAGTAATTCATATTCATAGCCCACATGCTCCCTTCTTCCTCCTTTGTTTTATCTTGATTCATTAATTATTATAGGATCAAAATTATATCAAGATTCATACAAGATCGAATTATAAAATAAGCAGACAAGATTTTTTTTATAATCTAAAAATTTTGATGAAGAAACCATAGAAAAAATATCGTAATTCTTACTTGATCCTCAATTCAGCATCGATCACAGGGATGAAATTTCCTTTTGATCTAGGAATTCCCAGGAAATAGTTCTTTTCCACACATAGAAAAAAGGTCGTCCTCTTAGAAGACGATAGATATTACACACTAAATATCCTAATATCTCAATTTTTCAAATATATCATTTATGATAATCTTAATTACACATAATTCTCAAAATAATCTCATGGGTATTACAATATTCACAGCTAAACTTTATCCTTCAAGATAAATAGCAATTGAAGTTGGTGGACGTGTAACATGATTCTGATAAATTAGTTTAAGTTGCTGATTTGAGGTGTCCTGCAGAAGTCAGTTGATTTATCTTACTCTACTTTTGATTTAACGCTAGCTAACTTTGAAAAGATCCCTATTACTTTAGCAGAGCCTTTTCCTGAAACCTCATAGACCCTTTTGGCCTAAGTTTGTCCTATTAATGCTCCACGAAACATAGCTATTTACATGAGCTTTACGCCCAGTTCCTTGCCAGAGGTCATCTGAATGCCATGAGAAACTTATTTACACATGCATCTGAAATTTCTAGCAACAGGAAAAGTTTTACTGGAGGATGTATGCTGTAAGTGGTCCAGTCAAGAAGATTGTCAACTTCCATTTGTATGTTCAGATCCATGTCCCTCCATTTTTGACTTCCACAAAAAGCCCTTATGAAACAATCCTGTGTTCATGTTGTCATCATACAAGTGGCTCCACAAGTGAACTTGACCTGTTGTGTGGATAGCTAATGTGCGATCTGAATGCAACCAGCAGATGCTCACGATGCATCCCTTCTTCAGCACTTTCTTTGTAATCTTCACGTGCATGCCTTCGTCCACTGACACTGTTCTTGTCCCGGTATCCTCAGACAAATCCCGTGCTTTAGCCTTCGTATGTGTTCCTTACCTCCCAAAATCAACTTGAGATTAAAAACCTCACTGATGAATACCGACTTCATTCCTTCTCACACTGAGCACCACATTAAAGTAAGGCATTGTAATGATCACGCCAGAGCATTTGGTATTCATTATGCATGTTGTTGCAAACTAAAGTGCGTTGTCCTGGGATTCTGCTGAACTCTTCCAACACACCACCACCCCCCACAAATGGATTGTGAGGGTGAACATGGATTACCTGTGATTGGTGAGCAATAATATTAAGAAAGAAAGGTTGTAAGTTAGGATGGTGGCTTCTGGTGAGGAGCAATCCCACAACGGAGTGCATGCAGTGCTGAGCCAGGAGCCTTAGTGGTTGTCCTTTCATGATGATGTGTAATTCCATCATTTAGGCATCTAGGAAAAGTCCACCACAAAATCTTGCTTTTTAGGTTGAATGGAGGGAAGGTATCATCAGGTGAGTTCTGGAAGACCAATCTTTTTTTATTCTCCCGGTTCACCATTCCTTTTCTTCTTCCCATGTGGCTTGTGTAGTATGTGTGTGGTTCCGAGGGATGCTTTTGCTCCAAACAGAGAAAGAGTTCCATTTATTGTAGTGGTTAGTACTGTTCTCCAACTTAGGCAGGTGCAAGTGCAAGACAGAGGGGCTGAGCTAACAAGAAGAAAAGTTTCATTGTTTTAATCGGCCTCTACAACTGTGTCTTCAAGCAACATGCATGTTGCATGTTATTTTGTATGCGACGTGTTTCCACTGTGTCAAGTAATTCCCCACAAATCCTGCATTAAGAGAAGGCTTGTGTTCTTACTAGATTGAAAATTCGTCGATCTCTCACCACTCTTATCGTGTGGTATACTGTTGAGGCATCCTTTGCCTTTCGAAATGCAATGGAATAAGTTAATC
>CM017196.1:25834177-25836677 GCA_004837865.1 Musa balbisiana | reverse complement strand
CAGCCCATCATCTGCTTTACGCCTTACCACTATCGTAGTTAATCCTGCACACTTATCTCAACACATAGATTAGGTCAAATAATTTACCAATTGATTTCATCATCCAAATTTGAGATTCAATAATCTCTCCTTTTCTGATGATGACAACCAATTAGTGAAGGAGTTAACCTTAACTCCCCCTATCTATATATCATACTCTAGAAGATATAAACTTGAATTCATAAAATTGAATTCACAACCTTGAATTCTAGCTTTGATCGAAATTAGAAATCACATGCATTGTGCATCATCAAAATTTCAGGTCATCAAGATATTAAATACATAATTACTTCATGGATGATAAAATGTTTTGACATAGCCTTTCATCACTACTTGCATAACATTATCATACTTCGCCCCCTTTGTCATCAACAAAAAGGAGAAGTGCAACTATTAAGTATTTAAGATATGAAATTTCAAATCAGTGCATTATAAACATAGTCTCAAGTTTAGAATATACAAGCTAGCAATTTTTAGAGATGTACAAGTGTAGCATGTTTGCTTTTATTGAGATAGCAACTTTTTGATTCTCTTTACATTACAAGCTAGCAATTCTAGTAAGTTTTACATCATGCAAGCTAGCAATTTTTATGATATACAAGTTAACAAGTTTGCTTTTCTTTGCGATATGTAAGATAATATATTTTTTACATCTTGAAATATGCAAGCTAGCAAACTTAGTGATGTTCAAGATAGCAAGTTCTTTCTTCTCTTTCGAGAAGTGCAAGCTAGCAATTTTGCTTCCTATCAAGTTTTTCTCTTTGTAATTTGTAAGCTAGTAAATTTAGCAAGTGTTACATCATATTAGAACATGCAAGCTTGCAAGTTTGCTTCTTTTGTAATGTACAAGTTTTCAAATTTTGCATCTTGAGCTAGCAATTTTTCTCCCCCTTTGTTATTGTCAAAAAGAAGGGAAGAATACAATGTTGTAATTATTTTTCCTTTACATCAATTTACAAATCATGACAAAGTTAAAGTATCAATCCTTTTTTTATTTTTTAATATGGTTGTGCATCATTATGATTTCAAATTAAAACATGCACAATTTTAAAAAATTTTATTTCATTCTTACTTCATGTATGATACCAAAATAAATCAATCATTACTATGGGCATATCATACATGATACGAAGACATTAAAATCTTTATGCATTTATCACTTCATGATTGTTGGTACCAAACATTCAACTTCAAATAATCAAGATCAACCAAATCACTTGTAAGAGATTCAAAATGAAATAAATAAATTTATCGATCTCTTGAAATGCTAATGATTTCTTTTCTCCCCTTTATCATTGTAAATAAGAATGAAGAAGAGGGGAATAATATATAACAAAACTCAAGTCATAAATTATCAAGTTGTCAAGTAGCATATCATGGTTAATTTGAATACATCTTTTTAGTGAATACCAAGAAGAATCATAGTATGAAAAATCTTGATTTATAGAAAAATCTCACGTATCAAATATTGAAAAATCAAGATGATGATTCATATATAAAAAATATCATAAGTTATAATCAAGAGAAAATTCATCATTCATTTTCAACTCATTCAATTTGTCAAATCAATATTTCTTAGATATGCATGATACCAAAACATGGTTTCAAATGTTCAACATATAATATGTATAATTACAAACAATTATCAAGATCATAGTTTGTTTGCATAAGTCTCTTCATTAGTAAATGGTAAGAAGAAATCATCGAAGATAAAAAATATTTTGATTCTCATAAAAGATAGCTTAATTAGAGAAATAAAAAAGAAAGTTCATGATTCAGTTGAAAATTTTCATTCAAATTCAAATCATCAAAATCACTTTTTGGAAGATTCAATGAAGGCAAGGTAAATAGATTTACACGAGAACTAGATTCATGTATAATGTCTCAATTTATCATGAATCATAAAAAAAATTTAGAGTATCAAGTGAAGGAATCATGATTCATGTGACAAAAAAATTGTCGATTCATGCATTCAAACCATTATTATTTCAACTCATCATGCATAGTTTCAAAATGTAAAATCATCAAATGTGATAAAAATATTTATTTTCAAAATACATTCCCTTTTAGTTGTTTCAATTTAAGTGATTTGATTTCATTTAAGCATGTTCTTATCCTTTTTTGCTAAATCGAAACATATATCATCGTTTAAAATGAAAGTACAAGATTTATCATAAAAATCTTCTAGATCAATAAATCACAAAAATCATCATGTATAACTTCAAAATCTCATGCATAGAATAAAATCATCAAGCATTGTACCAAAACTTTTAATATTTTTATTACATCATTATACATCATTAAATCATCAAAATTGATTTCATCAAATATAAAGCATGTTCAAGATTATTTTGTTTGTTGTAGTAATGCATTTTTCTTTTTAAGTGAATCTAACTTTTTACATGCAATTGTCATGCTCAAATTTTTATTTTTTATTTTTATTTACTAACTAATTTAAAAT
>CM017196.1:25806677-25819177 GCA_004837865.1 Musa balbisiana | reverse complement strand
AAGTAATATAAAATAATAAAATATTAAATAATATAATAAGCAAAAAGAGTGCATATTATGTGACACATGTCATTACTTACGTGATTGGCTTGTAGGGCACCTATGACTGGTAGTATCGACCTTATCTTTTTAAAAATTATTCTTAATGAGAAATGAGCTCTTTTATACTATACCCTTAGGGCTTGCTTCGATACATAGAGAGTTTTAGATAATTTAAAAACATAGTTCAAAAAAATAATATTCTCAAATCCTAATGGTTGTTCAATATAAACTTCTTTGGAAATAAAGTCATTAAGAAAAGCACTTTTGACATCTATTTGATATAACCTAAAATTATTACAACATGCATAGGTAAAGAGTATCCTTATGAATTCAAGTTTTGCCATAGGAGTGAAGGTTTCTTTATAATTTATACATTTTTCTTAGTTGAAACATTTGGCCACTAATATAGCCTTGTTTCGAACTACGATACCAAGTTCATTTTGCTTATTCCTAAAGACTCATTTAGTGCTAATTATAAGATGATCACTAGGTCTAAGAATAAGCGTCAATACCTTATTTCTCTTAAATTGATTTAATTCTTCAAGTATTGTAAAAATTCATAAGTTATCTTTTAGAGTATCATCAATACATTTAGGTTCAATTTGAGACAAAAAGGTAACATTAGCATAAAAATTTTTAAAGGAAGAACAAGTTTGAACACCTTTGATATATCTTCAATGATTAGCTCCTTAAGATGAGCATCCATATACTTTCATTCCTTGGGTAAGAATTCTTTGGAAGTAGATATATCCAAGTTACTTGGGATGGGAGAATTCTAATTCTAAATCAAATTCAAAGAATCAAAATCAAAATCATCATCAAAATTATTTTTCTTAAATTTGGTAGACTTATTAAAAATAATATGGATATATTCCTCAATAATCAAAGTTCTTTTATTGAAAACTCGATAAGCTTTAAAAATAGAGGAATATAAAAAAAAATACCTTCACCAGATTTTATATCAAATTTTCCTAAGGTATCATTTTCATTTAAAATAAAATATTTACAACCAAAAACTTTAAAATATAAAATGTTGGGTTATTTATTGTTTCATAATTTATAAGGAGTTTTAGATAGTAGTGAGAACTCTATTCATGACATAGCATGTTGTGTTAATAGCTTCGGCCTAAAAATATTTGGGTAGGCAATGTTCATTAAGTATGGTTCTTGTCATCTCTTGTAAACTCTTATTTTTCTCTCAACAACTCTATTTTGTTATGGATTTTTTGGAGTGGAGAAATTATGGTTATACCTATTTGAATCACAAAAATCTAAAAAATCATGATTTTTAAATTCACGGTCACTACGAATAGAAGAAATCTTAAAACCTTTTTTATTTTGAACTTGTTTGAAAAACTTTAAAAAATATTTAAAGCAATTACTTTTATATACCAAGAAGTATATCTAAATATATCTACTATAATCATTAATAATCATAAAAGTATATTTACTACCTCCTCGACTTGTGATATCAATTGTTCCAAATAAATCCATATGAATTAATTATAGTGGTCTAGAGGTACTTGATTTTAGATTTAAAGCTACTCTTTATTTGTTTACCTAGTTGGCATGTATCACAAACTTTATCTTTGATAAATTTAATTCTATGCATATCTCTTACAAGTTCTTTAGATGTAATTTATGAAATTAATTTCATACTTGCATGACCTAATCTTTTATGCCAAAACCATGCAACATCATATAAAATCAAAAAATAAGTTTCATCACAAAAATCATCAAGATCAATAGTATACATATTATTAGTCCTTAATGCGATCATAGAAATATTTTTGAATGATATCTCTATAATACAAGCATTAGATTCAAATTTACTATTATATCCTTTATCACACAATTGACTAATGCTTAATAAGTTATGTTTTTAAACTATCTGCTAATAAAATGCTTTCAATCAAGAGGCTTGATTTATTACCTATATTTCCTTTGTCAATAATTTTTTCTTTGTTGTTGTCTTCGAATGTATCCTTCGTCTTGGCTAGTGAGCATAGAGAAATATATTGGATCTCCAACCATATGCCTAGCTTTTGATTATAGACATATCTATAAGAAATTGGGGTTTGCTTTAGGTATTCATTTAACTTTAGGTCTCTCATGATTAGATCTGCCTATCTTGACTATTAGCATTAAGTTATTTATGGTTTCTTTAGGAACCCAAACTAATTATGTGAGCTTATTTTCTGTATGAACATTTATAGGCATAATGATCACATCTACCACAAAAATTATATTTAATTTTAGAAAAAATATATAATATCGGTTCTTTAATAAATATAGTCGGCTTTTGTTGAGTGTTACTACCCTAAAGCCGATTTCTTATTTTCTATGTATATGACCTTTGTTAGCAAGGATCATGTTTAATGATTTGTTTTCAATTTTAAAATTTTCTAATGTTTGTTATAATACTATATTTTTCTTTTTGACTGAGTCAAACTCTTCACATTTAGTATAAGAGATTAACATGTAATTATCATACTCATTTTTAATTTTTTAAATTTACTAGAGAGAGAATCATTATCCTTTTTTAGCAATTTATATTTCTTACTAACTAATTTAAATTCATCATATAAATTATGATATGTATTAAGTAATTTATCATAAGATAAAGGGGTTTTGGTTGAATCACATACCTCGTCGTTGAGAGCCATCAAAATGTAGTTCACCACCTCATCTTCATTGGTTTGCTCTTCATCTTATGATGTACTTGATTCATTCTAAGTTACCTTGAGTGCTTTCTTCTTCTTTTGTGCTAGCATCTTCTTCTTCAATTGTGAATATGCACTTTTAAAGTGCCCTGACTTCTTACATTCATAGTAGATGATCATGTCCTTTTTAAGTTCGTTTTTGTTCTTAGTGTCTTATTTTACAATATTTGTTTTGTTCCTTTTTATGAATTTTTTAAATTTTCTTATGAGGAGTGTCAAGTCATCATCATCACTTGAGCTTTTACTCGAGTGATCTTCTTTGATTCTAAGTATCATTTCTTTTCTATTCTTTGGAAGGTTGTTCTCATATTCATCATATGCCTTGCAAGTCATTTCATAGGTCATTAATGATCCAATGAGTTCTTCAAAAGAAAAATAGTTTAAGCTATTTGCTTCTTAAATAGTAGTTACCTTTATATCATAATTTTTTAGAAGAGATCGTAAAATTTTATTAACTAGTTTAAGGTTAGTATAACTTTTACCAAGAGCTTTCAAACCATTAACAACAATCATAAAATGGGTGTACATATCACTAATGGTTTCACTTGGCTTCATTCAAAACAATTTATAACTATGCACCAAGAGATTAATCTTAGACTTTTTAACTCTACTTATGCCTTCATGTATAACTTCGAGTGTGTGTTAAATATCATGTGTAGTTTCATATATAGAAATATGATTAAACTCATTTTTGTCTAAAGCACAAAATAAAGCATTCATGGTTTTAGCATTTAAAGAAAATAATTTTTTTCTCTAGATTATTTCATATATTTATTGGTCTAGAGGATTTTTTAAAGCCACATTCGATAATATTCCACATATCAAAGTCCATAGAAATAAAAAAGATCCCCGTTCGTATTTTTCAATACATGTAATCTGTCCCATTAAACATAGGAGGACGAGTGATAGAATAACCTTCTCGATTGTTGGAAAAAGTCATTTAATCTCTCTTGAGTGTTAAACCAAATAAGAGAATCAGACTCTAATACCAACTGTCAGGACCATAAAGGCACAAGGAGAAGGGGGGGTGGTAGTGAATTAATACTTTCAAAAAGTTGAAGTGATTTGAAAATACGTTCGATGAAATCGATATAGAAAATGTGCTTAACTTAGAATATGAGTAAATATAATAAGTAATTAAATTAGAAAGTAATAGCAATAAAGAGCATAAAAAAAAATACACATCAAATTTATAGTGGTTCAGTCGTCGCGACTTATGTCCACTCCTGATTCCTCCTCTATCGAGGCCATTGATTTTCACTACTGATCTTCTTCCAATGGACGAAGATCAACCACCTTTATTACAACTCTTTTCTTCTTTTCACTGGTTTAGGAGAGAACATTTACAACTCTTTTTTACAAGTAATCCTCACAAATCCTTTAGATTGACTTAGAAGATTAAGGAGAAAGGACTCAACACTTTCAACAAAAATTGTGTTGGGAAATCCAGGGGTAACATTACATGCACAAGAGAAGGACATAAAATAAAATTTCTAATTTCTCAAAGATGTGTTCGTCATTGTATGAAGATTGGTGTGCAAAATCCATGAAACTTAAAACTGCGTATATTAAAGATTGTGATACCTATGGAGATCGTATATTCCTGAATCCCTGCAGATCTCTGGGAGAGGGTGAAAAAGGTCAAACATCCTCTTCTCTAGTAGTGATCTACACAGTAGGGCTACGACAATGCTCCTCAAGTCTTTAGGTCTACTATATGAGGAGGAGAGGGGGAGAGGAGAATAAGAGGTGGGAACCAGAGAGGCTCTAGCCTATGAACCATTGGTTTCCTCATATTTATAAAGGTCCCATGTCAATTTAACCCTAATGGATCCTATCCTATTGAGTATTGGATCTCCATCCAACTACCCAAGCCTCTTAGATTGGTGGTGTTAGGATTAAGAGCGACATTAAGGGGGGTTGAATTAGTGCAGCAAAAAAAATCATCGGTTTTATAAGATATTCGTTCATTGAAATCTAATCTCAAAAAGTGCTTGACTTTAGAGTAAATGAACTAGCAATTAACTTAGAAAGTAATAGTAGTAATAAAAAGCAGAATGAAAATGAGTACACCAGAATTTATAGTGGTTCGATCGTTGTGACCTACATCCACTTCCGATTCTTCCTCCATCGAGGTCATCGCCGTCCACTAATGATCTTCCTTCAATAGGTAAAGACCAACTATCCTCTTTATAACACTTTCTCCTTTTTGCGGATTTAGGAGATAACTCTTACAAGCCTCGCACCTCTCTTGAATGATCACAAGACTTAGAAAGGGAGGAGGAGGACTCTTAGCACTTTTACAACACTTTTAACACCCAAGACTTCAAGATATTGTTTACACTTTTGTACCATTTCATACAGAAAAGGGTGGGTATTTATAGGCCCCAATGGCTTCAAAAATTGGAGCAAAAAAGTGTAATATCCCCGGCTTCCGGGGTACTGGCGGTATCACCGCCATTATTGGGTGGTACCATTGCTTGTAGACTGACACTAGTCGATACTACTACTCAGTCTGGGTGGTATGATCACTTGACAAAGCTCGAAGACTGAGCTCTGGTGGTACCACTGCTTGACAATATTAATTGTCGGTAGTACTATCGCCCAGTCTGGGCGATACCATTGCCTAAACCACCTAAGAGGGAGGGTCTCAAGCGGTGCTATTGACGGCCATGACTCCAAGGGGCTGAATGGGCCTTCCAAATGGTCCAATTTAGTCTTTTTAAGGGCCAAGTCACCTCTAACTGAGTTAGTGGCCCAATTTAAGACATTAACTGAGCAATCTTGGTTCGGTATGTCAATTGTTCTTTTAGCAAACTTCTTGGCGAATTTTCGGTGAACTTCCGGTGAACTTCTCGATGAACTCCCGACGAACTCTCGGTAGACTCTCGACGAACTCTTAGTGAACTCCTCACGAACTCTTAACGAGCTCTTGATGAACTCTCGGTGAGCTTTTGGCGAACCATCAGCACATAGTCCGAATCTTCAACGTATCATATGATATTTGACTTCGGCCCAATATCTTACTTTATGCCTTCATTGCTATCGTATTTAATCCTGCAACACTTATCTCAACATATGGATTAGATTAATAATTTACCAATTAATTTCATCATCAAAATTCGAGATTCAACAATCTCCTCATTTTTTATGATGACAACAAACTGATGATAGAGTTAACTTTAACTCCCCCTATCTATATGTCATACTTGAGAAAAGACAAACTTGAATTCAAGCTTTAATCGATTTTAATTAAAAATTTCATGCATTGTACATCATCATAGTTTCCAGTCATGAAGGTATTAAATGCACAATTTCATCACTTCATGCATGATAAAATACTTTGGGCATAGCCTTACATCACTACTTGCATGATACATCATCTTAATATAACTTTTATGATACTTACGTTATTACATGATAACATTCAAAAGTTCACAATATTAAAGAGAATCCTTTATTGCATCATTGCATGGTAACATTCAAAAGTTCACAATATTAAAGAGTTTACAACATCAAAAGTTCACATCATTAAAGAGAATCCGTCAACTTCTCCCCCTTTGTTATCAATGAAAAGACATACATTAGCTATTCAAGTGGTAGTAAATCAAAATATCTAAACAGAGTATTAAGTTGTCAATGAATTTGCTGCAAATCAGTTAAGATTTGACCTTGACGTAGTTCAAATCGATCCAGTTGAGTCCCTATGGCGTCGGCAGACGAGGAGGGTGCTTGCTTTGTTGGAGGTGTTACCTCAAAGGGACCAGTAGGAAGAGATTGATTTTTCCTAAATATTGGTGTTTCAAGTTTTGGATCAATCATTCTAGGTAATCTAGTCCAAGTCCCATTTCTGACTATATATCTTAATCTTCTCAGTATGTTTCTATTTATGATAATAAATCTATCTAGTTTCAAGATTTCTTTATTAGGTGGAATAACTATGTCATGTGCATGGATTAGTCTAGTGATCAAGCCACCATATGGAAGTATCATATCTTTTTTCGATAGTTCAATCATGTTTTGTTGTATCAGGTAACCAAAATAGTTGCCATGTCCTTTCATAATCTAATACATCGTTTCTAATTTCATTTAGCTAACTTCATCATGATGATATTGTTTTGGAAGTATAATACTTATCAAGATGTGATGAAGCAATTTGATGTTGAAAGGTAGTAAATGTTTACAACTTTTTGGAAGGATATATAAGTTTGGATTCCCAAAAATGATACCTAAAGTTTCAGAATAAGTGGTCCCAACTGAGTCTTCATCCCATTATCCTCTAAAGTAACAACCTCTTATTTTCTATTAGTGTTAAGTTAATAGGGAGCTTCTATAAACAGGAGGAAACCAAAGGGCCATAGGCTAGACCTTTTTGGCTGCCATCTCCTATTCTTCTCTTTCCTTCTTCTCCTCAGCCAACAGCCCCTATTTGGGACATATAGAGATTTATGCAACGATTCAAGGAGTGTCTTCGTAACTCTTTCCGTATGGATCACTGCTAGAGAGGAGGATAGTTGACCTCCTTCATTCTCTCTCACAGATCTCCAAAAACTCAAGGATATATGATCTGCTTAGGTAACACAACTATCTCACACATAGTTTTTCAGTTTTACGATTTTTACACACCAATCTTCACACGACAATGAAACCTTTTTATAGAAATCTAGGAATTTTGTTTTTCTTCTTCTACTGTGCATGTGATGTCACCCCTAGATTTTTCAACATATATATATGTGTTAGGAAAAGAGTCGGCACTAAGAGGGGGGGTGAATTAATGTATCGGTAAAAATTACGTCAGTTTAAAACTTCGTTCTGATTAAATCTATTTCCAACAAAAAACCATTTCATAAAGTGTTAACTTGAATGCGTATATGAGAATAGGCATAGTAAAAGCACAGTAAGGAGGAGAGGTAGTTTGCTATAAAAGTAAATTGCTCAAAGTAAAATGCAAACCTGATTTTAGAGTGATTCGGTTGTTATGACCTACATCCACTTTATCGATTCCTCTTCCGTCGAGGCCACCGGCATCCATAAACGGTCTTCCTTCAATAGGTGAAGACCAACCACATTTTACAGTTCGATTCTCCTTTTACCAGGTTTAGGAGATAACCCTTACATCCTCACTTACTCCTTTCTTAAACTATTCTAACACTTAGAAGAGGGAGAGGAGTTCACAGAAGATTATAGCAGCGTTTTCTCACTTTTAAATACTTTGTACTTATGTGTGTTAACTAGGGATGAGAAATGTATTTATAGGCCTCAAGTTGATTCAAACTTGGAGCCTAAAAATATCCCATCCCAGGTTTCCTGAGCATGGGCAGTGCCACCGCCTGTGTTGGGTGGTACCACTACTAGTGTTAGTCTGATACTGACACTGCACTAGGTGGTACCATCACCTATAGCCTCTCAGAGATTGTGTCTGGGCAGTACCACCACCTAGATCGATGGTACCACCGCCTGACATAGTCTCGGAGACCGTGCCATGACGGTGCCACCTATTGGGTCACCGTTTGGGCCTTTCATTGGGCTCAACACAATCCTTACATGGGTCCAATAGACCCTTAATTAGGTTGGCCAAATTCCAATCCCAATTATGTGCTAACTACGAAATCTAGGACATTTACTAAGCTAAACAAGTCTGTAAGTCTAGTTTCTTCCTGCAAGCTTCCAGCGATCTTCCAGCGAACTTCTGATGATCTCTTGGCAACGTTCCAGCGGACTCTCGGCAAGCTCCTGGACTTCACGACGATCTTCTTGGTGAGTTCCGATGAGCTTCTTTGGCAAGCTCTTGGACTTCTCGATCAATTCCAGTAGAACTTCCGACGAACGTCCAAACTTCCGACAAACTCTCGAACTCTTAACGAAATCGCCTTCTTGACTCTAGGACTTCATTTTGCTTTATGCCTTACTATCGTAGTTAATCCTGCACACATAAAACACACTTCGATCTAGATAATTATTACTAAGCATAAATCATATTGTCCGACATGTCATTGGTCCATCGACGCTTCATCCAATTCTTTAGCGCATTATCCTCTCTTGCGGCCTATTGCCCGATCGGCCAGTTGACCTCCGCAACTCCAATATCCTTGGTGCAATATCCGCTCTTCTTAGCCCGATGCCCGAATCTATGGCCTGAAGCCTTCTGTCGATACGTCGACCGTTCCTCCAACTCGACGTCCAATCTTCTGACATGTTTTCCTCCGGCCTAACATGATTCTTCCTGCTTTAATTATCTCATCCTAATCGAAGCATCCTGCGTCACTCAAAACGTAGATCAAATCATAAACACTTATCAATTGGTTTCATCATTAAAATTTGAGATTCAACAATCTCCCCCTTTTTGATGATGATAACCATTTGATGATGGAGTTAATCTTAACTCCTACAGTTTAAACAAACTCCTCCTATCAATATGGCATATTGATATAACTCTTGGATTCACCAATCCAAGCAAGCAATATGTTATCATCAAACTTATGCATAATATCAACATACTTCTCCCCCTTTACAATCAATAAAAAGGAGAAGTACAACTTATAAAGTGTTTTACATATCCAAGTTCAAATCATTGCATAATAAACATAATCTCCATTTTTATCATCATGCAAGCTAGCAAAAATTTTACTACATTTTAAAACATGCAAGCTAGCAATTTTGAGATGTAAACATGCAAGTAAGCAACTCTTGCTTCTTGAAATATGCAAGTTTGTAAATTTTGCTAGGTGTGCAAGTTTAGCATGTTTTGCTTCTTAAGATAGACAAGATAGCAATTCTTAGTGATGTTCAAGATAGTAAATTCTACATCATATTAGAACACGTAAGCTAGCAAATTTAGATGTGCAAGCAAGCAAGAAAGCAAACAAGTTTCATCCTTACTCTATGCATGATACTAAAAATAAATCAATTATTATATCATACACGATACTCATAAGCTAGCAAATTTTATATCATTTTAGAGCATCAAAACAATATTATGAGTATTTCCTGTATTCATATCATTACATGAAGAATATCAAGAAGAATTAATTGGGTGATGAGATAAATATTTTATGAATATAAAGAATTATACATAAAAATCATATCATGATTGATAAAATACCAAAGATCATGAAGACAAATTGTGAGTATCAAGAGACATATTATGATTCTTTTTGGATAACTCAAATAGCGAAAAGAAAGAATTATAGTAGATAATCTTGATTTATAAAAAGAATTTTCAAGTTATAATTCCAAGAAATCAAGAGAAACCATGATTCATTTTAACAAATCTTCTCTTAAATAAATAATGAAAAGAATTCTTAGAAGATCATGATATAGATAAAATTCATTCAATCTTGTAGGAGGATAAGGTATTAATTCATGCATATAAAATCTCTCAATTCATTATGAATCATAATAATTGTAATTCCAAAAAATCATGATTCATTTAGGAAATTTTCTTCTTTAGTAAACGACAAGAAGAAACATGGGAGTTCAAAGAATAAGATCTTGATTCATAAATGATTTCAAGTTATAAATCACGAGATATTAAGATCATGATTTCAATAAAATCCATTAAATTTAAATTATTTTCATAATCCATGAGATTCACAAAAGCATAATATACATGGATTCATTAATGAAAAATCAAAATCAATTTCATGGTTCAAAAAATTCTTAACATAGGAATTGAGAAATTTTCAAGAAATGTATTCCCCTTTTATTTCATACAAGCATACCTTTGCTAAATAAAAACATTCATCATCGTTTTAAAACCAAAAAATTAAATTTTATCACGACAAGGATCAACAAGCCATAAATCATAAAAATTATCATGCATAATTTCGAAATATAAACTCATTAAGCATGATCATTATGCATCATTACTTTGGGCATGATACCAAAATATAGTTTCAAGTTTTCAAGGTATAACATGCATAATTTTAAACTATAAACTCATTAAGCATGATATCAAATCTCTTAACATTTTTATTAAGATATTAAGTATAGCTTCATTGAACATAATGTTGAATGATTCTTAAAGATATCTAATCTTCTTTAGTTTCAATTTGTATGATTGACTTTATATTAGCATGGCCAAATATTTGTTCTTATATCAAAACCATGCATCATGTTTAAAATCGAAAACCAAGGATAAGATTCATTACAAAAATCATCAAGCCTTTCATATAAAAGCCATCATGTATAACTTCAAAATCTCATGCATTACCAAAACTTTTATTAAAAACAACAAGCATGATTTCATTGAGCGTTTTCAATCAAAGTCGGAAATCATCAAGATACACATTATTTCTTCTTGAAAAATATACATAGGATTATCATTAGATTTAAATCTAACATTTTATTTCTTTAACATAAAACATGTAATTTTCATGATCATTACTAGAAGGATAATCATGATTCCTAAAATCTTTAATTTTAGCATTTTCATTACATTATTAAACATGTAATTTTTAAGAAAAATAATTTTCTAAGCTAAATTAAAAATAACTCATACAAAGCATCATGTAATTTTGAAATAAACTAAGGAGGTTTCGTTTGAGTATTTTACCTCATTGTCGAAAGCCGTTAATGCGTAGTTTACTACCTCGCCTTTGTTGATTTTCTCCTCATCTTCGAAGGAGCTCGATTCATCCCAAATTGCTTTCCTTTTCTTGCGTTCAAGGCAAGTAGTCGTGTTTTTTTTTATTCTTTTAATTTTTGTTTCATGAACTTTTTAAATTTCATAGTGAGGAGTTCAAGTTCACCATCACTTAAGCTTATGCTTGAGTGGTCTTCAATTGTTCTAAGTCCGAAATCCTTTCTATTCTTTGGAAGGTTGTTCTCATGTTCGTTTTGTATATTGTACGCTATTTCATATGTCATCAATGAATCAAAAAGTTCTTCAAGTGAAAAATTATTAAGATCTTTTGCCTCTTGTATTGCGGTTACTTTTAGATCCCAACTCTTATTAAGAGAACATAAAATTTTGTTTACAAGTTCAAAATCCGAAAAACTTTTACAAAGTGTTTTTAAACCATTGACAACATTTGTAAAATAAGTGTACATGTCAACAATGGTTTTGCTTGGTTTCATATGAAAAAGTTCAAAATCATACATTAAAAGATTGATCTTCGAATCTTTTACTCTATTAGTGCCTTCATGTATGATTTCAAGAATGTGCCAAATATCGAAAGCTGTTTCGCACATAGAAATTCGATTGAATTCTTTTTTATCTAAGGCACAAAATAAGGCATTCATAGCTTTTGCATTAAAAGATAAAGTCTTCTTCTCCAAATCATTCCAATGGTTCATTGGAAGAGAAGAGCTTCGAAAACCATTTTTCATAATACTCCATAAATTTAAATCTAAAGGAAGTAATAAAACTCTCATTCGACTTTTCCAATATATGTAATCCGTCCCATTGAACAAGAGAGGATGAATGAGAGAGTAACCCTCTTGAAAGCTGAAAAAAGCCATTTCTCTTAGGTGTTAAATAAAATGAAAAAAACGTGGCTTTGATACCAATTGTTAGGATCAAGAGTGGCACTTAGTGCAACGATAAAATTACGTCAGTTTCGAAAAATTCTTTCATATGTTGAAAACCGATTTCGGAAACTTGAAAGCGTATGTGAGCGTAGGCATAGTAAAAGCATAGTAAGGAGGAGAGGCTGTTTGCTATAAAAGTAAATTGCTCAAAGTAAAATGCAAACCAGATTTTAGAGTGGTTCGGTCGTCGTGACCTACATCCAC